>CM065802.1:84585095-84905738 GCA_033398695.1 Orobanche coerulescens
TGATTATAACGTCCAAAACATCGTATCTCAACACAAAAATCGAAATCCAAGGTGTTGAAGAATATTACCTTTGAAGATCCAAGTACTTTAATCCGAAGAACACGCGTTAGATTGATTATCCGGGCTTCACAATCGGAAGGAGATGAAGAAAATCAAACACCCAAATGATTTGTGAAGGAAAAAACCCTCCCTCAAGCTTACTCTCTCGGTTGAAGGTGAAGAAAAGGGAGAGAAATGGCTGAAATGCTGAAAAAAAACGAATTAAAGGGAGTTGACTGCCTGCCGGACACGGCCCGTGCCGATCGGCACGGTCGTGTCGCACAGCTGGCCGACAGGGACTCGACCGTGTCCTGCTTGACACGGTCGCGGCGCGGAGGGCCTTCCGATAGTGACCCGTCCGACAGCGACTCGGCATGACTCGACCGTGTCCCGAACACGGCCGGGCGTGTCGGCGATGGTTCGCTTATCCTAAGAGTTCGACTCGGCCGCGCTGCATTTACACGGTCGGGTCCTGAGGCAGAGACTTCGGCATTTTCCGGACGAGTACGGCACGGGCCGTGTCGGACGACACGGCCGAGTTCATTCGGCAGTGATCGGCCAATAACTGAAAAATGAGCGGTTGAGCTAAAACGACCATAACTCTCTCGTCCGGACTCCGATTGACTCACCGTTTGAACCATTGGAAAGCTAACTCGATGCTCTATAATATTGCAAAGATTTAGAATTTTTGGAGTTACCAAAAATTAATGGTGATCTAACAAAGTCGAACTCATATGAGGAAAGTTGAAACAATGAACAATAACGATACACAACTCGAAGTTTTTCCGAACGGTGAACACGGTGAATGAACATGATTGATGAATGATTATAATTGAGTGAAAATCCACTGGGTGACAATCACCGAATGAAATTACTGAATGATAATGACTAAATTACAACCGGGTATTACATACACCCTGATGGATTCAAATTAAATACTCGCAAGTGTACGAATCGCTCTTGTAGTAAGCGGCAAGTAACTCCGAGGTCGATCTCTCGAGGAATTGGAAACGGTTTAAAATTCGATAATGTTCTGCAAATAGTCGAATGAACAAAAGTAAATTAAATTAAAATACATCATTGGTTGATTATGATTACAATTACTAATGTACAAAATCTAAATTGAACTAAGTGATAACAACACCAATTTGATAGTCGGATAAATGAGAGATAACAATAATGAGATTAATATGGGAATTTAGAGTCACCGACACACACGTAATCAATTATTAGTTCCGATACTCAAATAAATAAGGTTAGGAATTATCGATTGCTCACGATTAAAAGAAATCCGTTTGATGGCGAAAATTCTAAAAATCACGATTGTTCTCAACGAAAATTAAGGGAAACTCTTTTGATGGGGACGAAACCCTAGCTAACAATCAATTAACCGACTACTTTTGATGAGGTAAATCGTTAAAAGATCGCGCGAAAAAGCTCGAGAACATTCACAATCGTTTCTTTCGGGTCGTTTGATGGCGAACACCGATAAAAACCCTCGATAATAATAACAACAATGAAAAAGGTTTGATGATCTAATTCAAAAGTTCTTAAACGAAGAACGAACAAGAGGAACAATCCCAAACTTTATCCGGAAAATCAAAAGGAACTAACAATCAAAAACATGTGTGTGGCTATATCTAAAACCCATATGAAGTGTTTAGCCACACATGATTAATTCAACAACAATAATGGAAATTGAAGAACAAAACATGGTAAAAACTTCCCTTGTAAATGCCGAAATCGAATTCCCGATGAAGGTTTGATGATCTTCTTACAAGAACTCACAACAAATTTATACAAGGAATTATTATATCTCACAAAAGTATTTTTCTCACTCCAATAACACACAAGGAAGATGATGAAAATCTCTTTCTTTCCCACTCTTTTGGTGTTTTTTTCTCCCTAATCTTGTGTTTTTCCACAAAATATCTTCTTCACAAGACAAGTACACCTCTCAAGGGGTCACTCCACTTTGTTTTATAGCCAAAAAATCAAAACAAAGGCTTAAAGTATGCAAAAATGTCAAGGAAAGTGACATGAACCAAAAAGTGGCACGGCCCGTGTCCTGGGACACGGCCGTGTCGCACTACGCTGAAAAACGAAAAAGGTAACTGTCTTGAGACTCGGCCGTGTCCCATGACACGGCCGTGTTGTACTGCGCCAGGGAGTGTAAATGGCCGATAGTGACTCGGCCGTGTCCCAAAAGGCACGGTCGAGTCGTTCCCTTCCGGAAAATGAGATTCTTTCTGGAATGAGACCCGACCGTGTCCTGTGACACGGCCGAGTTACCTGATGTGGCTCGAGTCGCCTGGTGCAGCCTAGTTGAGTCGCCTGGTGCAGCCTAGTCCGGTTTTTGGTCTTCTTCGGCTAGATCCTTCGTTCTTGTATCAATTCACCTCGGATTTTAGCATATGATATACCGTTTCGAAGCTAATTTCACGAGGAATTTATATCAAAGGAGAATATATCTCGATTCGGAGTGGAGATTCTGGGATTTAGGAGATTTGACCGATACTGCTTAAATCTTTCGTCGTTTTAGGCCCCGTTTTAGCTTTTGATCGTCATGGACTCCAATATTAGCTATGAAAGCGCATATTTCACCTCAATCTTCGCTTGGCTACCTATAAATTAAAAACACACATACCACGCATAAAAGAGAACAAAAATACTAAAAAGAAAACAAAAACATGACTAGAAAGAACAGAATGAGTCGATCAAGAATCGACTCATCAAACCCCCCCAAACTTGAACTTTGATCGTCCCGAGCAAATCACTTTAAAATAACCATTACGAAAAGGGAACTCAAGTTAAAATACCTCAAAGGATCTCTTCGAAAATTTCATCAATTCTCACAAGTAAAATAAGTCGAGTTTTACAAAGTTTTCAAACCTCCGGGGTGCTTCCTTAAAATCATAGTCCATACTTTGGCAATATAAACCTCACTGGTCAAGTGTATTCGCTCACTCTCAAAGTGATATGGATAAGTATACGCTCGGAAATTATTCAATGAAATAAGGAACCCCATAGGCTTGCCAATCGTCTTAATCTCTACCACTATTTTGTTTATGCAAAAATTTTGTGAATCAAAATGGGCATTACTCGGCTTGAAATGTAGGCTTTGGTCCGGTCGGGATATATATGGCTAAAGTAACTTGACTCGAGCAATTTTTAGAATTTGAATCACCATAGTCGCTTTAGAAGCTCAAGCTTTGAGATTTGCTTCTTTCATCCCCTTAATTATGAACCACTTGTAACAAGCACTATCGAAAGTGAAAACGCAGTCATACCCTCCTTATTGCTCCGATTTTTTTTTTTTTTTTTGGCTTGGGTTGTTTAAGGATCCGTTTACGCGAATGTAAATGATGGGTCACATGAATACACCGGTTACTAGGATCAAAATATACGCAACTACTTCCAAGCATACTCATATCTAAGGGATCCGTTTTACGCGAATGTAAACGATGGGTCACATGAATACACCGGTTACTAGGTTCCCAAAAATAGCGGAGTAATTATTTTCACCAATTCAACACTCCCGACAATATAAATGGCACCCAATGTCACCACAATCTTTGCATCCTCGTCAAAAATATTTCTAATTGTTCAAGTAGGGATCGAAGGATTATAGTAAATGAAAGCTCGATATGTGGTTTAACTATGAAATAGACAATGACCTCAATTGGGTTTATTTAATAAATGATCAAATGTCGGGTTGGCCAAAATCGAAGGGTAAAGATCAAAGGCGCCAAAAATCATTTTCACTCAATTTGCACACACACACACCAGTGGTTTTAAACAAGATACCAAGGCAAGTTCTAGAGTTTTAAATCAAGAATGAAACACTCGACAATGAAACTTGCATTTAAGAAAATGCATGAAGGCTCAATAGCTCACAAGTAGGTTTGCTCATACTTCCAAGATATTAAAACCACTTATTCAATTTCACACCCGTTTCGATTATCAACAATTTTTTTTCCTCAACAAATTATTCTCGATTTGTATATCAGAACAACGAAATAAATCCCGAGGCATTCCAAAAAAATACACACTACAAAGTTTTCTTCAAGTTTGCAAGATAAACACACCAAGTAAAAACACACCAAGTAAAAACACACCACAAATAAGTGCAAAATGTTCAAAACACACCAAAAATAATCAAACAAGCAAAATAAAAAAAATCGAGAGTAATGAAGTATTTCTTGACCGACCCCCCCCCCCCCCCCAAACTTGAATTAAAGAATATACGAACGAAGGGGTATAGTATTTAAAGAAAAGAATTTCATTGGTCAAGAAATACTTACGACCGGTTTACTGCTCGGGCGGAGGGAAGTGGCCTTGCTGGACATGCCAATCGACCATTTGTCTCACAAGAGACAATATCTGGCGTCGCTCCTGTCTAGCCTCCTCTCGGTCCCGTCTAGCCTCCTCTCGGTCCCGTCTAGCCTCCTCTCGGTCCCATCTAGCCTCCTCTCGGTAGGCTTCGAATTCCTCCCTCAATGATGGGCGCGATGGGGCACGTCCAATTTCGGCTCGCCTTGACGTCTCGGGCCGATCTCTCGTGATTTCTTCCTCTTCTTCTTCACTCTCTTCTTCCTCGTCATCCGGGCCTCTTTCATAAGCCTCCTCTTCCTCCATCCTCTCGGCTCTATCCTCATCATCCGTAATGCGCCTAGGTCGAACGTTTGGATCGGCAGTGTGTGACCGAGGAGCAAGCGGCTGCCCATCGTGCCCGACGGTGTGCCTCCGTAGCCATTTAAAGATTTCCCATATCCCGAATGTTATTTATGGTTGTCAAAGGTGGATTTGGGAGGAGGAAATGGTCGTTATCCGTCTGCATGAAGACCATGCGATGTTCGTAGTCCAGGATATTCATCACTTTCATCACGGAGATTGAGAGAAGCATATTTCCGGGAAGGGGGTCCTGCAGGCTAATGAAATACCGAAGTGTAGTGCGATAGGGGTAATCAAACCCCTATCCATATCTCCCCCTTGGGTTTTGTCGCGACATCCTCAAAATGCTCGCTACCATGGCCCTGGTTGCGGAATCGAGTCGTCGAGCATATGAGTCGGGATATACAACTCCGCAGTGAAATCGGCCCGGTTTCCTTTCGGCCATATATTGTATTCGCAACCACCTTGTGTAAGTATCGAGCACGGGATTGCGAATATTCGATCCTTTGCCGATCTTGCCATGTAATATCGCGCCTCACTACCGAGTATTCTACCATGGCCCTCGAGAAGTTTCACGAATCGATTTATCGGGTAATGGCCCTCGTGTCTTGCATGATATATTTCCTCCAACTGGACGATAGTCGTGTCTCTTCGTTGTTGTTGATCCGAATGTCATTTCGGACGGTTCTCTGATTCTAGGATCTCTTCTTACAGTTAGAGTGCTAAGAAATTCCATCGTTAGACACCTATATGTCGGCCATCGTTGAGTCATCATCCACGCCCAATGCACTCTCCCAAGGAATTTCATTACATCTTCCCTTATCCCCATTGCATTCATGCATTCGTCATCGGGCCATCTTGTAGGGAGCATTTTTTTCTGTCCAAGCATTTCCCACCTCTCATTTTGCGTTTCCGGTAGATTGATTCCATAAGATTCCGGGGTTTCCACAGCCCTTTGAATAGTCCTTCTTACCGGCTGCACTTGTTCCCCGCTATTCCTACCCCTTCCGCGTTGAGCATTTCCACGTCCTCTTCCGCGTGCCATTTCTGCAAAAATTTAATCTATAATTAACCAAGTATTTCAGAACGTATCCCTCCCCCAAACTTATAGCAAGCAATAAAATTCCCCCTATCGATCAAAACGTCTCCCAAGCAAAATTATCGTTTAAATTCATCATCTTTATCATGGAAAACTATCTCTTAATTACAAAAATTTTCAATCGATAAATTTAATCATCAATGCATGAAGAATTATTCAAAACCCCCAAATTTCATCAACTTCAATCTACTCAAGAACCCTAGATAATTGAGGGCTATCGATTCAAATCATCATAGCATGTTCATAACAAAGAATAATCATCAAAAACATTAGAATCATACCTTGATATCGGAGAATTTGAAGAAAGAAAGAAAATTAAACCCTGGTCCAAATTAATCCGAGTTGCTCCTCAGATGAATGAAATTGGTTGAAAGATGATGATTATAAAGTTGATTCTTGTATCTCTTCTTGATTTTGCATAAAATTTCTTTAAAAAGGAAGAGAAAAATCGATCTGCAGCAGCTAGGGTTCGCAGGTTTCGCAGGGAGGGAGAAAGATAAAAGTTGGAGAAGGTAAAATTGGGGAAACGGCCGTGTTTGCTTTTTATACTGACCGACTGACACGGTCGTGTTGAATATGACACGGTCGTGTCGTGCTGTGCGGAATAACTCAAAACCTTCTGTCGGCCGACTCGGCCGTGTCCTACGACACGGTCGTGTCGTACTATCACGGAAATCCAACTCTTGCTGTATTGAGGCCCGACCGTGTCCTGTGACACGGCCGTGTCGTCCTGTTCGAAATAATCAAATTCCCACTGTTTTGAGGCCCGGCCGTGTCCTGCGGCAACTCAGCCGTGTCCTTCCTCTCCAGATTATTAGTTTCTGAAAACGTACTGGTTTCCTGCAATTTTAGTACCCACAATCAGGCAGTCGATTTTAAATCGGATAAAAACAAACAAGGAAAATAAATGCGAAAAATAAAAGACAAAAAAATCTAACTAAAACGTTGGGTTGCCTCCCAAGTAGCGCTTTTTATAGTCTTTAGCTCGACTTCTTCCCACTGCTCAAGCTTCAACGTCGTGCACCTCTATGCACTCGAACGCATTGATTTCTTCGGTTCGTCCGAAATACGGCTTCACTCTATGCCCATTTACTTTAAAATGCTCGTTCTTCCGAGGATCAAGAAGTTCAACCGCTCCGTGCGGCCATACTTTAACGACTTTGAATGGTCCGCCCCATCGCGATACCAATTTTCCGGCATAAGTTTGAGACGGGAGTAATGTAGAAAAACATACATACCGGTTACGAGAGATTTACGAACGATACGCTTATCATGATACCGTTTCGTCCGTTCTTTGTAGAGTTTAGCGTTTTCGTACGCCTCATATCGCATTTCATCAAGCTCGTTTAAATGCAAAAGTCGTTCCTCGCCCGCCTTTTCTTGATCTAAATTGAGCGCTTTGATTGCCCAATACGCCTTGTGTTCTAGCTCAACGGGTAGATGACATGCTTTCCCAAATACTAGGCAATATGGACTCATTCCGATTGGAGTTTTGTAGGCCGTGCGGTATGCCCATAAAGCGTCATTCAACTTTAATGCCCAATCTTTTCTTGTTGGTTTCACCGTCTTTTCGAGCACTGCCTTTATTTACCGATTGCTTACTTCTACTTGCCCGGAAGTTTGTGGATGATACGCTGTTGCAACCTTATGCATTACATTGTACTTCTTAAGCAAGCCTGCAAGTTGTTTATTGCAAAAATGCGTGCCTCTGTCGCTGATTACGGCCCTAGGCGTCCCAAACCTGCAAAAAATCACATCCCTAAAAAAATTGCAAACCACGTTAGCATCGTTAGTTCGGGTTGGAATTGCTTCCACCCATTTAGAGACGTAGTCTACAGCAACTAGAATATACTCAAAACCATGGGAAATTGGAAAAGGACCCATAAAATCCACTCCCCAAACATCGAAAAGTTCCACAACAAGGTTGTTTGTCAACGGCATCTCATTCCTTTTGCTAATATTCCCCGTTCGTTGACAACGATCGCAACTCTTGCAATGGAAATAGGCATCCTTAACCAATGTTGGCCAGTAGAATCCCGATTGAAGGACCTTGTGAGCCGTTTTCTTTGCGCTAAAATGTCCTCCACAGTGCAACTCATGGCAAAATAACAATATGCTCTCGTGCTCTTCCTCCGGGACACAACATCGGAATATCTGATCAGGCCCCAGCCTGAATAAATAGGGCTCGTCCCAAAAGTAATGCCTGCACATGGAAACGAACCTCTTCTTCCCTTGATAGGTTAAGTCGGGCTGCAAAACACCACTAACAATGTAATTGACAATATCAGCATACCAAGGTGTCCTTGTTACATCGAATAATTGCTCATAGGGTAAATTTTCAAAAATTGGCAAATGATTATCAAGCTTAAAATTATCACCCTCGGTTAGCCTAGATAGATGGTCGGCCACTACGTTTTCCGACCCCTTTTTATCTTTGAATTCCAAATCAAATTCTTGCAGCAAAAGAACCCACCGAATCAATCTTGTTTTGCATCGGATTTTTAGTAAATATTTCAATGCGGCGTGATCCGTATGCACAATCACCTTTGAGCCAACCAAGTAGGATCGAAATTTGTCTAAAGAAAATACAACGGCTAAAAATTCTTTTCGGTGGTGGTGTAATTAGCTTTGAGCTTCATCGAGCGTTTTACTCGCATAGTAAATCACGTGGAAGAATTTATTCACTCTTTGCCCCAACGGCACCTATAGCAAAGTCAGATGCATCACACATAATTTCAAAAGGGAGAGACCAATCGGGAGCTACAACAATCGGTGTTGAAGTTAACTTTTCTTTCAAAGCGTTGAAACCGACTAAACATTCCTCGGTAAAATCAAATTTAGCATCTTTGCACAAAAGGTTACTCAAAGGGCGGGCAATTTTCGAAAAATCTTTAATAAAACGCCTATAAACCCCGGCATGCCCTAAAAAGCTTCGAACCTCTTTGACACAAGAAGGTGGCGGTAATTTAACAATCAAATCGACTTTAGCCTTATCAACCTCCATTCCTTTATTTGAAACCATATGACCTAGAACAAGACCTTGTTTTACCATAAAATGACTCTTTTCCCAACTAAGTGTAAGATTACACTCAATACATCGTTCTAGCACAATAGTCAAATTATTTAAACAATCATCGAAAGTGGTTCCAAATACAGAGAAGTCGTCCATGAATACCTCGATGGATCTTTCTAACAAGTCGGAGAATATAGATAGCATGCACCTTTGAAAAGTGGCGGGGGCATTGCAAAGACCAAACGGCATCCTCCTAAAGGCAAAAGTGCCAAAAGGGCAAGTGAAAGTGGTCTTCTCTTGATCTTAGGAGCAATAGGAATTTGATAGAAACACGAAAGACCATCTAGAAACAAGAATAATCATGCCCAGCTAAACGTTCCAATATTTGATCAATGAAAGGTAGAGTAAAATGATCCTTTTTTGTTACGGCATTTAATTTCCGGTAATCAATGCACATCCTCCAACCGGTTACCGTTCTAGTGGGCACCAATTCATTTTTATCGTTACGAACCACCGTTATTCCAGATTTCTTAGGCACTACATGCACAGGACTCACCCACTTACTGTCGGATATCGGGTAGATCACTCCGACATCTAGCAATTTTAAAACTTCCTTTTTCACAACTTCCTGCATGTTCGGATTCAAACGCCTTTGAGGTTGCCTAACCGGTTTAACATTTTCCTCAAGAATTATTTTATGCATGCACCTAACCGGACTTATTCCCTTGATATCGGAAATACTCCACCCAATCGCTTCTTTTAACTTAGTTAGAACTTCTACTAATTTGTTTTCTTGCAAAGGAGTTAATTCGGAAGAGACAATTACAGGATAAGTGTCAATTTTGCCTAAGAAAACATATTTAAGATGTGTCGGAAGTTCTTTCAATTCAAGTTGGGGTGGGGTGATTTCAACGGGCTCCTCAAATTTTAATTCCAACGGAAGCTTAAAACCGTCAACTTCATCAATTATTTCGGAATTATCTAATAACGCAACATATCTTTCAATTTCTAGATTATTAAGCCCCATATCATGCTCAACGGTTAGAGCATCATGCAACGTGTCACCTACATCATCATGAAAATATATATCATCAACCAATGAATCAATGCAATCAACAAAATTCACATCATGGGAAGCATAAATATGAGAAGGGATAGGAGATGAACCGAACACGTTGATTTCCACGGTTTCGCCCAAGACGGTCATGGTGACCTTTCCTTCATCAACATCGACGATTGTTTTTGTTGTACGCATGAACGGCCGTCCTAGAAGTATTGTCCCTTCATTTTCGCTTGTCCCGAAATCGCTCATCTCCAAGATAACAAAATCGGCCGGAATCACCAACTTGTCCACTTGCACTAATAGGTCTTCAATGACTCCTTTGGGGTATTTCACCGACCTATCCGCCATTTGAAGAGTCATTCTTGTCGGTTTTATTCCCCCGAGTCCAAGCCTCAAATAGGTCGAGTATGGCATGAGATTCACACTTGCCCCCAAATCTAGCATCCCACGAGCAACTCTCTTGTCTCCCATAGTAATGTCGATCATAAAACTTCCGGGATCGCCTTTCTTTTGACCCCTTGCTTCTACCTCGTAGAGCACTACCTTCTCGTTCCCATTGTATCTTCTTTTGTTCGAGGTCAACTCCTTGAAAAATTTTGTATAAGCGGGAATGTTCTTCACAACATCCAAAAGATGTAAGTTGACATGAACCTTCGAAAGCATGTCGTAGATTTCAGAAAATTGCTCATCTTGCTTTGCTTTTCTCAGACGGCTCGGGAAAGGAATTGGTGGCTTATATGGTTGAGCGGATTTGTGAAGCTTGGAAGTTGAAGTTGCTTCGTCTATTTTCTCTTCTTGATTTCCCGACTCGTTTTCTTTCTCATCGCCTCTTTCTTTTACTTCGGAATTAACTTCTTTATTAATCACTTTACCACTTCGGAGAGTGGTAATGGCTTGAGCTTGCTCGGGTTGACTCGGTAGTTTACCCCTTTCTTGTCTACGTGCCTCGGTAGCAAGTTGCCCAATTTGGACCTCCATTTTCTTCATCGAAGCTTCTAAAGATTCGAACCTTTTATTGTTCTCCTCTCGGTTTTCCTTGCTCTCCTTAATGAATGCCGCTATACTCTCCTCAAGAGAGTTCCTTTGTTGTGGAGGTGGTTCACTTCGCGTTGGTTGTTGGGCTCGGTTGCCTCCGTTGTATTGAGCTTGGGCGTTTGTGTCGTATGGCACCGGGTTGTTGTTTCTCCATGAGAAATTCGGATGGTTTCTTAGCCCAGGATGATAAGTATTTGGGAGAGGTACATTTCTTGCGTTTCCGCCATAATTATTTCTCCTCTCTTCCCATTCGGGCCTTCCCGTGCTTTGCCCCATAGCCCAATTAACTTGTTCGGTTTGTTCTCCTGGAAAAGTATGAGGGCATGAATTGGCATCATGTCCGGGTGCTCCGCAAATCTCGCAAAGTCGTGAGCTAGAAGGTTTATTTTGAGTCTTGAGTTGTCTTATTTCATTTGTCAACTCATCGATTTTAGATTGCATCTCGTCCTTCTCGCTCACTTGGTGCACGGCTCCCCTACGAACACGTACACTTTTTTGTTGAGAATTTGCTCCCAATGTTTCATACACGTCATATGCTTGTCGCTCCGTCAAACCCCAAAACGAACCACCGGCTGCATTATCTACCGCTCCTTGGCAATATTGAGTCAATCCGTCATAGAAGAATTGATTGAGTAGTTGAAGCGGATAGTGATGGTGTGGGCATTGAATGAGTAGCATTTTGAATCGGTCCCACGCTTCGTGAAATGCCTCTCCGTCTTGTTGTCCGAAAGTTGAGATTTGATTTCTCAATTGCGTCGTTTTTGAATGGGAGAAGTACTTGGTAATGAATTTATCGTAAACTTCATCCCATGTTCTTAGTGATCCGGGCGCCAAAGTCATCAACCATTGTTTCGCCCCGTCCTTGAGTGTATAAGGGAAACACTTCATTCGTAGTTGATCCTCGCTCAACCCATTCAATGGGAAGTTATCAATCGCCACATAGAAATCTCGGATGAATGATAACGGATCCTCTCGTGCTAATCCGTGAAATGAGGGCAATTGCTCGATGTGAAATCCGCTTATGTGGTAGTTCCTTGCGGCCGGTGCTAATTGGATGCATGAAATGGCGGTGTTCACTACGGGCTTTGCATAGTCCTCATAAGATGTTCGACAGGAGGTTGTTGCGGCATGTTATAGTTCGCCTCCATCCCATATTGAGGTCCGGGATAATAATTCGCTCCATATTGCATTCCGACAGTGGTTGTCTCGGATAAAAGTACATCCCTTGTTGAGCTTAGGTATCCCTTGATTGCGCCCAACATTATCATATCTCGGAAACCTTGGTTGACGAATTTCTTCCTCATCTATATTTTGTGCAACATTCTCAACCCTTGGTTGACGAGTGTTTTCTTCTTGGATCAAAAGTCGCTCTTCAAAGTCCGGATTCACCTCGTCGTTTGCCATTGATGTTGTGGCCATTATTTTTGGTGCTCTAATTCTTTGAACTTCGTCTATCGGTGGAAGAATCGGGTTACCCAACGATCTCCTACCAAGCATAAACAAAGGAAGTAAGAGCGAATTTTATCGAAATAGTATTGATCAAGAATAGCAATTCAACTATCATTAAAACAAGATTAAAAATTAAACGCCAATTCCCCGGCAACGGCGCCAAAAACTTGATGGATTCAAATTAAATACTCGCAAGTGTACGAATCGCTCTTGTAGTAAGCGGCAAGTAACTCCGAGGTCGATCTCTCGAGGAATTGGAAACGGTTTAAAATTCGATAATGTTCTGCAAATAGTCGAATGAACAAAAGTAAATTAAATTAAAATACATCATTGGTTGATTATGATTACAATTACTAATGCACAAAATTTAAATTGAACTAAGTGATAACAACACCAATTTGATAGTCGGATAAATGAGAGATAACAATAATGAGATTAATATGGGAATTTAGAGTCACCGACACACACGTAATCAATTATTAGTTCCGATACTCAAATAAATAAGGTTAGGAATTATCGATTGCTCACGATTAAAAGAAATCCGTTTGATGGCGAAAATTCTAAAAATCACGATTGTTCTCAACGAAAATTAAGGGATACTCTTTTGATGGGGACGAAACCCTAGCTAACAATCAATTAACCGACTACTTTTGATGAGGTAAATCGTTAAAAGATCGCGCGAAAAAGCTCGAGAACATTCACAATCGTTTCTTTCGGGTCGTTTGATGGCGAACACCGATAAAAACCCTCGATAATAATAACAACAATGAAAAAGGTTTGATGATCTAATTCAAAAGTTCTTAAACGAAGAACGAACAAGAGGAACAATCCCAAACTTTATCCGGAAAATCAAAAGGAACTAACAATCAAAAACATGTGTGTGGCTATATCTAAAAACCCATATGAAGTGTTTAGCCACACATGATTAATTCAACAACAATAATGGAAATTGAAGAACAAAACATGGTAAAAACTTCCCTTGTAAATGCCGAAATCGAATTCCCGATGAAGGTTTGATGATCTTCTTACAAGAACTCACAACAAATTTATACAAGGAATTATTATATCTCACAAAAGTATTTTTCTCACTCCAAGAACACACAAGGAAGATGATGAAAATCTCTTTCTTTCCCACTCTTTTGGTGTTTTTTTCTCCCTAATCTTGTGTTTTTCCACAAAATATCTTCTTCACAAGACAAGTACACCTCTCAAGGGGTCACTCCACTTTGTTTTATAGCCAAAAAATCAAGACAAAGGCTTAAAGTATGCAAAAATGTCAAGGAAAGTGACATGAACCAAAAAGTGGCACGGCCCGTGTCCTGGGACACGGCCGTGTCGCACTACGCTGAAAAACGAAAAAGGTAACTGTCTTGAGACTCGGCCATGTCCCATGACACGGCCGTGTTGTACTGCGCCAGGGAGTGTAAATGGCCGATAGTGACTCGGTCGTGTCCCAAAAGGCACGGTCGAGTCGTTCCCTTCCGGAAAATGAGATTCTTGCTGGAATGAGACCCGGCCGTGTCCTGTGACACGGCCGAGTTACCTGATGTGGCTCGAGTCGCCTGGTGCAGCCTAGTTGAGTCGCCTAGTGCAGCCTAGTCCGGTTTTTGGTCTTCTTCGGCTAGATCCTTCGTTCTTGTATCAATTCACCTCGGATTTTAGCATATGATATACCGTTTCGAAGCTAATTTCACGAGGAATTTATATCAAAGGAGAATATATCTCGATTCTGAGTGGAGATTCTGGGATTTAGGAGATTTGACCGATACTGCTTAAATCTTTCGTCGTTTTAGGCCTCGTTTTAGCTTTTGATCGTCATGGACTCCAATATTAGCTATGAAAGCGCATATTTCACCTCAATCTTCGCTTGGCTACCTATAAATTAAAAACACACATACCACGCATAAAAGAGAACAAAAATACTAAAAAGCAAACAAAAACACGACTAGAAAGAACAGAATGAGTCGATCAAGAATCGACTCATCACACCCCCCCTTAAAAGAGTTTCGTCCCCGAAACTAAGGGTCAAACAACTCGGGATAACTCTTCCGCATACTACCCTCGGTTTCCCAAGTAGCCTCTTCGACTCCGTGTCTAGACCACTGAATCTTGACCAAAGGAATCGACTTATCCCTCAACTGTTTGATTCGCCGCTCCAACACTCGTACAGGACGCTCCTCGTACGAATGCTCATCCGCGATCTCGATTTCGTCGAACTGAAGTATGTGACTCGGGTCGGCAACAAACTTACGCAACTGAGAGACATGAAACACATTATGAATTCAGCTCAAAGCCGGAGGTAAAGCCAATCGATAAGCTAACTCGCCTACTCGATCCAAAATTTCAAACGGTCCAATGAATCTTGGGCTCAACTTCCCCCATTTTCCGGAACGGAAAAATACCTCGACTCGGGGATACCTTGACCAAAACATGGTCACCCGTCTCGAACTCTAGTGGTCGACGACGATTATCCGCATACGATTTCTGTCGACTCTGAGCTGTCAACATACGACTCTTGATCAAAGCTACCTTCTCCCGGGCGGCTATAAGCATATCGGGCTCGGTGCCGATTGATTCTGACAAGTCATCCCAACACAAAGGAGATCGACAACGACGACCGTACAAGGCTTCGTAAGGTGCCATCTTAATGGAGGCATGACAACTATTATTATACGTGAACTCGATCAGTGGTAGTTGGGCTTCCCAATCGTCCTTCCAATTGAGGACGCAAGCTCTCAACATGTCCTCTAATGTCTGAATAGTCCTCTCTGATTTTTCGTCGGACTGAGGATGAAAGGCAGTACTGAAATTAAGCTGAGTTCCCATAGCACGATGAACTGATTTCCAAAAATGAGACACAAATCGTCCGTCACGATCGGAAACGATACTCTTAGGAGTACCGTGCAGTCTTACTATCTCCTTGATGAATAACTGGGCCAGTCTCTCGGGACCCCACGTATCCTTGATCTCAAGAAAATGAGCTGATTTAGTTAAGCGGTCCACAATCACCCAGATCGTATTCATGCCACGACGACTCGTCGGCAAACTCGTGATGAAATCCATAGAAATATCTTCCCACTTCCACTCCGGAATAGGGAGAGGTTTCAGCATACCCGCCGGTCGCTGATGTTCAATCTTAACTTGTTGACAGGTTAAGCATCTCGAAACAAATTCTGCGACTTCTCGCTTCATATTACTCCACTAGTAATTTTGTTTCAAGTCCTTGTACATCTTGCTGGACCCCGGATGAACAGAATAAGGGGTAGCATGAGCTTCTCTCAAAATAGAGTTTTTCAACTCGTCATTCGCCGGTACACACATCCGATTCTTAAACCTCAAAAGTCCATCCTCGTGGACCACGAATCCAGGGGCTTTCCCCTGAGCCACATCTTCACGGATGCGCATCAATGAAGGGTCTGAACTCTGATTCTCTCTGATTACCTCCTCAAGTGACGATGAAATCTCTAACATACAAAGCTGTCCCTGAACTCGCTGAAGCCAGACCTCGATCTCGGGTCTAAGGAATTCCTGTTGAAGCTCCTTCTGAACTGTTAAACGAGCAAGCATCTGCTCCTGAACGGACTTACGACTCAAGGCGTCGGCGACAATGTTCGCCTTGCCCGGGTGGTAAAGGATCTCGATATCATAATCTTTGAGTAGTTCCAACCACCGTCTCTGTCGCATATTTAACTCCTTGTGAGTAAATATATACTTCAACTCTTGTGATTGGTGAAAATCTGACAGGTGATGCCATAAAGGTAACGACGCCAAATTTCCAACGCGAAAACCACGGTTGCTAGCTCCGTCCGTGGGTTGGATAATTAACCAGCTAATCCGAGGAAACATCGTATTTCCTTACATCTTTCGGAGGTTGCAAATCTCGGATAGCCTCCGTCTTCTGAGGGTCGACACGAACTCTGGCAGATGAAATTACATGCCCGAGAAAAGTCACTTCGGACATCCAGAACTCACATTAAGAAAACTTCCATAAAATTGCTCGCGTCTCCACACGTCGAGAACCTGAAGAAGATGAACCTCGTATTCCTCTCGGCTACGAGAATAAATCAAAATGTCGTCGATGAAGAAAACAACAAACTGATCCAAAAAGTCGATGAAAACCCGATTCATTAACCCCCATGAATACCACAGGTGCAATAGTTAGCCCGAACGGCATAACTACGAACTCATAATGACCATAGCGTGTATGAAATGCTGTCCTCGCGATATCCGACTCTCGAATCCGCAACTGGTGATATCCAGATCTTAAGTCGATCTTGGAAAATACTGAAGCTCCCTGAAGTTGATCTAAAAGATCATCAGTACGAGGTAAAGGATACTACTCTTGATCATCACCCTGTTCAACTCCTGGTAATTAATACACACACGAGACGAGCCATCCTTCTCCTTGACAGATCACACTGGTGCTCCTCACGGGGACGCAATCGGTCGGAGATAACCTTTCTCGAACTATTCCTCAAGTTGAATCTTCCCTTACTCTATGTGAGGGCCATCCGATACGGTGCCTTCGATAAAGGGGACGTATCGGCTCCAACTCACCCCTGAATTCCCTTACTCTATGTGAATGCAACCAGATAACTCGTCTGGAAATACATCGTCAATCGATGACAATGATACCACGAATGATTGAACATTTCGATTGCCCTAGAATGGTCAATCGGTAAAAAGAGATACCAATAATGATTGAACAACTCGATTGCCTTAGAAAGGTCAATCGATGAAGATGATACAATGAATGTTTGAATAACTCGATTGTCTTAGAAAGGCCAATCGATGGAAATGATACAATGAATGATTGAATAACTTGATTGCCCTAGAAAGGCCAATCGATGAAAATGATACAATGAATGATTGAATAACTCGATTGCCTTAGAAAGGCCAATCGATGAAAATGATACAATGAATAATTGAATGACTCGATTGCCTTAGAAAGGCCAATCGATGAAAATGATACAATGAATGATTGAATGACTCGATTGTCTTAGAAAAGCCAATCGATGGAAATGATACAAGGAATGATTGAATAACTCGATTGCCTTAGAAAGGCCAATCGATGGGAATGATATAATGAATGATTGAATAGTTCGATTGCGGAATTTCTCTGCTTTTGTCATAATAATACTTCTACTGGAACAACGGGGATTACTTCCCTGAAACACACATTCGACAACCAACGACGAAAAGATAGCGGCCAAACGCTAACAAACACTGAGGATAGTATCAAGACGATCAAACCAACTAATACCAAAAATTACATCGTCCTAAGATAAATTCACCACGATTAGATCCATCAACCAATCGCGGTCATTAAGCTTAATTCGGTATGATTCCGAAAATTCTTCCATCGTCAGGTAGACCGATGGTATGAGGTCCACAAGAAATAGAACTATCCCAAAATAAGTCTATTCAAGCATGATTCGAAAATGAATGAATGCGGTGTACCATCATCAAAAGGTACACACAAGTTGAAATAAAATTACGAGTATACCTGAAATCATTCGGACCACCGGATCGTCGATCCTCCTCATCATATGAATCTGGGACTTGCCGGCCCCGAACCGGACGCTCCCGTCTGATAAATACGAGCCCCAACTCTATTTGCTTCCATTGTCTTAAACGACGATGACAAAGCAGTCTGATTCTGAAACGCTGGTTGCTTCGGGGCCTGAGATGCCGCCGGAGCCGACTTGGAGTCCTTTCGGCAAAAACGGGCCTTATGCCCAAAATTCCCACAATTATAGCACGTGATAGACGGTTTCAGACACTCAGTGCTGAAATGACCCGGCGTTCCACAATTGAAACAGGTGATGGCCGAACTGGCCGCTCGGGAATGAGATCCCGCACGATTATGCGCCGTAGGAGGTCGCTCAGAAACGATAGGACTCACACGAGACTTCTTGAAGGTTGACTGACCGCCTTCGGATTGATTACGCTTCGTTGATTTCTTGCTGACAAATGAAGGTTGTTGTTCAAGACTTTCCTTAGCAGGTGGCTCATACGGAGAGTTCTCTCGATTAATCCGGTCAGTGGCGCAATGATGATTGAGCAACCGCACATGGGTCATCATGGCACATAAAAGTGGGTGGATCAACCCGAACATCTTCTCGATCGAGCGAGTCCAGGCACGATTTCCCGGCAATGAGTGATTATTTCTCGGGTTTCGGTCCGCACCGCGGCCTCTCCCCGTGCATCCCCTGACAGTTCTCTCCATACTGAAGTAGGAAGGTCGCATAATGATTATATTTCCCGCATGATTAGCACGTTATGATTATGTCATGAGATGATGAAAATGAGTATACATGCTCTAACTTAGTGATTATATGAATGATTTACTGAAGTTACATGATTATCTGATGAAATTCTTGAAATGATTATCTTGAATAACTTAACAAGATTGATAATATGATCATCCAGATTGACAACTGAGTAATGAAATGAATTGAGTAATTAATGAGTTAACATGATCGTCCTGATTATTAACTGAGTAATGAAATGAATTAAGTGATTAATGAGTTAACATGATTGTCCTAATCACAATGAATGATGATGTTTGAGGATTGTTAATTGATGAATGATGAATGAATGACTATTGCCAGAAATTATACCATGGCGTTAGAAGTCTTACAGTTCTTTCGGTCTGATTGGCTCGGCATCTGCACAGGTCACACGTGACGCGAAAGTCCAATGATACTAGTCCGATGACGATGATTTCAAATGAGACATGACTCGGAAGGTAGTATTCAAAACCACGCTCCGATACCAACTCTGTAACACCCCAAACTAGGCGGATATTACGGTCTGTAGATCCCCAACCAGGACCCACCGAGCAAATGAAAATGAATGAATTACACAAGATAAATGTAGTCTTGAACTACATTACGGCAATACTTACTCCGATGATGAGTTTAATTACATCACACCAGGACAATACTGAATACTAGTGTATTTTATATGAAGATAAAATACACAACACCGAATGAAACGGAGTATTCAAATGAAAGTCTGCAATAAAAATAAAGGACAATAACATGAATAATCGAAAGATTGGGGCCCCCTACTAGTATCACAGGACTCCTCGACGTCGCGTGTTCTCCCGTACTTTTGCCTTGCCAAGACACGAAAAACAAAATCCCCAAACGGGGTCGATTACAAAGAACAACAATCCTCAAGAGTTGAAAATACACAATCATGATTATATCCGAAGTTATGAAACATTCAGCCGAAACATACGCAATCAAACATGCTATATGAATCAACTAACGATCTGGCTCAAAGGAAATGGCGCCACACTACGCCCGGGATGGAAATGTGTCCGTGCACAAGCCACCAACGAGTATCGATCGAATACACGTGTGGTCTTGTACCTAATCAGTCTCACGAGACAATATGACTCGTGTGCACAGTCCAATGTGAGGCCACCAACCAACACACGACTATAATGTGCCCGACATGAAAATCCAACACATACCAACCGGCACGCCAGTATGACCGGAATGCCACGATATAACAAAAGTGACATCGAAAATGAATAATGACTCACCGAGGTGGAATGGTAATGAAATAAATGACAGCTCAATGAAAAGATTGGAACCGTCGTTCCTTATGACTGAAATGATTAATTGACAACAACAAGTTTTTATACGGTTAATACAATGATGAATGAATTATGATTATGAATGAACAACAACAAAAGGGATGAATATCCTTTTAACCGAGTAAGAATTAACTTACACAACACCGATGAAGATAGTCCTTCCACGAACAAAAGTCCTAAATGAAGTGTCGGTCGCACGAACAACCTTAATTCAATACAATTACCAACAATCCGATCAATACACGAATTAAACACGAATATAACGAACTCAAAATGTCGATACGATTAAACTAAGTTCATTGGGGCATTATATCGAATACGTTGTGGCCAAACTCCGATTGTTTACAACTAAACCTCAACAATACCAACCTCAAATCCCCAAGAAGTGTTTTAAACCAACAAAACATCTCCAACATGATCAATAATCCGTTATGAATATCCAAAAACGTGATTATAACAACAATTAGTCGAAAATCCCCAATTCCAACTCGATTTTCAAGGTGTTCTCGAATAATTCCTCAATAATCCAATGAATCCTTATACAAACTCATAATCATATACATATCCCTTCATATATCATGATTATAACGTCCAAAACATCGTATCTCAACACAAAAATCGAAATCCAAGGTGTTGAAGAATATTACCTTTGAAGATCCAAGTACTTTAATCCGAAGAACACGCGTTAGATTGACTATCCGGGCTTCACGATCGAAAGGAGATGAAGAAAATCAAACACCCAAATGATTTGTGAAGGAAAAAACCCTCCCTCAAGCTTACTCTCTCGGTTGAAGGTGAAGAAAAGGGAGAGAAATGGCTGAAATGCTGAAAAAAAAACGAATTAAAGGGAGTTGACTGCCTGCCGGACACGGCCCGTGCCGATCGGCACGGTCGTGTCGCATACCGGCCGACTGGCAGCGAGGACTCGACCGTGTCCCCGCTTGACACGGTCGCGGCGCGAGGGCCTTCCGATAGTGACCCGTCCGGCGGCTCGGCATGACTCGACCGTGTCACGGAACACGATCGGGCGTGTCGGCGGTCGGTTACGCTTATCCGGAAGAGTTCGACTCGGCCGTGCGACGGCTGCGGTCGGGTCTGAGGCGAAATTCGGAATTTTCCGGACGAAATGCAGCCGCGGGCGTGTCGGACGACACGGCCGAGTTCGTTCGGCAGTGATCGGCCAATAACTGAAAAATGAGCGGTTGAGCTAAAACGACCATAACTCTCTCGTCCGGACTCCGATTGACTCACCATTTGAACCATTGGAAAGCTAACTCGATTCTCTATAATATTGCAAAGATTTAGAATATTTGGAGTTACCAAAAATTAATGGTGATCTAACAAAGTCGAACTCATATGAGGAAAGTTGAAACAATGAACAATAACGATACACAACTCGAAGTTTTTCCGAACGGTAAACACGGTGAATGAACATGATTGATGAATGATTATAATTGAGTGAAAATCCACTGGGTGACAATCACCGAATGAAATTACTGAATGATAATGACTGAATTACAACCGGGTATTACAGCACGAGTTTTTGGTTCTTATGTATCTCGTTGAGTGTTTCCTGGTAGGATATTTCTTCTCCCTATTTATTTTAAGTTTCGGGACGAAACTTCTTTTAAGGAGGGTAGAATATAATATCCGTGATTTTTGATTTCCGATAATTTCTTTTTTTTTCGGCGGGAGTCCGTTTTGATGACTTGCTCGTGACCGTTTCATCATTATTAGAGTATTTAGTTCTACGCATTTGGACGTCCGAGTTTGTTTCGGTGTCGTTTTGTTGAGTTCCGTGTTCTTAGGTGACTTTTCCGCGCTTGAGTTCGATTCTTGCGAATCTTGTTCAAAACTGTCGTTTTGGGTTTCTCGTAAGTTCATTTAACGTTGTCATACATGTTGTGAGCTTTGGTTTGATTAACCGTCGTCGTATCGTGATTTTTCGGACTTTTGGGACCGTTTTGTAATTTCCCAAAGTTGTGGATATCCGTCGTCATACCCATTTCCTAGAATACTGTTGTTGTCCTTCTGAGTCGTTAGCGCACGCTACACTTATTTATTAGCACGCTATGGTAATGTATTACCCGAGATCTTCATTCCGGTTTCATTGAATTTTCTTCGGTAGAACGGATTGTTGTCGTCCGCGTATTTGGAATCGCATGCTTGTACTATGGCACGTTGAGTTTCGTAGCCTGTTCATTATTGTTTTGGATCATAGCCGGTGCATTCGTATGATCGAGACGTCGTCGAGTATCGAGCCAGATGGTCAGGTGTGGGCTGGGTCGAGTTACGGCCGTAAGGCCTGGCCAATTACGGCCGTAAGGCTTCCGAACACCTGGTCCTGGGATACTCGGTTACGACCGTAAGGTCTATCCGGTTACGTCCGTAAGGCTTGTTACGGCCACTAGGCACTGGCCGATTACGGCCGTAATGATTTGGCAGATTTCGTCCAATAGTTTGGGATGCTCGGTTATGGCCATAAGGCTATGCCGATTACAGCCGTAACGTGTGATCGTTGCGTACGCAAGTTGTCGGCCATTGCGTACGCTAACGCGCATTGACCGAGTTACGGACGTAAGGCACTGCCGGTTACGGCCGTAACCCTGTCGGCATATATAGGCCTGGGCTTCGGCCAGACCTCATTTTTTTCCCTTTTCCTCATTTCTTGCGGCGGCTGGCGATGGGGGTTCGGGAACTCGAGTCCTTGGCCGGTTCTAATCAATTCCAAGGCATTTTGGAAGATTCTTGTTGATTATATCATCATCCAATCCGTGTTCTTCGTCGAATCGAGGTATTTTCTTACTTAGAACCCTAGTTGTATGATTTTTGGGGGTTTCTTCGTGATTCTTCGATTTAATCCGTGGTTGATGAATTGATTATGGTATTCTTGTTGTCTTGCCCATAATCTTCGGATTTTGTAACTCGTTTATCGATTTTTATCACCCGGGACTTGATTTCCGATTTCTTCGAAGGAACCCTCGGATTCTTGTTGTTTTTCCGATTGATTCGGGTTCCGTTTAGCGTTATTTGTTCGTGGTGATGTTATTTTCGTAGCGTTCGTGAGGTTGTTGAATTCTTGGTCGTTTTTGGAAGTTCGAGGGGTAACCGACCGTGTCCGTTCGTGGTTCCATTGCTCGTGGTATCGAGGCAAGTATCTTTCCCATACGTTTCATGTTTCGTAGGCATAATTGTGGATAAATGATTTTATACGAAATTCAAATGTTTAATGAACGTTAAAAAGGATCGGTATGTTCTCAATAAATGTTGTCTTTCAACGATAATTTATATACTTCGTGAATAGATGTGTTCTCGGAATATGTGTGTTAGTTTCATATGTTGAAAGACGTTACGATCACATTTAGTGAATATAATAGACCGTAATCATTTGCCGGGGATTACGTATCGTTATGTGTACTTGTTCGGTAACAACATGACGTTGTGTGATATTAGTTCTTCTCCTTTGTAAGGAAGTTGTGATCCTTATTGTTGTTTGGTATTGGTGTTGGATTGTCGTTGTGAATGATTTGTTGTAAATGATGTGCCTCCGGGTAAGATTGATGAATCTCCGGGATCCGTACTTGTTAGCATGGGTCGGGCGAGACCGTAGGGTTATCCAATCCGGGTATGTCTCGCGGGGACTCCGAGGTTCGAGGCTTGCTAGCCCGATGCCGGGATAACTTGTGGGGTTATCCAATCCGGGTATGTCTTGCGGGAGCATCCGAGGTTCGTGGCTTGTTAGCGCGATGCCGGGATAACTTATGGTTGTGGTTTGGAAATGGTTATGTGACTGTTGTCACGAGGACATGTGATTTGGTATGGTTTCTTATTGGGTTATTCACTCGAGTATGTTCTGCGGGAGCATATGAGGTTCGTGGCTTGTTAGCACGGGACGCGAATAATCCTTAGGAATATGTGTTATGTGATTTGGGTCGTGGACCCTGTGTTTTGTGATTTGGGTCGTGGACCCTGTGTTTCGTGAAATGGGCCGTGGACCCCGTGAATTGTTATCGGAACTTGTATTTTGGAAAAATGATCTTTGGGCCGTGTCCCTAAGTGTTTTTGAAAGACATGAGAATTCTTTAATTCCAAATGTTTTCAAAACTCCCGAGATCGTAAAATGCTTTGTAAGAGGTACGTGGTTTTATCCCTACCTTTCATAATTCAAACTGCTTTGATCAAGTTAGTTATCTCGGGAAGTATATTTAAGATTATTATTATTCTTGGAGTATGTTGTGTAAGGCTTGTATTTGTGTTTTATACTTGCACTAGCAAAATAGTGGAGTTTTGCAAACCCTCGAGTATTCAGGGGGTGGATGTCTGTTTTTACATTCAGGTTTTGGGAGCATAACATAGGGTCGGCACGAAAGATGATGAAAGATGATCGATACTAATCACATGAGGGCCCGTACATTATTGTATTGTTCGGTTGTATTTTATCCGCTGTAGTTTTCCTTCCCTGTTATACAGGAGTATGTTATTTTGACCCATGTGTGGGCATGTGTTGAGATTGAGTTGTATGTATTTATGGAAAGACCAAATCGGTCTACTGAGTCATTTTAACCTTAAAGGCGATGTTTAGATGTTTGATTTTAGTTACCAGCCTGGTAGATCCTCGAGGAGAGGGTCTACGGCGTGTAATATCCCTGAGTAGATTGGGGGTGTTACAGTCAACGTTCCCTTCCCGTGCTTTTGCCTTGCCATGACCTAAAAACAACATCCCCAACGGGGTCAGTTACACAGAACAACAATCCTCAAGAGTTGAATAAACACAATCATTATATATCTTAGTTATGAAATCAAGCTGAAGAGGGGCATCATAGTACGCCCGTAATGGGACGTGCAAGTGCACAAGACGAGTGTCCGGACACACACGCACTTGTACCTAATTAGTCTCACGGAGGCACATTACCGTGTGCATAGTACATTGTGTCGGTGAACCCGCATCACATGACTATCGTGTGCCCGACTAAAAATTCCACACATAACCACCCGGCCACGCAATATGATCCCCTAAAGTCACAAGAGCGAAAGTGACTATGATGAATATAAATGAATAGCAATCCGACAAGGTCAAGAATGACTCGCCGAGATGAAATAATAATAAAATGAATGATAGCTCACTGAAATGATCGGAACCGTCATTCCTCGTGAATTGAATGACTAGTTTGATAATTACAAGTCTCAACATGATTAATACACTATGAACGAATTATGAATATGAATGAACAACAACGAAAGGAATGAGTATCCTTTTAACCGAGCAAGAATTAACTTGCCTCAATACCGGTGCTGAAATGTCCTCCCTCGAGCATACGTCCTTAATGGAATATCGGTTGCTCGAACAACCTTGAATAACATAATTACAAACAAATGCTCATAATATGTATCAAGCACGATTATAATCAACTCAAAAGTCGATACAACAATAACCAAATTCATTGAGGCATTCAAACGTATACGTTGCAAACATTCTTCCGTTGATTACAACCAACCCAAATTATAACGAAACCAAACCTCAAAATGAGTAATTCAATCCAACAAAACATCATCAATACAATCAATAATCCAATAGGAATACTCCATTCGAGATTACGACAACATCTAATCGGAAACCCCCAAATTAACCAAAGTCAAACATCAAGGGTTCTTGAATAATTCCCTGAATACTCAATAAATCCGACAAATACACCAATAAATCTGTAGTAACACATGTATCCAAGGTAGATAATCCATATCTAACATATTCCAACATAATAGCAAGCTAACTCGAAGAGATCGGAAGGAAAACACTCAAATCCCGAAATTCTAGATTCAAGAAATGTTTACCTTGATTTGGTGAGTTGGAGAGGATTAAATGATGATTAATCCGAACTAGAAGCTTGAAGATGATGATAGTTGATTGCATCTCGAAGAACACTTCACAAAATATTCAAAGTCGCCCAAAATCGCCCGTGAGAGGAAGAGAGATGAAGAAATGACGAAATGGGGCTAAATTGTCCAATATATACTAAACCCAGCTTAGCGCGCGCTAGCTCCTGTGCTTAGCGTGCGCTAGCGGGTTCACCGGGTAGTCCAGTACCCACTGCCTGTATCGTTAGCGTGTGCTACGTACCTTGGTAGCATGCGCTAACATCCCTTATTAGCGTACGTTAACCTTGTGTTAGCGTGCGCTAACTGATGCTTGATGTCCAGAATATTGGAGTCCAGAACCTACTGTCCTCTGCCCTGCTCGCGTTAGCGTGCGCTAAACCTATAACTTAGCGTGCGCTACTAATACCATTGACGTACGTTATATTCCACTCGTAGCGTGTGCTATGAAATACTCCATTTCAGTCCAGTTCTTACTGGACTGTCTGATCGAACCTTAGCGCGCACTATACTGATTGCTTAGCGTGCGCTACCCATACTATTAGCATACGCTATATCTACTCTTAGCGTGCGCTACTAAAACTCAAATTCAGTTCAGTGCCTTCTGGACTGTCTGCCTCAAATGCACTAGCGTGCGCTAATGCTGAAAGTTAGTGTGCACTACAAGTACTCAGTTAGCGTGCGCTAAAAAGAGTATGTAGCGTGCGCTACTCTTCACACACAGCCAAACAAAAGTATGATGATAATGAAATATCCTCGTCTCGATTCTCAAACAAGGTTGAATGACGAATGATAACTGATATACGATTCAAATTACGCCGAACGGTGAATACAATGAATGAATATGAATGATGAATGATTATTAATGAGTGAAAAATTACTGAGTGGCAAATTACTGAATGATAATGAATGAACTTACAACCAGGTATTACAGAAGCTAAGTCAAGGTTTTGCTGAGATGATGTTTAAACATGGTTTCGTGCATTGTGACCCTCATGCTGCAAATGTGCTAGTGCGCCATTTGCCTTATGCAAGCAGAAGCATTTTTGGTGAGGCCTTGATTTATTTCAGCATGAAAGCAGTTGGACATGAGTCTATCTTTAGATATAGAGTTAATCGATTTGGTTGGAATGCGTACACGCGTGCAATCTGCATTCTTGCTTTGGTGGTGATTTATTTTCTTGTGAATATATCAAACACGATAGACTAAATACGAAGGGAAACACAAATACGTAAAATTATTGATAATAAAGGAATTTCTCATACAAGGCCACAGAGGGTGTACTGCTATAGAGATAATCTCTACCACAACCGAAGTTGCTCACAACTCAATGATCGAAGATAATCTAACTCAAAGACCGAAAAGCAATGTAATAGACTCAGTAACCTTAACCCTAACTTAAGCCCTAAGCCATAAGGCCCACATGCTATTTATTTAATCTAGACTTAATTAAAAGACCAACTAAAATTAAAGGATCAATAATTATAATAATCATAGTAATAATAATAAAAAAAACTATATAACAGAGGCATATCAAAATACCTACTCAAGATTCGTCCAGTTCAGTTAGCTGAATCCCAACTAATAGAAACAGGCTACAAGGGAGAGTAGTAGAAAACGCATTCCACAGTGTTCCATTTTCTCTCTCCTCCGGTATATAAGAATCCCTTTTGTAGGCTCTGTTTAGTCAAACTGGCTGATAAGGTGACTGAAATATGATAAGTTACCTGTAATCGGATAAGGTAACTGGAGATCATAAGTGGACTGAAACTGAAATCTTATAAGCTACCTGATTAAACTAGAGGTGTTTGGTTAACTAACTTATATATTACAAAATGACATAAAAGCCAACAAGTGCGAATAATTGTATTACAATTTATAGTGGCATAAAGGGAATAAATTATAATAAGGTAGATGGAATAAAAATAAGGTAGTAGAACTATCTTATCATTTCAAGCACCTTATGAGGTAATGATGGACATTCACCAAACAAACTTATTTTAGTCAACAATGTGAAATTTGGTCAAATAGGGTGAAATCACCTTATAAGATGCCTGCAAATGTCCTGCCAAACACACTCTAGTCTTGTGGAGTAAAAATGTAACAACGTATCTAATACTGCAGCTTTGGTCTTCATTTGAATAAATGCACTATCATTTCAATTTAATTGCTTCAAGGTAATCCTTATTCTGCTCTGATTTATTGTTCTTTAGTAGGAGCAAAAATTTCCATCATGTTATTCTTCACGAGTCATGTTCTCCAAGTTTCATGAGCAGCTTCTTTGAATTTGACTGGCTCATGTATGTGTTCACAACAACCCATTTCGTGTGTGTCTATATGTTGTGTGCATGTATGTATATATGTGTTTTTCTCTTCCTATTCTGCTCTTCTCTATCTTGCAACTAACCCATCAGTTATGTCAGTTTGACAGGTCTTAACTTCATAATAGCTTGTCTTTCTCATGTTCAGGGAAGAAAAAACCACAGCTGGTACTGTTGGACCACGGTTTATACAAAGATCTTGATTTCAACATCCGAATGAACTATGCTTCTCTCTGGAAGGTACATCCCTTTAAAATATATATATATATATATATATATATATATATATATGTGTGTGTGTGTGTGTGTGTGTGTGTGTGTGAATATACTCCGTCCCGCTTAAATTTTTAGGGGTATCGCAGTCTAACTTCTCATTTATTTACACTTTACTCTGGCATATGCTACTAGGGTTTGGTATTTTCCGATGCCAAAGCAATTAAAGTAAACAGTGTGAAATTGGGTGCTGGAGAGGATCTTTACGTGCTATTTGCTGGTATTCTTACAATTAGGCCATGGGATAAAGTTATTGATCCAGCTGTAGATCATCTGGTTATCCAAGGCACTGATAGTGATCGTTCTGAACTTCAGGTGACTGTGTTAAAAAGTGTTCATTTTAAATGTATCTTTTTGTTTCTTCCAACGAACTAATTCTAAATTCTTTTAGAAAATCTACTCTAGATTGCCTTACTAGTCTTTTTTAAAATAAGTACAATGCATTTTGGAAGTATAATCATCCGTTGAGGCTCGCTCATAGTATAGTTTTTTCTAGTATTGAAGGGCTATTTATTGCAGATGCTAAAGATTTTCGTTTCTAGTTGACATTGTATGTCTTTCTGTTTGCTGTTTTTATTTGTTTGCAGATGTATGCTTCTCAATATTTTCCACAAATCACGTAGATTCTGAGGAGACTGCCCCGTGTTATTCTTTTAATGCTAAAAATGAATGATTGCTTACGTGCAGTTAACAGAGCACTGGTATGGGATCATATCCTCTTTAAGTTTTAATGTATTGAGACATTAGTTTAATACTTCGCCAGTTTGCATGAAGAAAGTCTCTAAGACAAGGCCAAAGAGGGTGTACTGCTATAGAGATAATCTCTGCCACAACCGAAGTTGCTCACAACTCAATGATCAAAGATAATCTAACTCAAAGACAGACAAGCAATGTAATAGACTCAGTGACCTTAACCCTAACTTAATCCCCAAGCCATAAGGCCCATAGGCTATTTATTTAATCTAGACTTAATTAAAAGACCAACTATAGTTAAAGGATCGATAGTAATAATAATAATAATAATAGTAAGAATAATAATAATAAAAAAACCAATATAACAGAGGCATATCAAAATACCTACTTAAGATTCGTCGAGTTTAGTTAGCTGAATCTCAACTAATAGAAACAGGCTACAAGGGAGAGTAGTAGAAAACACATTCCACAGTGTTCCATTTTCTCTCTCCTCCAGTATATAAGAATCCCTTTTGTAGGCTCTGTTTGGTCAAACTGACTGATAAGGTGACTGAAATATGATAAGTTACCTGGAATCTGATAAGGTAACTGGAAATCATAAGTGGACTGAAACTGAAATCTTATAAGCTACCTGATTAAACTAGAGGTATTTGGTTAACTAACTTATATATTACAAAATGACATAAAAGCCAACAAGTGCGAATGTTTGTATTACAATTTATAGTGGCATAAAGGGAATAAATTATAATAAGGTAAATGGAATAAAAATAAGGTAGTAGAACTATCTTATTATTTCAAGTACCTTATAAGGTAATGATGGACATTCACCAAACAAACTTATTTTAGTCAACAATGTGAAATTTGGTCAAATAGGGTGAAATCACCTTATAAGATGTCTGCAAATGTCCTGCCAAACACACTCTAGTCTTGTGGAGTAAAATTGTAACAACGTATCTAAAACTGCAGCTTTGGTCTTCATTTGAATTAATGCACTATCATTTCAATTTAATTGCTTCAAGGTAATCCTATTCTGCTCTGATTTATTGTTCTTTAGTAGGAGCAAAAATTTCCATCATGTTATTCTTCACGAATCATGTGCTTCAAGTTTTATGAGCAGCTTCTTTGAATTTGACTGGCTCATGTATGTGTTCACAACAACCCATTTTGTGTGTGTCTATCTGTTGTGTGCATGTGTGTATATACTTCCTTTTCTGCTCTTCTCTATCTTGCAACTAACCCATCAGTTATGTCAGTTTGACAGGGAAGAAAAAACCACAGCTGGTACTGTTGGACCACGGTTTATACAAGGATCTTGATTTCAACATCCGAATGAACTATGCTTCTCTCTGGAAGGTGCATCCCTTTAAAAGATAGGGTGTGTGTATATATATATATATATATATATATATATATATATATATATATAGGGATTGGTTTCGGTGAAAACCTTTCCCGGTGTGAGAACTATGAACTAATCTGAGACATCTATACTTAATATTAAAATAAAGTGGAAAAAAAAAATTAAGAAAACATATGTTATCTCCACGTCAATCCTCTTTTTAAAAATCTTAAAAGAATGGACATTTGATTTGGGAGGGAGTTAGGGGGTTATTCTATTATATACTATCTACCAATTAAAAACTTCTTCTCATTTTATTCTTTATATTTTTAACCTAATAGTTTAAACAATTATAACTTTTTTGTATCAATTTTATTTATAAAAAAAATATCAGATTAATTCTTACTTCTTACTCTTTAATTTGACATCCATATAGTATATATATATATATATATATATATATATATAAAGTAATTTAAATATAATTACGATATATTTAGATGATTAAATAATTCCATATAAAAATATAAGAATATTGAAGAAAAATATGTTTTTAGTTTATTTTCATAGCTTCGTACTTTTACAATTATTTGATTTTTTATAATTATATGTTCTTATTATAAAATATTAAGATATATTACATTAGTACCAAATTATATAAAAAATTATATTAGTAAGAATATGGCTTGTATATTTTTAATGAAAGTTGATAATAATAAACATAATTTAATTTCTTATTTACAAAATTAGATATAAGACTCATATTGTCCTATATGAAAAAATAAATGCCGGTGCTTAATTAAATTACGATTTTTCTATCATGTGCCCTTAAATTACATTATAAGTGTTTATAAATGAAAGTAAATCAAATAATAGTATATGTATATGTGTGTGTATACTGACTCATGTATATTTTATAATAATTTTATAATATTGTTGAAATTCAATCACATATTATTAATATAATAAAATATTTAATATTTTACGTCGTGCATCGCACGGGAGGACATCTAGTTAAATAATAAAATAAGGAGGGTCTAGATTTTTGCCACATCATCACATCATATGAAAGGTGTGAATGACAATAATTAAGGAGAAGGATAATTTTGTACTTTATAAATAAATTATTTTCATTTAAATACAATAGCTTATTCATTATTCGTTTTAAATAAAAAATATATCAAATTAATCGTCTTTTCATGATCTACAATTTAAGATGCATATTGCACACCTAAAAATGTAAAAAAAAATAGTATATTTTAATAATAAAAACAGTGTGAATTATAGAGAGAAATGCAATGCTTCATAGAATATACAAATACACTACTCCATAGTGTATAAATATTACTGCTTCATAGTGTATAAATGCACTGCTTCATAGTGTACAAAGTACGGCTTCTGCTTCAGAATTAACACAAAAATTCCTGATAAAACCGTCAACTTCAATGAATAAACTGCTTTATTGGATATGAATTAAGAATCTTGCCATATACCATTGGAAAGCCAAATGAGTCTAGTTTCCAACAAAAAAAACGGTACTAAAAAATATTAAATATGGAGAGAGTTATGATGCATTGACTGGAGACTACCATGATGCTTATTTTATAAAAATATACAAATGGGTTGCTTCATAGTGTACAATGCACTGCTTCATAATGTATAAGCGCACTGCTTCATGGTGTACAAGGTACTACTTCTACTTCAAAATTTGACTTATAACATATTACTTCTTAACTTATAACTACACTGCTTCAATATACAAATGCACGGCTCCATAGTATATAAATGCAGTGCTTCAAAGCATACAAAGTACTGCTTCTGCTACAAAATTTGCATAAAAATTCCTCCTCAGACAGTCAACTTCAATAAATAAACTGCTTTCATTGGATATGAACTAGGAGTCATGCCATATACTCTTGAAAAGCCATGGGAGTCTAGTTTTCATTAGGGTCTTCAGGGAATCGGGCAGAGAGCTCTGTTAGTCCCTTACGTACGAAAGGGAAGATTCATTACGTACGTTAAGGAGCTAACGTATGTTATGTAATATCTGCAATTTCGATTTTCGATAAATTTCATTTTTAGCAGGAGTCTGTTTTAATGACTCGCTTGTAACGGTTTCGTCATTTTGAGAATGATTAATTCTGAACTTTTTGATATCCAAGTTCGTTTCGGTATCGTTTTGTTGAGTTCTGTGTTCTTAAGCGACTTTTCCGCGCTTGAGTTCGATTCTTACGAATCTCGTTCGAAATTGTTGTTTCGGGTGTCTAGTAAGTTCAGTTAACGTTGTTATACGTGTTGTGAGCTTCGGTTTGGCTATTCGTTGTTGTATCATGATTTTTCGGACATTTGGGCCGTTTTGTAATTTCCTAAAGTTTTGGGTACTTGTTTTTGTACTCGCTTTTACCTACCTCCGGGTTGTCGGGATCATGTGTTTGTTTTAAGCTTAAGCTCGTGTTTTGATTGTTGTACTACTTGTCTTGTTCGGCTGTAGTAATTCGTGTTCGTCGCTTTCCGCGATCCTTTTCGAATTTGACATCTGGCAGCTATTCTGTACTGCCAGATGAATAGCGCACGCTACTCTTCATGTGTAGCGTGTAACACCCCAAACTAGGCGGCTATTACAGTGCCGTGGACCCCCGACTGGGACCCACCAGGCGAATGAAAATTAATGAATTAAATAATATAATTGTAGTACCGAACCACATTATATTACCAAATACTCCGATAAGGAGCTTCAAGTACAACACACCCAAGATAATACAGATTACCTGTATATTTTATATGGAGATAAAATATACAACACTGAATAAAATTGAGTATCCAAACGGAAATCTGCAACGGAATTAAAATGAAGAGACCTGAATGACTGAAAAAGGACTGGGCCCCCTACTAGTATCACTGGGACTCCTCGCCGTCAACATGCTCTTCCCGTGCCTTTGCCTTGCCATGACCTGAAAACAATATCCCCTAACGGGATCAGTTACACAGAACAACAATCCTCAAGAGTTGAATAAACACAATCATGATATATCTCAATTATGAAATTAAGCTGAAGAGAGGCATCATAGTACGCCCGTAATGGTATGTGCAAGTGCACAAGACGAGTGTCCGGACACACCCGCCCTTGTACCTAATTAGTCTCACGGAGGTACATTACCGTGTACACAGTCCAATGTGTCGGTGAACCCGATCACATGACTATCATGTGCCCGACTAAAAATTCCACACATCCCCACCCGACCACGCAATATGAACCCAGAAGGCCACAAGAGCAAAAGTGACCAATGAACATTAATGAATAACAATATGACAAAGGTCAAGAATGACTCACCGAGATGAGATAATAATGAAATGAATGGTAGCTCAATAAAATGATTGGAACCATCGTCCTCGTGAATTGAATGATTAGTTTGACAATTACAAGTCTCAACATGATTATTACACTATGAATGAATTCTATTTATGAATGAACAACAATGAAAGGAATGAGTATCCTTTTAACCGAGTAAGAATTAACTTACTCAACACCGGTGAAGAAGGTCCTTCCACGAACAACGTCCTACAATGAGATGTCGGTCGCTTGAACAACCTTGAACAACACAATTACCCACAATCCGTTCAATATACATATCAAACATGAATCACGACCAACTCAAAAGTCGATACAATAATAACCAAACTCATAGGGACATTCTAACGAACATGTTGCAAATGTTCTTCCCTTTGGTTACAACCAATACCACTAACATCGATATCAAACTCCAAGTGAGTAACAAAATCCGATAAAACACCTTCAATGATATCGATAATCCCATAGGAATCCACAACTTGAGTTAACAACAACATCTAATCGAAAACCCCCAAAATTGTAATACCCGAGATTTCTGATATGTATTTGGAACTTGTGATATTGTAATTATTACATTTTGATCTGAGTATTATTCTCCATATTTCATAATCCGGTGTTGTTGAGCGCATGATTTCATGAATATAATTTAAATTGTGATTCTGCGCAAGTAGCGCATGCTATCGTCTAAGTGTAGTGTATGCTAATTTGGATCCGTAGCGCACGCTGTGCATGAACATTAGCGCACGCTATACGTAGTCAGCATGATTGCGACAGGGTGGTAGGTGAGATTGGCTGAGGATTTCGGTCGGATCATGTCGGGATGAACCTGGACGGCTTTCGGGAAAAAGCCAAGTCAACGCGGTAGCGCACGCTAATGATATATTGATAACGCACGCTAAACGCTGAGTACAGTGAAGTCATTAAGCTTCGTATGGCCGTTAGCGCACGCTATGAATAGGGACTAGGGACTAGCGCGCTAATAACCATTTCCTATATATAGGACAGCATACTTTTTCATTTTTCAGATATTTCCACTTCCCCAAATCCGAATTTTTGAACTCAGAGAGTTACTTCCTCCCTCCTCAAACCTCTCATATCATCCTCCTAGCTCGAGTTTGAAGATTGTAGATCATTAAGGATTGGTGTTCAAGCTCTCGGTGTTGGATTTTCTTCAAGTTCCTTCGTGTTCTTCGCTACTTTGAGGTAGGTGATTCTTCGCCAATATTAGTAGTATTCTGAAGGACGTTTTGATCATGTTTTGGGATTACCTAGTTAGTTATATTCGTAGTAGTCGAGCATCATGTGTTAGAAAGATATTTTTGATGTTTCGGTACTTATCCATCGTATAAACCATTGAACCTTTTAGTGTTTGAACTCCTAGCATATTCTGAAGCTTCAAACCGATTTGTGACCAGTATATGGAGACTTTCGAAGTCCTTCTGTCTTTACATAAAGGAATCATACGTTTTGGGACATGTGACGGATTGAACTTAGGATATTCCTTGAAATCAAGATGAATTATGGTGTTGTGATGGTTACGCCCAACCATGTATCTCGTAGTCGTTTAATTTATATAGAACTTTCACAAAACCTTATGAGCATGATATGCACGGGGATGACATGTATTATCACCATAGAATTCATGAGTTCATCACCATTAGATCAAGTTTTACGCGTGTAATCGCCATGCACGGTTAGCGCACGCTAACATATGTAAGTTAACGTGCGCTAGCGGGAATAAGTTAACGTACGCTACGTTTGGTACGTAACGTACGTTATGTTATCAGTCGAGTCAATCGGCTGATCAGAGAGAACTGTCAGTACATGGCTAGCGTACGCTAGACTTAGACGATAGCGTACCTTAACAGGCAGGCTTAGCGCACGTTACGTAGAGTATGTAGCGTACGCTAAGTGGTTCAGGCAGATTGCATATTTAGAGCTTTTGGCCGTAGACCGGATTGTTAGGCAATTCGTTCGACTTGAGATGAATTCTATACCATTTCTTTTGTTAAGGTTCGAGCTTGCTACGTTGATCGAAGGAGGCGGCCTTCGAGTGTGTTGAGATCATTGGAGTGTTTCGTTCTTGCCATCTTCGAGGCAAGTATCGTAATTTGTTAATGTTCATATTTTGAGTATACATGTGGTTTATTCATGTTGTTGAACATGGGATTTATTTCATTAAATGGTCATGATATTCTTTATTCAGTGTTGGTATGATCATGTTGATGGACATAGCGATTTTGCATATATGTATGCATGAGTTGTGTTTGTGTATGTTGTACGATCTAAGCTGAGGGCGCTGGATCGGATGTCCACCTCGTGTTGGTCCGACGGGATCATATTGGGATCTAGGCTGAGGGCGCTGGTCATTGGACGGGTTTTTCCACCTCGTGTTGGTCCGATGGGATCATCTTGGGATCTATGCTGAGGGCGCTGGATCATTGGAATACCCATGCTGTGTTAATGGAATCTTGTGGATTCGCATTGTCGGATTCCGGTAGCGGAAGTCCGTCTGGTGTATCTTGTTATGTATTGTTGATGCATATTCGATTTGTTTAAATGATACTTGTACTAGCATCGTTTTGCTAACCCCTTCGGGGGTGGACATTTGTTTTGATGTTCAGGTAGCCGAGGAGCGGGGAAACAACCACAGTACCGATGTGACGACGAAGGGGTTCAGTGATGTTTGTTGTTTTGTGATTTGTCTTTTTGATTCACTTTCAGTACTCGAGTACGCGTGTCTTATTAATATCATTTCGATATGGTTGTATTAATTAACTCGTTGGATCAGTTGGAACCGGTTTTGTAATTTGAATTTCTGTGGTACTATTGGATTATATTCGTATTTCTTTTAAATTAGCCTTGTAAATCCTTACTTAAGGGTTTACGGTGCTGTAATTATTCCGAATATCTCGGGGTGTTACAGAATATGGTATCGGAGCTAAGATTCATGGATATCTTGGCAGTCGGGTTTAAGTTGGGTCTGTTTACGTTATTGATTTACGGGTCGTTCGTAACATCACTGTTCAGCCATAAGTCATCATGTGGACCGTGGTTGTAAGTCTCCTAATCTCTTGTACTGCCGTTTTACTTAATTTCTGTTTTGTGAGTATCGTCGGGCTTTATTTTTGAAAATTTTGTCCTGGATATTGAGAAATTGTGTTTTCAGTATGTTGAGAGGAGGTCGTGGATGCGGACGTGGTCGTGGACGCGGACGTGGAAATATGAGACAGGAGGATTCCGCAACTACCCCAGAATTATCGGCTAGTAGAACCGATTCCCATTCTGGAGGGCAGCAGGGATCGGCGAATAACGACGCAAATCCTAACATGTCGGGAGTGCTTCAACAGGTGGTGACTCAGATAAACCAGTTCGCTCAGGTAGTTAACCGCATGCAGACAGCGATGGGACAGCAGCACCACGAGGATAACCGGGGAGACAGATGGCTTGCTGAGGTGGTCAAATTGCACCCGCCAAAGTTTGACGGATCTGATGAGGCACTTACTTGGGATCATTGGCTAAAGGAGTTAGAGAAAATATTCGCGGGTATTAACTGTCCCGAGGACCATAAGGTTCCCATTGCCCAGTATTTTCTGACTGGGGAGGCCTTTGACTGGTGGGAAGCTATTCGACCCAAAAATCATAATGCGGATTGGATGGAATTCAAACTAATGATGGAAGCACAGTATTGTCCTCGTCCAGTTAGAGAGGCAAAAATCCGAGAGTTTTTCTCACCGCAGAGTTCGGAAGCAACTGTAAAAGACATAATCAAAACTTTTAATCATCAGCTGACTTGTGTCCGACACTTGGTCAGAACGGAGGCAGAAAAGATTTTTCATTTCGATATGCGAATGAAGCCGGAGATTCAGCAGTACATGTCCGGATTCAAGTGTACTACGTTGCGACAGTATCAAAACAAAGCGCTGGCCTACGACATGAAAGAGGCGGCGGTGGAGAAATCGATGGAGGCAAAGAAACAGAAAGTGACCGGAAGCTTCTCAGAAAACAAGAGTGGCGGGCCCCGTAAGGGCCAGTCTTCCTTTTATTCGGCTAGGAAACCTCCACATCCTTCTAGAGGTGGAAAGAAGTTCCGGACAACATCAGCAGTTTCGGACGCATCAAAGAAATGCTACAATTATGGTCGAGCAGGGCATATTCGACGTGATTGCCCCGCATCTTCTGTGACTTGTTACGATTGTGGGCAAGAAGGGCACCGTGCGGCTTTCTGTGGAGTCGCTACTAGATCTTTTGGTAATCGCACTCCAGCGCCAGTTTCGAAGGAGATAAGTGTGAACCAGACGCAGTAGAGTGGATTTCAGCAGCAGAATGTTGGGAAGAGAGAGACATCCAGTGCTGGGTCCGTTCCTCCGCACCTGTACGAGATGAGGAAATCTGACGATCAGAACACTGCTGTTGCATCAGGTACGATTCAGATCCTTTTGTAACCAGTTAGTATCTTATTCGATTCCGGAGCTAGACATTCTTTCATATCATTGAACTGTGTTAATCGCTTAAAAATCTCGTGTTTATTTGATTGTGAACCATATGTTGTGGGTTTGCCGAGCGGAGAGAGAATTGTGGGAACCCTAGAAACTAGAGACTTCCCAGTGTCTATAGGAGGGAGAGATTGGCCATCGAATCTTATTGTAGTTGACATTCATGGCGACGATTTAATTCTCGGAGATGATTGGCTCAACCGTTATGGAGCTATTCTGAATTAACGAAAGAGAGTCATTTCTATCATTGCTGATGATGGATCTGAACACTTATTCAGAGGATGGAGGCTCGGAAGCTCGGGAAAATTGATCAAAGCGATGAGAGCTGTGAAATTACTGAAGCAAGGATGTCATGGACTTTGGTGCTATGCCATGAAGAAAGAAGAAGAAGTAGAACTCTCATCTAGTCCAGTTGTGAATGAATTTTCAGATGTATTCCCTGACGAACTACCTGGGTTACCTCCGCAAAGAGAAGTGGAGTTTACTATCGAATTAGAGCCTGGAGCCGCTCCTATTTCTAGAGCACCATACCACATGGCGCCAACCGAGATGTATGAACTAAAGAAGCAACTGGAGGAATTATTACAGAAGGGTTATATTCAACCTAGCATTTCTCCTTGGGGAGCGCCGGTTCTCTTTGTCCGAAAGAAAGATGGATCCCTTCAGTTATGTATTGATTACAGGGAACTAAACAAGGTGACAATCAAGAAAAAGTATCCTATACCTCAGATCGATGACTTGTTTGATCAACTGCAAGGGGCAAGGGTATTCTCGAAGATTGACATGCGATCAGGATACCATCAGTTGAGAATTAAGAAATTGGATATACCGAAATCTGCGTTCAGATCCCGGTACGGAGACTATGAATTTGTGGTAATGCCATTCGGACTTACCAATGCTCCTGTGGTATTTATGCAATTGATGAATCGAGTATTCTTAGAATACCTAGATAGGTTTGTGGTCGTCTTCATTGATGACATCTTAATCTATTCGAAAGACACATAGGAGCATGCTGAGCATTTGCGTGTTGTTTTGAGCACCTTGAGAAATGAGCAGATTTATGCGAAACTTTACAAATGCGAGTTCTGGCTTAGGGAAGTAACCTTCCTTGGGCATGTGATATCAGCTGACGGAGTTCAGGTGGACTCGAAGAAAGTCGAAGCAATCTTGGAATGGGAACCTCCTAATAACGTGAAACAAGTCTGAAGCTTCTTAGGACTTGTTGGATATTATCGTCGTTTTGTAGAGGGATTTTCCAAAATTTCTCGTCCGCTCACTCAACTGTTACAGAAAACTCAAAAGTTCACGTGGAATGAGAAATGCCAGGCTAGTTTTGATGAACTTAAGAGGAGACTGACGACAGAACCTATATTAGCATTACCAGATGGAACTGATGGATTCATGGTATACAGCGATGCTTCAAATCAGGGTCTGGGATGTGTGTTGATGCAAAAGGATAAGGTGATTGCCTATGCCTCTCGACAGTTGAAACCGTACGAAGTTAATTACCCGACTCATGATCTGGAGTTAGCAGCTGTGGTCTTTGCTTTGAAAATTTGGCGACATTATTTATACGACACTCATTGTCAGATCTTTACAGATCATAAGAGCCTCAAGTATATTTTTAGTAAGAAGGAATTAAACATGAGGCAGAGAAGGTGGCTGGAATTGATCAAGGATTCTGACTTGGAAATCCTCTATCATCCGGGTAAAGCAAACGTAGTGGCTGATGCACTGAGCCGTAAACCTATTTCTCTTCAAGTGTTGGAAGCACTTACGTCCCAAACCAGCATTCAACGAGAACTGATCTGCGAAGGGATTGAAGTATGGTCACCAGGAATCCAAGGGCAACTATATGTGATGGAACTAACTTCGTCACTAGTCGAGGAAATCAAATCTAAGCAGTTGAACGATTCTCTGATTCTTCGGTTATGTGACGAAGTAAAGAATGGAAAGGCCCCAGGATTCGTAATACAAGATGATGGAGTTCTGAGATTTCAGAGTCGACTTTGCGTTCCCGATGATGATGTTTTGAGACAGACAATTCTGAAGGAAGCTCACAGCGCGCCCTATTCTATTCACCGGGCAAGTGATGCGATGTATAAGGATCTAAAGCAAAACTTCTGGTGGGGAAATATGAAGAAGGACGTAGCAGAATACGTTTCGAAGTGTTTGAATTGTCAGCAGGTTAAGATTGAACATCAGCGACCTGCCGGAATGTTGAAGCCACTTTCGATCCCTGAGTGGAAGTGGGAGGATATCTCGATGGATTTCATCACCAATATGCCAAGGACCAAGACGGGAATGAACATGATTTGGGTTGTAGTTGATCGACTAACCAAGTCGGCTCATTTCTTAGGAATTAAAGACACTTGGGGACCCAAGAAATTGGCGCGAGTATTTATTGCGGAGATAGTCCGATTGCATGGTACGCCGAAGACCATTATTTTGGATCGAGATGGTCGCTTCGTATCGCATTTTTGGAAGGCAGTTCACAAGGCTTTGGGAACCGAGCTGAACTTTAGCACGACTTATCATCCTCATACTGATGATACAAACAGTAGAAGACATGCTTAGAGTGTGTGCCTTGGATTGGTCAACTGATTGGGAAGTTCATTTGCCCTTGATTGAATTCACATACAATAATAGTTGGCATGCTTCAATTAAGATGGCACCATTTGAAGCTTTGTATGGGAGAAGATGCCGATCACCCCTGTGTTGGGATGATTCTTCGGACTTGATCGGGACGGAATTGGAATTGATAGTTCAGACTCAAGAGAAGATAGCTCTGATTCGGGAAAGACTGTTGACTGCCCAGAGTCGACAAAAGTCTTATGCCGATGTGCATCGTCGCCCGTTAGAGTTCGACATTAGGGACCACGTACTACTGAAGGTGTCTCCTACTCGAGGAATTTTCCGTTTTGGGAGGAAAGGTAAGCTAAGTCCGAGATATATCGGACCATTTGAGATCCTCGAGAGAGTTGGGGATTTAGCATACAAGGTGGCCTTACCGCCATCGCTGAGTCATGTTCACAATGTGTTTCACGTATCCCAATTGCGGAAGTATGTACCAGATTCCAGTCATATTATTTATTTCAACGAGATCGAGATAGCTAATGACGGCACCTTCGAAGAGAGACCAATCAAGATACTTGAGAGTCGGATCAAACAATTGAGGAATAAACCAATACCTTTGGTTAAAGTACAATGGTCACGACACGGAGTTGAAGAGGCCACATGGGAAACGGAGGACAATATGAAGACTAGGTATCCAGAGTTGTTTTCATCTTATGTTTCGGGACGAAACTTCTTTTTAGGGAGAGAGGATGTAATACCCGAGATTTCTGATGTGTATTTGAATCTTGTGATATTGTATTTATTGCATTTTGATCTGAGTATTATTCTCCATATTTCATGATCCCATGTTGTTGAGCGTATGATTTCATGAATGTGTTTAAAATTGTGATTTTTGCACATGTAGCGCACGCTATCGACTGGGCGTAGCGTATGCTAATATGGGTTTCGTAGCGCACGCTATATATGAACTTGAGCACGCGTTGTACATAGTCAACTTGATTAAGACAGGGTGGTAGGTGAGATCAGCCGCGGATCTTGGTCGGGACATGTCGGGATGAACCTGGACGGCTTTTGGAAAAAGCCGAGTCAACGCTGTTAGCGCACGTTACTGGTATGAGGATAGCGCACGCTAAATATTGAGTACAGTGAGGTTAGTAAGCTTCGTATGGCCGTTAGCGCACGCTATATAAGTGGTAGCGTACGCTAATTCTTGAACTTAGCGCACATAAGGGATATGTTAGCGCACACTAAGTCGACACCAGGCAGAACAGTAGACTGCAGGCCCGTTAGCGCACGCTATGGATATGGACTAGTGCGCGCTAATAACCATTTTCTATATATAGGACAACACCCTTTTTCATTTTTTCAGACTTCATCACTTCTCTAACTCGATTTTTGAACTTAGAGAGTTACTTCCTCCATCCTAAACCTCTCATATCATCATCCTAGCACGAGTTTGAAGATTGTAGATCATTGGAAATTGGTGTTCAAGCTCTCGGTGTTGGATTTATTCAAGTTCCTCCTTGTTCTTCACTATTTTGAGGTAGGTGATTCTTCACCAACTGGAGTAGTATTCTTAAGGATGTTTTGGAACATGTTTTGAGATTATCTAGTCAGTTAAATTCATATGTAATCGATCATCATGTTATTAGAACGATATTTTCGATGTTTCGGTACTTCTTCATCGTATAGACCATTGAACCTTTTAGTGTTTGAATTCCTAAGCACACTCATGTAGCTACTAAACCGATTATGGCCAGCTTACGGAGATTATCAAGTTCTTATGCATTTACATAATGGAATTATACGTTTTGAGACATTGATGGATTAAACTTAGGATAATTTCTTGAAGATGAAGATGAATTATAAGTATGGTCTTGTAATATCCTTGGATAGTATGAGATGACCTTCAATGTAAATCATAACTCATAGTGATTTCTGGATTTGGTTAGCTTCATGTTGATGATTCAAACAAAAGGAAGTTGATGGGTAACCATTGCTATGAACGTAAATTTTGGCAAGGAAGATAAATTGTGGAAGGACGAATTATATGGTTGAAAAACCTTAAACTCGGATTGAAGTATGATTTATAACCGAACTTGGTGAGGAAGTTGATAATCCAGAATCGTAGTGCGTAATTACGGTGATTTGAGTGGCTCTAGCTAGACCGGGCGGTCGTCGAGTGATTTGAGCCGTGAGTCAGCGAGCTTAGGGTGTTAACCCGACAATAGTAGACGTTAGATGTTTATACGTTTAAACTTGTCCTGAGTTGCCGTTATTTTTCCTATTTGTTCAAGGGCCGAGCATTGCGAACGTGTGATCGAAGGAGGCAGCCTTCGAGTGTGTTGAGATCATCGGAGTGATTAGTTCTTGCCATCTTTGAGGCAAGTATCGTAATTTGTTCATGTTGCTATTTTGAGCATTCATGTGGTTTATTCATGTTGTTGAACATGGGATTTATTTCATTGAATTGTCATGATATTCGTTATCAAGTGTTTGTATGTTTATGTTGATGGACATAGCGATTTTGCATATATGTATGCATGAGTTGTGTTTGTGTATGTTGTACGATCTATGCTGAGGGCGCTGGATCGGATGTCCACCTCGTGTTGGTCCCACAGGATCATCTTGGGATCTATGCTGAGGGTGCTGGATCATTGGACGGGTTTTTCCACCTCGTGTTGGTCCGACGGGATCATCTTGGGATCTATGCTGAGGGCGCTGGATCATTGGAATACCCATACTATGTTAATGGAATCTTGTGGATTCGCATTGTTGGATTCCGGTAGCAGAAGTCCGTGTTGAGTATTTTGTGATAAATTGTTGTTGCATATTCATTTTATTTAATATGATACTTGTACTAGCATCGTTTTGCTAACCCCTTCGGGGGTGGACATTTGTTTTGATGTTCAGGTAGCCGAGGAGCAGGAAAACAGCCATAGTATCGACGTGACGACGAAGGGGCTCAGTGATGTTTATTATTATTGTGATTTGTCTTCTTGGTTCATTTTCAGTACTCGAGTATGCGTGTCTTAATAATAATTCGAGATGGTTGTAATAATGACTCATTTGATCTGTTTGAGACCAGTTTTGTATTTGGAACTTTCATGGTACTGTTGTATTTTATTTACATTTCTTTTAGCCTTGTAAATCCTTATTTAAATGGTTTACGATGCTGTAATTATTCCGAATATCTCGAGGTGTTACAATCAGGTCATGGTCATTGGATAATCTCATTGTGATACTGCTTCGTGCCGTGGCTTCGGCCCTTATCTATACAGCTTCGGGCTATTTTGGCTTCGGGCCATCGTGATATTTGACAGCTTCGGCTGAGTGGCTTCAGGCCCTTGTGATATTTTGCAGCATCGGCTGGGGGCTTTCAGGCCATTGTGATGTATCGGTATTTCCGTTGGAGCCTTCGGGCATTATGATTCGTATCTATTTCAGTGTTGGCTTGGTTTGCCTTCGGGTAATGTATTGTTGTGTTCTATATTGATGATTCGTCGTTGGGCACTTGTGTTCTAACCTGTTGAGCAGGTATTGATCGTATGCCATGGGCATAGTATTTCATGAATGCTCGGTTCTTACCTTGGTTTGTGAGCATCTCGTATTGTCATTGTTGTACCGTTTATTCTGCCTTGGATGCATATCATGTTGTGCATGAATTTGATATTCATTATCTGGATGACTGACCCCGTGGGGGCGGAACATGTTTTCATGTTTTAGGTGTTTGCGAGGAAAGAGTTGAGACACATGGGCATGACGATGGCGACGAGGCATTCGAGCGATACTAGTCCGAGATGTTTTGGTGTTCATGTCGGTCATACAATTTGGAGTACTCCGGTTTTGTCAGTTGTTGTCATTTTGTATTATCCGAGCAAGACTCGTGGATGTCCTTGTATTTTATTTTGGCCATGTAGGCCCACTTTTGTTGTTGAAATTCCATATCGGAATATTATGTCGGAGATTGAATTGCGATCAGGATATCATCAGTTGAGAATTAAGGAATTGGATATACCGAAATCTGCTTTCAGATCCCGGTACGGGCACTATGAATTCATGGTGATGCCATTCGGACTTACCAATGCTCCTGCGGTATTTATGCAACTGATGAATCGAGTATTCTTAGAATACCTAGATAAGTTTGTAGTCGTTTTCATTGATGACATCTTGATCTATTCGAAAGACACAGAGGAGCATGCCGAGCATTTGCATGTGGTTTTGAGCATCTTGAGGAAGGAACAGCTCTATGCGAAGCTTTCTAAATGTGAGTTCTGGCTTAGAGAAGTAACCTTCCTTGGGCATGTGATATCAGCGGACGAAGTTCAGGTAGACCTGAAGAAAGTCAAAGTAATCCTGGAATGGGAAGCTCCTAAAAACGTGAAAGAAGTCCGAAGCTTCTTAGGACTTGCTGGATATTATCGCCGTTTTATAGAGGGATTTTTCAAAATTGCTCGTCCGCTCACTCAGCTGTTACAGAAAACTCAAAAGTTCATGTGGAATGAGAAATGTCAGGCTGGTTTTGATGAACTTAAGAAGAGACTGATGACAGCACCTATATTAGCATTACCAGATGGAACTGATGGATTCATGGTATACAGCGACGCTTCAAATCAGGGTCTGGGATGTGTGTTGATGCAAAAGAATAAGGTGATTGCCTATGCCTCTAGGCAGTTGAAAATGTACGAAGTAAATTACCCGACTCATGATCTGGAGTTAGCAGTTGTGGTCTTTGCCTTGAAAATTTAGCGACATTATTTATACGGTACTCATTGTCAGATCTTTACAGATCACAAAAGCCTCAAGTACATCTTCAGTCAGAAAGAATTAAACATGAGGCAGAGAACGTGGCTGGAATTGATCAAGGATTACGACTTGGAAATTCTCTATCATCCGGGTAAAGCAAACATTGTAGCCGATGCATTGAGCCGTAAACCTGTTTCTCTTCGAGTGTTGGAAGCACTTACGTCCCAAACCAGCATTCAAAGAGAACTGATCTGCGAAGGGATTGAAGTATGGGTACCATAAATCCAAGGGCAACTATATGTGATGGAACTGACTTCGTCGCTAGCCGAGGAAATCAAATCTAAGCAGTTGAACGATTCTCTGCTCCTTCGGTTATGTGACGAAGTAAAGAAAGGAAAGGCCCCGGGATTTGTGATACAAGATGATGGAGTTCTGAGATTTCAGAGTCGACTTTGCGTTCCCGATAATGATGAATTGAGATGGACTATTCTGAAGGAAGCTCACAGCACGCCCTATTCTATTCACCCGGGCAGCAGTAAGATGTATAAGGATTTAAAACAAAACTTCTGGTGGGGGAATATGAAGAAGGACGTAGCAGAGTACGTTTCGAAGTGTTTGACTTGTCAGCAGGTTAAGATTGAACATCAACGACCTGCCGGAATATTAATGCCGCTTCCGATCCCTGAGTGGAAGTGGGAGGATATCTCGATGGATTTCATCACCAATATGCCAAGAACCAAGACGGGAATTAACATGATTTGGGTTATAGTTGATCGACTAACCAAGTCTGCTCATTTCCTAGGAATTAAAGACACGTGGGGACCCGAGAGATTGGCACGAGTATTTGTTGCAGAGATAGTTAGATTGCACGGGACGCCGAAGTCCATTATTTCAGATCGAGATGGTCGCTTCGTGTCGCACTTCTGGAAGGCAGTTCACAGGGCTTTGGGGACCGAGCTAAACTTTAGTACGGCTTATCATCCCCAAACGGACGGTCAGTCTGAAAGGACTATTCAAATAGTAGAAGACATGCTTAGAGCTTGTGCGTTGGATTGGTCAACTGATTGGGAAGTTCACTTGCCATTGATCGAATTGACCTATAACAATAGTTGGCATGCTTCTATTAAGATGGCACCATTTGAATCTTTGTACGGGAGAAGATGCAGATCACCCTTGTGCTGGGATGATTCTTCGGACTTGATCGGGACGGAACCGGAATTGATAGTTCAAACTCAAGAGAAGATAGCTTTTATTCGGGAAAGACTTTTGACTGCCCAGAGTCGACAGAAGTCTTATGCAGATGTACGTCGTCGCCCTCTAGAGTTCGACATTGGGGACCACGTACTATTGAAGGTGTCCCCTACACGAGGAATTTTCCATTTTTGGAAAAAGGGTAGGCTAAGTCCGAGATATATCGGACCATTTGAGATCCTCAAGAGAGTTGGGGATTTAGCATACAGGTTGTCCTTACCCCCATCGCTGAGTCACGTTCACAATGTGTTTCACGTATCCCAATTGCGGAAGTATGTACCGGATCCCAGTCATATCATTGAGTTCGATGAGATCGAGATAGCTAATGATGGCACCTTCGAAGAGAGACCGATCAAGATACTTGAAAGTCGGATCAAACAATTGAGGAATAAACCAATACCCTTGGTTAAAGTACAATGGTCACGGCACGGAGTTGAAGAGGCCACTTGGGAAACGTAGGACAGTATGAAGACTAGATATCCAGAGTCGTTTTCATCTTAAGTTTCGGGACGAAACTTCTTTTTAGGGAGGAAAGATGTAATACCCGAGATTTCTGATATGTATTTGGAACTTGTGATATTGTAATTATTACATTTTGATCTGAGTATTATTCTCCATATTTCATAATCCGGTGTTGTTGAGCGCATGATTTCATGAATATAATTTAAATTGTGATTCTGCGCAAGTAGCGCACGCTATCGTCTAAGTGTAGCGTACGCTAATTTGGATCCGTAGCGCACGCTGTGCATGAACATTAGCGCATGCTATACGTAGTCAGCATGATTGCGACAGGGTGGTAGGTGAGATTGGCTGAGGATTTCGGTCGGATCATGTCGGGATGAACCTGGATGGCTTTCGGGAAAAAGCCAAGTCAACGCGGTAGCGCACGCTAATGATATATTGATAACGCACGCTAAACGCTGAGTACAGTGAAGTCAGTAAGCTTCGTATGGCCGTTAGCGCACGCTATGAATAGGGACTAGCGCGCGCTAATAACCATTTTTTATATATAGGACAACATACTTTTTCATTTTTCAGATATTTCCACTTCCCCAAATCCGAATTTTTGAACTCAGAGAGTTACTTCCTCCCTCCTCGAACCTCTCATATCATCCTCCTAGCTCGAGTTTGAAGATTGTAGATCATTGAGGATTGGTGTTCAAGCTCTCGGTGTTGGATTTTCTTTAAGTTCCTTCGTGTTCTTCGCTACTTTGAGGTAGGTGATTCTTCGCCAATATTAGTAGTATTCTGAAGGACGTTTTGATCATGTTTTGGGATTACCTAGTCAGTTATATTCGTAGTAGTCGAGCATCATGTGTTAGAAAGATATTTTTGATGTTTCGGTACTTATCCATCGTATAAACCATTGAACCTTTTAGTGTTTGAACTCCTAGCATATTCTGAAGCTTCAAACCGATTTGTGACCAGTATATGGAGACTTTCGAAGTCCTTCTGTCTTTACATAAAGGAATCATACGTTTTCGGACAGGTGACGGATTGAACTTAGGATATTCCTTGAAATCAAGATGAATTATGGTGTTGTGATGGTGACGCGCAACCTTGTATCTCGTAGTCTTTTAATCCATATAGAACTTTCACAAAACCTTATGAGCATGATATGCACGGGGATGACATGTATTATCACCATAGAATTCATGAGTTCATCACCATTAGATCAAGTTTTCTGCCAGTAGTAATCTGCCATGCACGGTTAGCGCACGCTAACATATGTAAGTTAACGTGCACTAGCGGGAATAAGTTAACGTACGCTACGTTTGGTACGTAACGTACGTTATGTTATCAGTCGAGTCAGTTGGCTGATCAGAGAGAACTGTCAGTACATGGCTAGCGTACGCTAGACTTAGACGATAGCGTACGTTAACAGGCAGGCTTAGCGCACGTTACGTAAAGTACGTAGCGTACGCTAAGTGGTTCAGGCAGATTGCATATTTAGAGCTTTTGGCCGTAGACCGGATTGTTAGGCAATTCGTTCGACTTGAGATGAATTCTATACCATTTCTTTTGTTAAGGTTCGAGCTTGCTATGTTGATCGAAGGAGGCGGCCTTCAAGTGTGTTGAGATCATTGGAGTGTTTCGTTCTTGCCATCTTCGAGGCAAGTATCGTAATTTGTTAATGTTCATATTTTGAGTATACATGTGGTGTATTCATGTTGTTGAACATGGGATTTATTTCGTTAAATTGTCATGATATTCGTTATTCAGTGTTGGTATGTTCATGTTGATGGACATAGCGATTTTGCATATATGTATGCATGAGTTGTGTTTGTGTATGTTGTACGATCTAAGATGAGGGCGCTGGATCGGATGTCCACCTCGTGTTGGTCCGGCGGGATCATCTTGGGATCTAGGCTGAGGGCGCTGGATCATTGGACGGGAGTTTCCATCTCGTGTTGGTCCGAAGGGATCATCTTGGGATCTATGCTGAGGGCGCTGGATCATTGGAATACCCATGCTGTGTTAATGGAATCTTGTAGATTCGCATTGTCGGATTCCGGTAGCGGAAGTCCGTGTGGTGTATCTTGTTATGTATTGTTGATGCATATTCGATTTGTTTAAATGATACTTGTACTAGCATCGTTTTGCTAACCCCTTCGGGGGTGGACATTTGTTTTGATGTTCAAGTAGCCGAGGAGCGGGGAAACAACCACAGTACTGATGTGACGACAAAGGGGTTCAGTGATGTTTGTTGTTTTGTGATTTGTCTTTTTGATTCACTTTCAGTACTCGAGTACGCGTGTCTTATTAATATCATTTCGATATGGTTGTATTAATTAACTCGTTGGATCAGTTGGAACCGGTTTTGTAATTTGAATTTCTGTAGTACTATTGGATTATATTCGTATTTCTTTTAAATTAGCCTTGTAAATCCTTACTTAAAGGGTTTACGGCGCTGTAATTATTCCGAATATCTCGGGGTGTTACAAAAATAACAAGGTCAACTCTAAGGTGTTCTTGAATCAAAACCCCAACATTCATGAAATCCGAATTATATGCCGATAAATCCATATGAATACATTTATCCAAGGTAGATAATCAATGTCTAACATATTCCAACTTAAAACCAAGCTTACATGAATAAATCAGAAGGAAAACATTCAAAATCCGAAATTCTAGATCCAAGAATCATTACCTTGATTTGATGTGCTGGACAGGATGAAATGATGATTGATTCGAATGATAAGCTTGAAGATGATGATAGATGGATTCAGCTCGAAGAAATCTCTCCAAAACGCCCGAAATCGCCCAAAACCGCAGCAAGAAATGAAATGAAGTGACAAGTGACGAATCTGGGCTGCACTGCCCTATATATTATAACACCCCAAACTAGGCGGATATTACAGTGTCGTGGACCCCGACTGGGACTCACCAGGTAAATGAAAATTAATGAATTAAATAATATAATTGTAGTACAGAACCACAATATATCATTAATCACTCCGATGAGGAGTTTCATTACAACATACCCAAGATAATACCGAATACATGTATAATTTATATGAAGATAAAATATACAACACTGAATAAAATGAATCCAAACGGAATTTGCAGCAGCAATACACATCAACGACACATGAATAAATAAAGAGACCGGGGCCCTCTACTAGTATCACTGGGACTCCTCGCCGTCAACATTCTCTTCCCATGCTTTTGCCTTGCCATGACCTAAAAACAACATCCCCCAACGGGGTCAGTTACACAGAACAACAATCCTCAAGAGTTGAAATAAACACAATCATAATATATCTTAATTATGAAATGGCGCTGAAGAGAGGCATCACAGTACGCCCGTAATGGTATGTGCACGTGCACAAGACAAGTGTCCGGACACACCCGCACTTGTACCTAATTAGTCTCACGGAGGTACATTACCGTGTGCACAGTCCAATGTGTCGGTGAACCCAACACATGACCATCACGTGCCCGACTAAAAATTCCACACATCCCCACCCGGCCGCGCAATATGAACCCAGAAGGTCATATGAGCAAGGGATGACCATGAAGAATAATAATGAATAATAATCCGACAAAGTCAATAATGACTCACCGAGATGAAATGATAGTGAAACGAATGATAGTTCAATGAAATGATTTGGAACCGTTGTTCCTCGTGAATGAAGTGATTAATTGACAATTATAAGTCTCAATACGGTTAATACATTATGAGTGAATTATGATTATGAATGAACAACAATGAAAGGAATGAATATCCTTTTAACCGAGTAAGAATTAACTTACTCAACCGGTGAAGAATGTTCTTCCTCGAACAAAGTCCAAAAAGGGATGTCGGTCGCTCGAACAACCTTGAATGACAATACCAATAATGCTCAATATACGAATCAAACACGATTATAACCGACTCAAACGTCAATACAACAATATCCAAACTCATTGATGCATTCTAGCGAACACTTAGCAAACACACATCCTTTGATAATATCCAATCCCGAATATATCGAAACCAACTCCAAAATGAGTATTTCAAACCATCAAAACACTTTTAATGATATCAATAACCCCATAGGAATCCATAATTCGAGTTAACGACAACATCTAATCGAAAACCCCAAAATATCAAAGTCAACCCCAAAGTGTTCTTGAATCAAACCCCAAACAATTCATGAAATACGAAATATGTCATTAAATCCGTAGAAATATATTTATCCAAGGTAGATAATCCATATCTAACATATTCCAACAACAATCCAAGCTCATACGAAGAAATCAGAAGGAAAACCCCAAATATCCGAAATTCTAGATTCAATAAATCATTACCTTTGATTTGATGTGATGGGGGTGATAAAATGATGATTAATCCGAATTATAAGCTCGAAGGTGATGATTGATGATTGCACCTCGAAGAACACTCTCCAAATCATCCAGAATCGCCCGGAATCGCACAAAAACAAAATGAGAAATGAAAATGGCGAAGAAAGGGCTGAACTGTCCTATTTATAGTAATCCCAGTTTAGCACGCGCTAGTCCCAGTTCTTAGCATGTGCGAATGGGTGTTTTGGGTAGTCCAGTACCCACTGTCCGAAAACGGTAGCGTGCGCTACGTACCTTTTGTAGCGTGCACTACGGCTGTACACTTAGCGTGCGCTAACCCCGAAATGTTAGCGTGCGCTAACGAATTATCTAATACCCAGTACTAGAGTCTAGAACCTTCTGTCCTCTGATCTGATCGCGGTAGCGTGTGCTACATTCAATATTTAGCGTGCGCTACTACAATATTTGCGTACGCTAAAACCACTCATAGCGTACGCTATGAATTAATCCCATTCAGTCCAGTAGCTACTGGACTCAACCTGATCCGACCTTAGCGCGCGCTACACCGACTGTATAGCGTGCACTACTACGGCCTACTAGTGCGTGCTACTTACCATTCATAGCGTGCGCTACTTACAACCCAACTGCAGTCCAGTGCCTTTTGGACTGCCTGCTTGAACTACATTAGCGTGCGCTAGTGTTGAGAGGTAGCCTGCGCTACCCGTACTTAATTAGCGCACGCTAAAGAGAGTATGTAGCGTGCTCTACTCCTCACACACATCACACTATGAAGATGACAACGGTGATAAACACGGCACGAAACTCCATCAAGATTAATGATGAATGATAATACAATTACTCTAAACGGTGAATACACTGATTGAATATGAGTGACAAACGATCATTAATGAGTGAAAATTACTGAGTGACAATTACAGAATGACAAGTACTGAATGATAATGACTGAAATACAACCGGGTATTACATACACCCCCCCTTAAAAGAGTTTTGTCCCCAAAACTAAGGGTCAAACAACTCGGGATGACTCTCCCACATACTATCTTCGGTTTCCCAAGTAGCCTCTTCGACTCCGTGTCTAGACCACTGAATTTTGACCAAAGGAATCGTCTTGTTCCTAAACTATTTGATTCGCCGCTCTAAGACTCGCGTAGGACGCTCCTTGTATGAATGATCATCGGCGATCTCGATTTCGTCGAACTGAAGTATGTGGCTCGGAACTTCCGTAACTGAGAGACGTGAAATACATTATGAATTCGGCTCAACGCTGGAGGTAAGGCCAATCGATAAGCTAGCTCGCCTACTCGATCTAAAATCTCAAACGGTCCAATGAATCTCGGACTCAACTTCCCCCTCTTTCCAAAACGGAAGATACCACGACTCGGGGATACCTTGACCAAAACATGGTCACCCGTCTCGAACTCTAATGGTCGACGACGATTATCTGCATATGATTTCTGCCGACTCTGAGCGGTCAACAAATGACTCCTGATCAAAGCTACCTTCTCACGAGCGGCTATAAGCATATCGGGCTCGGTACCAATTGATTCTGATAAGTCATCCCAACACAAAGGAGATCGACAACGACGACCGTACAAGGCCTCGTAAGGTGCCATCTTAATCGAAGCATGCCAACTGTTATTATACGTGAACTCGATCAACGGTAGTTGGGCTTCCCAATCATCTTTCCAATCGAGAACACATGCCCTCAACATGTCCTCCAAAGTCTGAATAGTCCTCTCTGATTGTCCGTCAGACTGAGGATGAAAAGTTGTACTGAGATTAAGCTGAGTTCCCATAGCACGATGAACTGATTTCCAAAAATGAGACATGAATCGTCCGTCATGATCGGAAACGATACTTTTAGGAGTACCGTGTAGTCTCACTATCTCTTTGGTAAACAACTAGGGAAGTCTCTCGGGACCCCACGTATCCTTAATCTCAAGGAAATGAGCTGATTTAATTAAGTGGTACACAATTACCCAAATTGTATTCATGCCACGACGACTTATCAGAAAACTCGTGATGAAGTCCATTGAAATATCCTCCCACTTCCACTCTGGGATAGGGAGAGGTTTCAGCATACCCGCCGGTCGCTGATGTTCTACCTTGACTTGCTGACAGGTTAAGCATCTCAAAACAAATTCCGCGACTTCTCACTTCATATTACTCCACCAGTAATTTTGTTTCAAGTCTTTGTACATCTTGCTAGACCTCGGATGAACGGAATAAGTGGTAGCATGAGCTTCTCTCAAAATCGAGTTTTTCAACTCGTCATTCGCCGGTACGCACAACTGATTCTTAAATCACAAAAGTCCATCCTCGTGGACCACAAATCCAGGGGCTTTCCCCTGAGTCACATCATCTCTAATGCGTAACAAAAATAGGTCCGAACCCTGATTCTCCCTGATCGCCTCCTCAAGTGGCGAGGAAATCTCTACGTACAAAGTTGCCCTTGTACTCGCTGTAACCAGACCTCGATCTCGGGTCTCAGAAATTCCTGCTGAAGTTCATTCTGAACTGTTAATCGAGCAAGCATCTGTTCCTGAACGGACTTACGACCCAAGGCGTCGGTGACAACGTTCGCCTTGCCCGGGTGGTAAAGTATCTCAATATCATAATCTTTGATTAGTTCCAACCATCGTCTCTGTCGCATATTTAACTCCTTCTGAGTAAATATATACTTTAAACTCTTGTGATCGGTGAATATCTGACAATTAACGCCATAAAGATAATGGCGCCAAATCTTCAATGCGTGAAGCATAAGCAATGACTTTAAACTCCAGGTCGTGGGTCGGATAATTAACCTCATAAGGTCTCAACTGTCGTGAAGCATAAGCAATGACTTTACCGTTCTGCATTAGTACACATCCGAGACCCTGCCCGGATGCATCACTATAAACCACAAATTCTTCCGTCCCTTGTGGTAAAGAAAGAATGGGTGCTGAAATTAACCGGCTCTTGAGTTCCTCAAAACTCTGTTGACACGCGTCGGACCACGTGTATTTCTTATCCTTCCTTAAAAGGTTCGTCATGGGTTGAGCGATTTTAGAAAATCCTTCCACAAATCGCCGATAATAACCAGCTAATCCGAGGAAACTTCGGATTTCCTTAACATTCTTCGGAGGTAGCCAATCTCGGATAGCCTCCGTCTTTTGAGGGTCGACACGAACTCCGTCTGATGAAATTACATGTCCGAGAAACATCACTTCGGACATCCAGAACTCACATTTGGAAAACTTTCGATAAAGTTGCTCTCATCTCAACAGGTCAAGCACCTCATGAAGGTGAAACTCGTGTTCCTCCCGATCACGAGAATAAATCAAAATGTCATCAATGAAGACAACCATGAACTGATCCAAATAATCGATGAAAACCCGATTCATTAATTCCATAAATACCACAGGTTCATTAGTTAACCCAAACGGCATTACCACAAACTCATAATGACCATAGCGTGTTTGGAACACCGTCCTTGCGATATCCGACACTCAACTGATGTTTTCAAATTATTTTCAAAAAGGTGGTTTTCATTTTTAAAACCTATCATTCCTGTTTGCGGTCTGGGAATGTATGTATGATGTTCGCACTTTCGTTAGGGTATTAACCCCCAAGTTGCGATTGAGTTGGTGGCGTGAGCGTTGAGTCGTTCGCCACGCATTTGTTGTATTAGCCCTCTGTGAGAGGTATGACGTGGTACTTAATGTTTGTCGCCTGGTGGTAAATTGCGTGTTGTCGCACATGTGCGAGCTGTTAGAGCTTGGGTTTGTACGTTTGTGTACATCTATAATTGTTTCATGATGTTTTCTGATTGTGTGCTGGTTATCGTTAGGGCCGTTGAAATCATCGGACGATGTCGTTATTGTTGTGATCTTTGTATGTGTTGATATGTTGTGCTGAGTTGGCATCTCCGGTATGTTGTTTTGTGATGTTATATTCCATTATACCTAGCAGTGGTATATTCGGTATGCCGAGCTGGGGCGCTTCAACCATATTGTGCCGAGGGCATGTACGTACAAATTGTCCTTCTCGTCAGTAACGCATTTCAAGTGCGGACTCGACGGACATAGAATTCAGTTTTGCGAAGTGGTTACCAAGACTTACGGAGTTCGCGCTTCAGCACAGATATCAGGATGGGCTCTGAGAGACCCATGGGAGATGTTTTTGTTAGGAATATGCCCTCGAATGCCACTCAGAGGATGAGAGAGTGAGAGCAATTGTATTATAATTATGAATATTATATTTAATAAGGCAATTATTATTTCTATATTATTGTATATCACTGGCATTGTGATTTGGTATATAGAATAATAGTCCTTGCATTTGAGAGTGAACATTCTACTCCTTATGGAGATAAGGAGATAGGCACTAGAAGTGTTTAGAGCTCGAATGCTTAACTAGTTCGCAAGTCGATAAAACTTAACAGGACATTAAGTTTTAATAAGACTTGTATAACTGATGCTAGGATGTGTGCACGTCTTGATAGCATAGTTATAAGTATATTGGTGGGACCAGTATACTCGAACACGACTCATACTCGATTCAGTCACACGGTATTCACTCTCGGAGAGTCGATGACGAATCGAAAGGTTGTGATAGTATACGTGGACCTTTGACTTGAGGGTTCAGTAGAAGATGTGCCTGTGACGTTTAGTTTGTCATTAGAGTAGTTAGACTCATTTGCTTAATTGCTGAGTCGACCTCGAAGTGCGGACTATACAGGCAGGTAGCAGTCTTTGCTGTACGCCAAGAAAGGATTCTATCTCCTGTTAGTGAGCAGGTGAATGTCCTATACGGTTAATGGCAAATAAGATCATAAGTCTTTGGCCAAAGCATTCTGATATAGTCGTATTAGATACACTATTAATCAGTCGGTCTTGATTTGCATTAACACATGTATAGAGTTTAGTCAACAGTAGGGTTTGACTTTACCGTGATCCGAAGACTTGACCGGGACATCTGATGAAGGGTCTATACGTATATAGTATTCACGACATAATGGTTCTGGAATGATTCGTTCATTCGTTCTCAGTCGGGGTTTACAGTGCGGCCCGCTAAATTTGGTTAAGTCTTTGCCCGCACTCATTGGTTCCTCCCAATGCCGGCTGAGACGAACCTACGGAGTCGCGCAATAGGATCATTGATGGATAAATATGAATTAATAATCTCTCTTATAATATTAGATATTAGATATCTAATTTTGATTTATCGGATAAATCAAATAGCGGTCTTATGAATTGTAAGTAGGTTACTGGTGATTACTTTAATTCATAAATTATATTTCTTAGAGAAATATATATTTGTGTTGATATAATTAATTAATTGGATTAATTAATTAGTCCAAACACATTGGAAATAAAACCGATTCGTTTGACAAACATCCGGTACACAAGGGATTCGTTTTGACGAACATCCAGTACACGAGCCGAGTAAATTCGACCCGTCTTCTTGGAAATTTCCCTTAAGGACGCCCCCCTCCCTCTCTTGTCTCTTTTATACTTATTTTATGTTACTAGGTGACATATGTGAGGTGTATTTGATACCCTCAATCATGTGTTAAAGGTAGACTTTCATTTTTTTATAAATAAAAGTCTTTAAAAAGGAGAGAGGACAACTTCTTCTTGCAAGAACTCAAAAATCACGAATTTGATAGAGAGTGTAAGGTTGAAAACTTCATCTTGATCTTAGAGACAAGATATAAGAAGAATACATTGAGAGAGAAAATTCCTACAAGCTTCCCTAGCCGCATTCTTGAAGAAAGGAAGCTTGTCGATTTTTCCATCAAGTTCCGGCGTGTGAAGTAGAGGCATCTTGCTTTAGGTGCTTGGAACGAAGGGCTCTTCATCATCATCATCATCATCATCATCGTACGAAGGTTTTTCAGATACATCATAGGTATGGGACTTTGATTCCTTGATCTTCGTATTTTTCTTTTCGTATATACGTTACTTGATCGATCCTCTTAGGGATTCCGTTTATTCTTCCGCTGCGTTTAAACGGAATCCCAACATTGGTATCGGAGCGAGGTCAAATATATCGTATATACGATCATATTTGCATTTGGAATGTTATTTGATGATGTTTATGATTTAGAATCATAATAGATATAATCGAAGAAATTTAATCGTTCGTAGTAAGTCAAGTTTCGACTATTTTATGTGAATTATAAATCTGAAAATTTTGATTTTTGTTGATTTATAAGTTCTTCATGAAGTTAAGAAACTTTTTCGTTTTAGGCGAGTGAAAAAATGAGAAAAGCGGGGTTAAACACGAATACCGCACGAAGACGCAGTGCCGGCGGCTGCTGGGCTCTTGCTGGCCGGCCAAGAGTGACTCGGTAGGCTACTGTAGCTGCTCGGCCAGCCTGCCGCGCAGTGGCCGAGAGTGACTCGGTCCGGGCGGTTCTCGGGTTTTCGCCCCAATTTTGAATCGGGCCGTGGGCTGAGCCTGATACCGGATTTTCCGGGACTCCATTTTTGTGTTTATATTTCGTTGTAATAATTTTAGAAATTTAAATTGGATTTAATTGGATTTAATAAAATATTTGGAATATCTTTTTATTAAGGGAAATTATTAGACGAGAATATTGTTTTGGCCGGATTACTTTGAACGGATTAAAATGACGATTATAAATATTAATTTGATTAATATTGTAGAAATTAAATAGATTAATTTTTATATTAATTGGATTAATATATTAATTGATTATTTAATTTCATTTACCGTTACATGTTGTATGGAATGCCTTATGTGATGGTGATATTGCTCGTGAACTTAGTTGTTGATTTGTTCGATTCGATATGGTTGTAAAGGCCATTTTGAGCCTATTTATTTTTACTAGAAAATATGTATAATAGGACGTATTGTTCAATGATGTAATTATTCATATGGCTATGACGAAGACCGAAGACGACCGACTAGAAGACGAAGAATCAATACTGTATTTTTCCTTTCTTTATTTGGCTTGGCCCAATACTTAGGAAAAAGTCCACGAGCTATATGTTGGTAGTAACTAGGTTGCTATTTATTGTTTTTCATTTTGAATGATTGACAAACCACAAACCGCGCTTATAAACGGATTAATGTGCAAAGTGTAACATATAATCGCGTTAATACTCCCACTTATAAGCACTAAGTTATAAAGGTTACGAGGTTTCCTACCCTCCGTCAAACTCATGGAAAATTGAAATCTAAACCGGAATATTATTCTTCCGAGTATGTCGGGGTAATATTTTTGGGGAAAGTTGATAAATTCCTAGAGTGCATTAGATGCCTTTGGTTGTGACAAATCAAACCCCTATAAACCGTATGGGTTGCCGGGTAAGATTCAATTGTCAGACTAATAGGAGTTGACGGTTTAAACTTAGATAGTTCAGCGAGCCATAGAAACCGAATGGGTTGAGGGCAAGTGAACTAGGGGTAAAAGAAGATCGAATCATCCATTAGATGGGTTGGTATTAGAAACCACTTTATAAAGAATAATAGAATATAAACCGTATGGGTCGCCCTCTATTAAACTTTGTAAAGAAATCGATCACCACTATGAAGTCACCCAAGACTTCCGGATTTAACATGGGAGTGTGTAAATGCCGATAAAATAGTGGGAGCCGAGTTATGAATAAAGAAAGTCCTTAAATTCTTTACTCGGATCATAATTAAACAATCACTAACGAATCTCAAATTATTCTCTGCAGTTAACAAAACTCTCAATATGACAATGAACCCACTCGCTATACTACTTGAAAAGAACATCCTGACAGGTCCAAACTATGTGGACTGGCTTCGGAACTTGAGGATTGTCCTAACTATGGAAATGCTGGGATACGTCTTGGAGGCAGACATCCCAGCGGCTCCTTCAAGAACCCAAGCCAACCAGGAAGATGTCGATGCCCATGAGAAATGGGTAAAAGATGACATAAGAGTGTGAGGGTACATGTAGGCTCAATGACCAATGAGCTTCAACGTGCCCATGAAAAGATGACGTCTTCACGAGCCATCTTAGCGCACCTGGTTGAGCTCTATGGAGAGCATAGCCGAACTGCTAGATATGAGATATCAAAGCAATTATTCGGCGCCAGGATGAAAGAAGGAGAGAGGGTTGGGGACCATGTCCTCAAGATGATCTCGATGATTCAGAGATTGGAAGCTCTTGATTTTCAGATGCATGAATCTCTCCAAACTGACCTTATCCTGCAGTCACTTCCTGACTCCTTTTCCCAATTTGTCATGAACTTCAACTGCAATGAGATTGCATGTAACTTAGCTGGGCTAATGAACAAACTGATGACTGCCAAGTCTCAGATGAAGACAAAGGGAAAAGAAGCTGCACTTGTGATTTCTTCTAAGACTTGGAAGTCCAAGAATAAGAAGAAAAATAACAAGAAGCAGTTAGGTCCGATAGCCAAGATCGACAAGGGAAGGGGCAAGGCCCCAATGGTTCAAAAGAGCAAAGGGGCCAAGAAAACGGATGTATGCCTCAACTCCGGTGAGCTAGGCCACTGGTAGAGGTATTGTCCAAAGCTTGACCGTAATGCGCCTTCAGGTACGGAACTACTGGTTTTAGAAACAAATTGTTCTGTAACTGTATATTCTACTTCTTGGATACTTGATTCCGGTGCGACTTCTCATATTTGTACAATGACTCAGGATCTGGAACGAAGTAGGAAGCTGGATTCAGGGGGAGGTGATGGTCACCGTCGGAAGTGGGCATATTGTCGAGGCTTATGATATCGGATCCCTTATGTTGGATTTAGAATCTGGTTTTATTCTCACTTTAGATGATGTACTTGTTTTGCCCAAGGGGCACAAGAATATTGTATCAATTCCGGTCATGGACCGAAAGGGATTTCACTTCTTTATTGGAGATGGTTCCTGTCGTATTTATTTCAGAAATAAATTGGTTGGTACTGCTACATTATTAAATGGTTTATACCATTTAAATTTAAAGAATAAGACAACTGTGAACACTATAACTAGGAAGCGTAGTAGGGATGAAACGAACCAAGTACTTAAGTGACATCTTAGACTTGGTCATATCGGTCAGACCAAGGTTCATAAAATGGAGAAAGATGGGCTTACGGGTCCATTGGGATCAGATCCCTATCTAACTTGTGAATCTTGCCTTCAAGGCAAAATGACTAAGTTACCCTTCGCAGGGACTTTTGAAAGAGCTGCTGAAAAACTTGGGTTGATCCATACCGACGTCTGTGGCCCTTTTGAAGTGGCACGAGACGGCTTTCAGTATTTCATTACATTCACTGATGACCATACCAGGTATGGATTCGTGTACTTAATGAAACATAAGTCTGAAGCTTTTGATAAATTCAAGGAATTTAAAGCCCTAGTTGAAAATCAAACAGGTAACCGTGTTAAGACTCTTCGGTCAGACCGGGGTGGTGAGTACATGAGTACCAAATTTTATGAGTTCTTAAAAGAACTAGGAATAGTGTCACAATTCACTCCTCCAGCTACTCCACAATTAAATGGTGTATCAGAAAGAAGGAACCTAACCTTGTTGGACATGGTTCGCTCCATGCTTAACTATATTGATCTACCGATTTATCTGTGGGGTTACGCGCTCCTTATTGCTGTGCATATCTTGAACAGATGTCCTTCCAAATCCATTCCTAAGACTACCCATGAGATGTGGAGAGGTAGGAAACCAAGTCTTAATCACATTAGGATTTGGGGATGCCCTGCTTGTGTCAAGAAGACTAAAGTAGAGAAATTGGAAACTAGGTCTGTGAAAGGTCGTTTCATAGGATATCCAGGGGATTCCATGGGATATCTATTCTACATGCACGAAGATCATAGGATCATCGTTGCTATACAAGCACAATTCCTGGAAGATCATTTTATTCAGGAAGGAGGGGCAGGTAGAAATATTTCTTTGGAAGAAATAAAAGAAACACCAAATGAGACACCTATGCAAGATATAAGAACCGAACCTTCTGAAATACAAATACAACCTCGCAAGTCTAGTAAAATTTCTCAATTACCTGAGAGGTATGGCTATCTGCATCAAGAGGAATTGGGTGTCCATGAGATGACAGAAAGTAGTCAAGAGAATGATCCTTCTACATACGACCAAGCGATGGTAGACGTTGACTCCACCAAGTGGCAAGAAGCTATGGAAGCTGAGATAGACTCAATGCATGCTAATCAGGTCTGGACTTTAGTAGATCGTCCTAAAAGCATAGTGCCTATTGGAAACAAATGGATCTATAATAGAAAGACTGATGGAGATGGCAAGGTTGATACCTATAAGGCCAGGCTTGTGGCAAAGGGTTATTCCCAAAGAGAAGGAATCGATTACTTCGAGACCTTCTCGCCTGTAGCTATGATTAAGTCTATTCGCATGATGCTTGCTATAGCAGTCCACTTAGATTATGAAATATGGCAAATGGATGTGAAAACGGCATTCCTACATGGATTCCTCGAGGAGGAGATCTATATGGAACAGCCTAAGGGATTCATATCTCAAACCAATATTCATAAAGTATGCAAACTTCAGCGTGCCATTTATGGACTGAAGCAAGCTTCACAGAGTTAGAATCTTCATTTTAACGAGACAGTCAAAGAGTTTGATTTTGTCCAAAACGAAGAAGAGCCCTATATTTACAAGAAGGTTAGTGGGAGCAAAATTGGGTTCTTAATACTATATGTAGATGACATTCTACTTATAGGAAACAACGTAGGAATGCTCAGTTCTGTGAAAGCTTGGCTTTCTAAAGAGTTCTCAATGAAAGACTTGGGAGAAGCTACCTATATTCTGGATATTCGTCTCTACCGGGATAGAGCGAAAAGAATGTTAGGTCTTTCCCAGGCCCTCTACATAGAAAAGATCCTGAAGCGATTTAGGATGGAAGATTCTAAAAGAGGGTTTCTACCTATGCAACATGGTGCAAAACTTTCCTTAGATATGTGTCCTTAAAGTGAGGAAGATAGAAAGGAAATGAGCAAGGTACCTTATGCTTCGGTAGTAGGTAGCCTTATGTATGCAATGATTTGCACTAGACCGGTCATTGCCTATGCTGTGAGCGTAGTAAGTCGGTTTCAGTCAAATCCAGGGCAGGAACATTGGACTGCTGTAAAGAACATTCTTAAGTACCTAAGGAGGACTAAAGACTTGGTTCTTACATACGGCGGTGGAGAACTAAGAGTGATGGGTTATACAGACTCAGATTTTTCGGGGGACATGGATGCTCAGATGTCCACATCAGGGTATATCTTTACTCTGAATGGTGGGGCAGTTTCTTGGAGAAGTGCCAAGCAAAGTTCGACTGCTATCTCTATATGTCAAGCCGAATATCAGGCAGCCACGGAGGCTGCTAAAGATGCTTTTTGGATAAAGAAGTTCATTGAGGAACTTCAAGTGGTTCCTAACGCAGAGAAGCCCGTGACACTGTTTTGTGACAACAACGGAGCTGTTGCACAGGCTAAGGAGCCTAGGGCTCACCACAACACCAAACATATTGCCAGAAAATATCATTTTGTTAGAGAAATGGTTCGGGATGGGAATGTTACACTGCAGAGAGTAGACACAGCAAATAACGTTGCTGATCCGCTTACCAAGCCACTATCTCAGAAGGTCTTAGAGAGACATCTGGAGAGTATGGGTATTAGATACCATAGTTTGTGGCATTGAGTGCAAGTGGGAGATTGTTAGGAATATGCCCTCGAATGCCACTCAGAGGATGAGAGAGTGAGAGCAATTGTATTATAATTATGAATATTATATTTAATAAGGCAATTATTATTTCTATATTATTGTATATCACTGGCATTGTGATTTGGTATATAGAATAATAGTCCTTGCATTTGAGAGTGAACATTTTACTCCTTATGGAGATAAGGAGATAGGCACTAGAAGTGTTTAGAGCTCGAATGCTTAATTAGTTCGCAAGTCGATAAAACTTAACAGGACATTAAGTTTTAATAAGACTTGTATAACTGATGCTGGGATGTGTGCACGTCTTGATAGCATAGTTATAAGTATATTGGTGGGACCAGTATACTCGAACACGACTCATACTCGATTCAGTCACACGGTATTCACTCTCGGAGAGTCGATGACGAATCGAAAGGTTGTGATAGTATACGTGGACCTTTGACTTGAGGGTTTAGTAGAAGATGTGCCTGTGACGTTTAGTTTGTCATTAGAGTAGTTAGACTCATTTGCTTAATTGCTGAGTCGACCTCGAAGTGCGGACTATACAGCGAGTAGCGATCTTTCTTTATGCGCCAAGAAAGGATTCTATCTCCTGTTAGTGAGCAGGCGAATGTCCTATACGGTTAATGGCAAATAAGATCATAAGTCTTTGGACAAAGCATTCTGATATAGTCGTATTAGATACACTATTAATCAGTCGGTCTTGATTTGCATTAACACATGTATAGAGTTTAGTCAACAGTAGGGTTTGACTTTACCGTGACCCGAAGACTTGATCGGGACATCTGATGAAGGGTCTATATGTATATAGTATTCACGACATAATGGTTCTGGAATGATTCGTTCATTCGTTCTCAGTCGGGGTTTACAGTGCGGCCCGCTAGGCTGGCTAAGTGTTGCCTGCACTCATTGGTTCCTCCCAATGCCGGCTGAGACGAACCTATGGAGTCGCGCAATAGGATCATTGATGGATAAATATGAATTAATAATCTCTCTTATAATATTAGATATTAGATATCTAATTTTGATTTATCGGATAAATCAAATAGCGGTCTTATGAATTGTAAATAGGTTACTGGGTGATTACTTTAATTCATAAATTATATATCTTAGAGAAATATATATTTGTGTTTGATATAATTAATTAATTGGATTAACTAATTAGTCCAAACACATTGGAAATAAAACGGATTCGTTTGACAAACATCCGGTACACGAGGGATTCGTTTTGACGAACATCCAGTACACGAGCCGAGTAAATTCGACCCGTCTTCTTGGAAATTTCCCTTAAGGTCGCCCCCCTCCCTCTCTTGTCTCTTTTATACTTATTTTATGATACTAGGTGACATATGTGAGGTGTATTTGATACCCTCAATCATGTGTTAAAGGTAGACTTTCATTTTTTTATAAATAAAAGTCTTTAAAAAGGAGAAAGGACAACTTCTTCTTGCAAGAACTCAAAATCACGAATTTGAGAGAGAGTGTAAGGTTGAAAACTTCATCTTGATCTTAGATACAAGATATAAGAAGAATACATTGAGAGAGAAAATTCCTACAAGCTCCCCTAGCCGTATTCTTGAAGAAAGGAAGCTTGTCGATTTTTCCATCAAGTTCCGGCGTGTGAAGTAGAGGCATCTTGCTTTAGGTGCTTGGAACGAAGGGCTCTTCATCATCATCATCATCATCCGAAGGTTTTTCAGAGACATCATAGGTATGGGACTTTGATTCCTTAATCTTCGTATTTTTCTTTTCGTATATACGTTACTTGATCGATCCTCTTAGGGATTCCGTTTATTCTTCCGCTGTGTTTATTTTCTGTGGAATCCCAACAGTTTTCTGTCAGTTGCTTTTTGTGTTGTTACCTTGCTTCCATTGTTGTGGGTTGCGGGGACGACATTTCTTTTATAAGAGGTCGAATGTAATACCCGTATTGTTTTTTACTTCTGTTTTTTCTCTTTCTCAATTCTATCGACTCGCTCGTGTTCGTTGATACTTTTTGAGCTTGTTTGGTATCTCGGTTGCCATCGTTCGAATGGGTTGTGACCTTGTTTCGGATCAATCTATTTATCGTTGTGACTTTTCTAAGTTCGGTTCGATTCTTGTGAACCTTGTCCGAAATTAACGTCCTTTAGTTTCTACAAGTTTTGTTTATATCGTTAGTTGAGATGTGAACTTCGGAGTCGTTGCTCGATCGTTGTTGTTCAATCATTATTGTTTGATCATTGTTGTTCGGTCGTTGGTGTCCGATCGTTGTTGTCGGATCGATGTTGTTTGATCATTGTTATTCTATAGTCATTGTTCGACCATTATTGTTCAATCGTGGTTGTAGGATTCGCAGATTGGAAATGACTCAACTTGGAGCGAATCCAATGGGCCATCGCTCACCAATCTTTGAATCCTTCTAAGATTAATATGACCCAATCGTAAATGCCACAAATATGTTTGATTTATGCTCGAAGGTTCTTTTCTCTTATTAGGATTAGTCAAAGAATTAAGCGATTTATAATTATGCAAGGGAGCTGGTGCAACATTAATGATATAAAGTCCTTCATTATAACTCGTGCAAACATATTCACCATTTATTTTAATAACTGCATTATCTTCAAAAGAAACTGAATATCCATCACAACGCAATTTAGAAACTGAAATTAAATTCATTCTAAAATCAGGTACTAATAATACATTATTTAGGACTAGAATCCTATCATTAACTTTAACTGCACGACTCCCACTGCAACAGCCTTCAGCCTGGAATAGTCGCCCCAGCTAATAGTAAATCTCATCCGCACTAAGTACCTTGGTTACTTGGAACCCCTGCGAGTCATAACAAATATAATCAGTGGAGCCCGAATCTACTATCCACGAAGTGATAGAACAGGCATCCAAACATGTTTTGACTACTAGTGCATGAGACGTACCTTTCTTAGGGCAGTCACTCTTGAAATGCCCTTTCAGACCGCAATTGAAGCACTTGCCATTCGGCTTTTTGTTCGCCTCGGACTGAGGATCCTTTGACTGAGTAACCTTGCCCTTAGCTTTGAAGGTAGCCACTTGCTTCTGGCCAACCTTTTTTTTCTTCTTTCCCTATTTGGGTTTTGAAGAAGCAGCACCGGTTGCCGCGAGAATTTGATGATAACCTTGTTTGAAGAGACCTTCGACAGGTCAGAAGTTCTGCCAATGTGTAAGTCCTACGATTCATATTGTAGTTGAGGCGGAACTGCTCAAAACTTCTTGGTAAACTACCCAATATAATATCGACCTGCGACTCCGCATCGATAGTGGCCCCCAGTATGCTCAGTTCGTTCAAATGAGACATCATTTTAAGAACGTGATCCCTTACTGGGGTCCCTTCAGACATTTGGGTTGTCATCAAAACCCTCATTGCATTTTGCCAAACATCTCAGTGAGATTTTTCATCATTTCAGCGACCGAGCCCATCGTCTAATGCTGATGTTGCAATACATTTGTCAGTGAAGCCAAAATATAACAGCGAGCCATCTCATCAGATTTTTTCCATTTTCGGAATTCAGCCAACTCTTCAGGAGTGGCATCCGTTTATGGTTCCAAAGGGCTCTCCTCAGTTAAAACAAATTTATGCCCCTCGGCAGTCAAGACAATATCAAGATTTCTTTTCCATTCGACAAAGTTAGTGCCATCAAGTTTGTTTTCTTTGAGAATAACAGCTAGTGGATTGAAAGACATCTGAGAATAAAATTAAATACACCATTCATCACATAATTCGACGCAAAATATATTGAAAAATCTTAAAACACAAAATATATACAATCAACCAATACCTTGAAAAACCGCACATGCAAGCCACGATAGTGTGGACATTTACACATACATTTTCATATAGATTTTAACGTCTTTAATTTACTATCTAGCCAAGATATGTTTTGACAAGTAAAATAAATAGTTGGTTCCTCTTGGCCATGTATTTAATTAACATAGACTCCGATGGGGAGCTTATTAATCAATACACCTAAGTGAACACCATAATTTAACAAACCTTAGAATATCATTTACTGATAATAGTCCTACAGATGGATAGGTCATATCATAAAAAATAATATTCACCTTTTTGTTATCTAATTGAAGTTTAAAACTAGTGAGACAATAATCAGCACATCCGATGTGGAGGAAGACTCTAATGTCAATGCGCATGCTAATTATTTCAAAATTTAAACTAATTATGGAGGCCAATTTGATTTTGAAAAATCAATTATTAAAATCACTTAGTAATTTTGAAAAATTAAGGTTTTTAATTTTCTCGTCCTAACATGCAAGGAAACATATCACGCATACATCCATACATGTCATTCATCAAAAACAATAAAAACCAACAAATAATAAAAATTGGATAATTAAATCCAATTATCATGGCTTTTATTCCTCGTTTTGAATAACGAGAAAATCCTCGGCTCGTTTGCTCCTACTGCTTCAAGCATCTCGCGGAAAAACGAATAGGACCATACATCGAACGACCCAAACCGGACAACTTGACTCGGCGTGGCGACTGCCCGCTGCCCGGCTGCCCGACCGAGCCGCGGCCCGGCGACTGCGGCCGACAGACCTACGGCCCGGCAGTCGGCCTCGGCGAGTCTCGGCCGTGACTGTTGGTCTCGGCACATTCGTCCGTCGGGACTCCTCTTGTATTTGGACTTCTTTCTCTTTCGTACTTTGTGTGTTCCAATTCGATTACAATTTTATTCGAAATAAAATACATCGAATTTACAGCAAATTATAAGAAAAATAAATCCTATTCTACCCTTGATTTTCTCACGGGAAAAACTTATACATGCCTTAAACCGGGCCAAATTACCAAAAACGCATAAATAAATAAAAAACATCACATAGCCATGATAATTGGATCATATTCTCCTGCAAGACAAATTCTAGCAAAATATTCCAAAAAATATACTATATGAATATTTAATTGCTAGCATATTAATCACCAAATTAATTAAATTGAACAGAACCTAAAGACCGGCTCCGATATCAATTGTTGGAATAGAAAACGCAGTGGAAGCTAGTTGGTGAAAATATTTTATAAACGGTTTTATAAACTAACCAACATAAAAAACGGATCTATTTAGACTTGTCAATTAATTAACTAAACAGATTAATAAACAATCAAATAAATATATTTATGCATGGGAGTCGGTAATTAATACCTTTAATGCGAAGTGATAGAAATTCCCTCCTTAGATCGATCGAACTACTCCCTCTATTCTTCTTCGATCTACTTGTATTTCTACCTCAAAGTCTTCTAGAGTATATCCTGCTATTATCCGGATGTCGTGTGGGCAGCAATCTACCGGACTACTTGGACAGCAACAGGGATCGGCCAAATTGTTCTTCCAAAATTCCTTTCAATTTTCTCTCTCTATTTTTCTTGAATATTTGTGGTATTTTATAAAAATATTGTGTTAACTAAATTATGGAATCCAAGACATAAGTCAAGATCCACAATTAAACACAAAAAAAATCGAAAATTTTGGCTCAAATCATGATGATAAAATCGGTCACCCCATGCATCCTATTTATAGGTGTTTTGGGCTACTCTAGGGACCTTAAGGAGGATATGGTAAGGACTCTTAATAGATGTCATCTTCGTATATTAGAACTCTTCCTAATATAATAACTCTGTTAAATATCAACTTAGTCCACTAAAAAGTTGATATTGCACTTCCTACCAAAATCCCAAATTACGAAATTGGACTTCTTTTTGAATTAATTATTTCTCATGTTTAAGATATTCCATGTCCATTAATTAATTTAAGCTACTAACAACTTTTAATTAATTAATATATTATACATGAGTATACCACTCGACTCTTATTATTATATCGAAAAATTAATTCCACCTGTAGGATTTAATATAATAATCCTTTCGAGTGCCTCAAGGGACATGATCAATCCGACTGGTCGGGACACGATTTATAGCTATAATATTAATTATTATATAAATAATAATATTGCCCAAAATATCGAGCATATTGAGTTAATCATTGTGGCTCTCACCCATAATAAATCAAAGCAATAAATATTAAATATATATATAATTAAATATTACACTAGACTTAAGAAATAATAATTGTCTGAGATGTGCGTTCTTCTTATAGTCAGTACAGAAGAATATATCTCACCTTGATCCTGTTCAACGTATACCGAATACGCTAATATATGCTAATGGTCAAGAACAACCAATCTCAAGCATATACTACAACCTCTCACATAACTGTCTAATGTTATATAGGTTGTGAACTTAATATTACTATATAAGGAACCGATAATGTGATCTTCTGTGGGACATGACACACCATATTATCTACAATATAAAATAATTTAGATAACATTCACATAACCATGGCGTGAATAAATATGCAAAACATATGACAAATGAATTAAATATTCTCATAGATAAAGACCAGGAAATTAGGTAATACAAGCATAAAGTATGCTTTGATGTATATAACCCTAACAACGGTGACACATGACATGTGATCAGGAGATAACAGGTGATTGATCCAACCGTGAGATGACGTGGCAAGTGATCATGGTGGTGTAAGGAACCTACGGTGACACATGACATGCGATCATGTGGTCAGGAGACAAAAAGTGATTGATCCAACCGTGAGATGACGTGGCATGTGTTCACGGTTTTATGTATATGATTTTGGATGTATTGACCAGGTCGAGTACCTTGGGTGTGACCAAGATTTGCGGATCTTGGGTGGTTATGTTGTGTTGATTTTATGTCCGTCGAGGACACGTGACGTGGGTTATGACCCTGTGAATTGTTGTTGGTTTTTATTTGTGAAAATAAACCTTTGGGCTGTGACCCTGTTGATTTTAGAAAGAGAAGGATTCGATAACCCTAAATTGTTTTCTATTAAAACTCCCGATGGCATATTAAACCATTTTGTAAATTGTTTCCCTTGAATTGTGATCCTTCGGTTTTTGGAAAGTTTTACTCAACTCTTGCCTCGGGAAGTATTTTTCGTTATGTTTGAATTTTTGAGGATTCCTGGTTATTATTATTCTTGGAACTTGAATTGTATGACTCGTATTTGCACTTTTTACTTGCACTAGCAAAATAGTGGAATTTTGCTAACCCCCGAGAAATCAGGGGGTGAATGTCTATTTTTGCATTCAGGCTTTGGGGAGCACAACACAGGGTCGGCATGAAGGATGATGAAAGATGATCGATACTAAACACATGAGGTCCCGTATGTTGTTGTACTGGTTCAGTTGTACTTTATTTTCCGCTGCAGTATTCTTTCCCCGTTATACGGGAGTGTGTTGTATTCGACCCCTGCGTGGGCATGTATTGAGATTGAGTTGTAAGTATTTATTGAAAGACCAAATCGATTGTTGGTTCCTCTGTGAATTTCCAACAATGTAATTACAATAAAAATTACAAATAAAGGCAACCTAATACAATCTAAATAAATTAAAAGTTGAATTGAAAATTACAACTTTAGCAGAGGCGAGATAACTCTTTCCGTAAGACAATTTTGCCCCGTATAAGAGCAGACGGCTCAGGCAATATGTCTCCAAGATACAACTGCTATTTGTTTCTGGTTCAGCAATGGAATCCGAAATGCGATCTATAGATTCTAATCAAGTGTGGGAGATAGTAGAGCTACCCAATGGGGTAAAACCCATTAGAAGTAAGTGGGTCTACAAGCGTAAGAGAGGATTGAAGAAGGTTGAAACCTTCAAAGCAAGGCTTGTTGCGAAAGGTTACACTCAGAAGGAGGGTATCGACTACGATGAGACCTTTTCGCCCTAGTAGCCATGCTTAAATCGATCCGAATTTTCTTAGCTATAGTTGTGCATTTGGATATGGAGATCTGGCAGATGGATGTCAAGAGTGCATTCTTAAACGGGAGTCTTGATAAGGAAATCTACATACACCAACCTGAGGGATTCATTACTGAAGGAGAGGAGCACTTAGCAAGCTTAAGAGAGCCATTTATGGTCTCAAGCAAGCATCAAGGTCTTGGAACATGCGATTTGATGAGGTCATTCAATCGTATGGTTTTGGACAATGTCCTAGTGAGGTTTGTGTATACAAAAAGTGCGATGGAAACGTGCTAGTGTTTTTTGTACTGTACGTAGATGATATACTTCTAATTGGAAACAATGTGAAGGTATTATCAGACGTAAGGGTATGGCTGCCTGAGCAGTTCGATATGAAGGATTTGGGAGAAGCTGGGCACATCCTTGATATTAAAATCTTTCGAGATCGCAAGAAAAGGATGTTGTGCTTATCTCAGGCATTTTATATCAATATGGTGCTAAAGCGGTTTAGCATGGAGAATTCCAAGAAAGGTTTCTTACCTTACAGACGTGGAATTAAGCTATCTAAGGCTATGTGTCCTAAGGCACAGGAGGAGATAAATGACATAAAGCTGATCCCTTATGCTTCGGCAGTGGGAAGCCTCATGTATGCTATGCTCTGCACCAGGCCTGATATCTGTCATGCTGTAGGCATGGTGGCGAGATATCAGTCGAACCCAAGACCGGGACATTGGATTGCTGTCAAGCATATACTCAAGTACCTGAGAAGGACTAGGGAGCATATGCTTGTATATCAATCGGATACACTTTGTCCTTTGGGTCACACTGACTCGGATTTCAGTGCGAACAAAGAAAAGTCAAAATCAACTTCCGGATATATTTTCACTTTGGGAGGTGGAGCCATCAGTTGGAGGAGTGTGAAGCAGAAATGCATAGCGGACTCTACCATGGAAGCCGAGTATGTAGAAGCCTCAGAGGCAGCTAAAGAGGCGGTATGGCTCAAGTACTTCCTAAAGGATTTGGGTGTGATTCCTAATTTGCCTAGAAGTATTAAACCTTATTGTGATAATACCGGTGATGTTGCAAATTCGAAGAAACCACGGGCCCACAAAGCAAGCAAAAATATCAAGCGCAAATATCATATCATTCGAGATTTTGTGAAGAGAGGGAAGATTATTGTCTCTAAGATAGCATTTGAAGACAACCTAGCTAATCCTTTCAGGAAAGGGTTGCTCAAAGTCATTTGAAGGGCATGTGAAAGGAATGTGGTTGAGATGTATGGCAGCATTGCTTTGAGTATAAGTGAGAGATAGATAGACATAGTCTAGATAGTATACTTCAAAAGCATGCTTTGAGTATAAGTGGGAGATTGTTAGGGTTGTATACATCAAAACATACTTTATGCTTGTATTACCTAATTTCCCGGTCTTTATCTACGAGAATATTTAATTCATTTGTCATATGTTTTGCATATTTATTCACGCCATGGTTATGCGAATATTGTCTAAATTACTTTATATTGTAGATAATGTGGTATGTCGTGTCACACAGAAGATCACATTATCGGTTCCTTATATAGTAATATTTAGTTCACAACCTATATAACATTAGACCGTTATGTGAGAGGTTGTAGTATATGCTTGAGATTGTTTGGTCTTGACCATTAGCATATATTAGCGTATTCGATATACGTTGAACAGGATCGAGGTGAGATAGATTCTTCTGTACTGACTATAAGAAGAACGCACATCTCGGACAATTATTATTTCCTTATTCTAGTGATTAATATTTAATTATATATATTTAATATTTATTGCTTTGATTTATCATGGGTGAGAGCCACAATGATTGACTCAATATGCTCGATATTTTAGGCAATATAATTATTTATATAATAATTGTTGGTCCCCAGAATGATGAAGACTATCCTTACTGTACCAACACGGGTCTTTTTTGCGCGCTTTGTCCTCACTCAGGCGTACCTGAGAAACTTCCCAGGGGGTCACCCATCCATAACTACTCCAGGCCAAGCACGCTTAACTTTAGAGTTTCTATGAGATGGATACCAGAAAAGAAGATGCATCTTGTTGATATGAGTAGTCCAAATCAATTCATTTAACCACTTTCTAGTGCAGATCTCACAGGTCGAATCGCAAGCCACGCCTCGCGCATTTTTTAAGCCCAAGCAGGCAGGATGCTGGACTGAATCCCAACAATCCCCCTCCCAGTATCTGCCAGCATTTCAGCCCCATAGTCTGGAAACCTCCGCGAACTAGATTTGATCACACAGCCCTCTAGCGGCTAGATTCATTCACACAGTCCTCCAACACTTGACATCAGCATATGTTCCACCTCTGTTTACTTCCGCTGTGCCAGTATCTCAGTTCCAGCATACTAGATTTGATCACATAGCCCTCCAGCACCTGACAACCTCCACTGCACCAGCATCTCAGTTCCGGCCAAGTGGCAATATCTGCTACATGCCCGCCTCTTAGTTCCAACACTCTGGCAGCCTCCATTGTAGGATACTTCGAGGGAATTCACACCCGTGACTTGCTCTGATACCAATTGTTGGTCCCCAAAATGATGAAGACTATCCTCACTATCCCCAGTATCTGCCATCATTTCAGCCCCATAGTCTGGAAACCTCCGCGAACTAGATTTGATCACACAGCCCTCTAGCGGCTAGATTCATTCACACAGTCCTCCAACACTTGACATCAGCATATGTTCCACCTCTGTTTACTTCCGCTGCGCCAGTATCTCAGTTCCAGCATACTAGATTTGATCACATAGCCCTCCAGCACCTGACAACCTCCACTGCACCAGCATCTCAGTTCCGGCCAAGTGGCAATATCTGCTGCATGCCCGCCTCTTAGTTCCAACACTCTGGCAGCCTCCATTGTAGGATACTTCGAGGGAATTCGCACCCGTGACTTGCTCTGATACCAATTGTTGCTCCCCAGAATGATGAAGACTATCCTCACTGTACCAACACGAGTCTTTTCTGCGCGCTTTGTCCTCACTCACGCGTACCTGAGAAACTTCCCAAGGGGTCACCCATCCCATAACTACTCCAGGCCAAGCACGCTTAACTTTGGAGTTTGTATGAGATGGATACCAGAAAAGAAGATGCATCTTGTTGGTATGAGTAGTCCAAATCAATTCATTTAACCACTTTCTAGTGCAGATCTCACAGGTCGAATCGCAAGTCGCGCCTCGCGCATTTTTTAAGCCCATGTAGACAGGATGCTGGACTTAATCCCAACAATAATTAATATTATAGCTAGAAATCGTGTCCCGACCAGTCGGGTTGATCATGTCCCTTGAGGCACTCGAAAGGATTATTATTTTAAACCCTACAGGTGGAATTAATTTTCCGATATAATAATAAAAGTCGAGTGGTATACTCATGTATAATATATTAATTAATTAAAAGTTGTCAGTAGCTTAAATTAATTAATGGACATGGAATATCTTAAATACGGGAAATAATTAATTCAAAAAGAAGTCCAATTTCGTAATTTGGGATTTTGGTAGGAAGTGCAATATCAACTTTTTAGTGGACTAAGTTGATATTTAACAGAGTTATTATATTAGGAAGAGTTCTAATATAGGGAGATGACATCTATTAAGAGTCCTTACCATATCCTCCTTAAGGTCTCTAGAGTAGCCCAAAACACCTATAAATAGGATGCATGGGGTGGCCGATTTTATCATCATAATTTGAGCCAAAATTTTCAATTTTTTTGTGTGTGTTTAATTGTTGATCTTGACTTGTGTCTTGGATTCCATAATTTAGTTAACACAATATTTTTATAAAATACCACAAATATTCAAGAAAGACATAGAGAAAATCGAAAGGAATTTTGGAAGAACAATTCGTCTGATCCCTGTTGCTGTCCAAATAGTCCGGTAGATTGTTGCCACACGACATCCGGATAATAGGCGGGATATACTCTATAAGACTTTGAGGTAGAAATACAAGTAGATCGAAGAAGAATAGAGGGAGTAGTTCGATCGATCCAAGGAGGGAATTTCTACCACTTCACGTCAAAGGTATTAATTACCGACTCCCATGCGTAAATATATTTATTTGATTGTTTATTAATCTGTTTAGTTAATTAATTGACAAGCCTAAATAGATCCAGTTTTTATGTTGGTTAGTTTATAAAACCGTTTATAAAATATTTTCACCAACTAGCTTCCGCTGCGTTTTATATTCCAACAACCGTAGGTATCCCGAGGCTCTCACGGTTGGATCAATCTCTTGTTGCATCCTGACCACATGATCGCATGTCATGTGTCACCGTAGACCCCGCCCATATCCATACATTCACACACATTTCACAATACAACAAGGATATCCATACAATTCACCCAGAGACATCAAACACTTAGCACGACACAACGTCAAACCACAACACACCGAAATGAGGCAATATATGTACACACACATTATAAAGCACAACATCAACACAAAAAGTATCCACAGGACTCACATAGTCATTTTAGAAAAGACACACCAATCACAAAATACACATGAGTTTGAAAGGGAGCCTTTAGCGAGGCTAAAACAATTCTTTGAAAGTTCATCTCAAACAACCAACGAATATATTTAGACGATCACTGATCATCATATCCGAAAAACAAGAAATGTATGGACAAGGTACTTGCCTCGAAACCACGATCGCAACGAGACAACGGATGGGATGCGATCGAACAGCCCCGAACTCCCGAGCACTATCAAGAACACGATAGCACCGCGAATACTACGAGAATAACACCACGCGAATTATCAATCACCAAACGGGATTCAACTCGAAATCCCCAAGCACCTATAATCCTCCGGAAGGAACAGCAAAAACATGAATACGACGAGGATCAAGACCAAAAACAACGGAGATTACAACAAACTATCAAAGGAAAACTCATTCGAACATTTGATCGAACATCAAATGTTCACTACACCTCAAGAACACCGAAATCATCCTTCGAGTTGTAACAAACCGAAGATATGGATATACAATCCATAAAACATGTTTAATAACAACATCTAAAACTAAACAATTCATCCAATCGGATGGAAAATGAAATCAAGAACAAACTTCCAAAAAGGTCAACTCTAGAGAATCAAGAAGATACCTCGAATCAATGATGAAGAACACGAATTGATGTTGTTAATCCACACCAAGAACTTGAGGAGGATGATATCACTAAGATAAATCGCCCCTAAATCGCCCAAAACGAGAGGAAGAAGAAGTGAGGAGAGGAAATGAAACCCTCTCCCAAAATCCCGCTGAAATATAGCCTGACTGACCCGCGTGCCGCGGCCCGAGCTGAGTGTGCCGCGGCCCGCGGCAGAAATGAGGTAGCAGTTTTTTGACTGGGGCCGCGGCCCGTACTGTTTTGTGCCGTGGAACACAGTACAGCCGGCCCAGGCAACAATCCTGCTAAGGCCATGCCGCGGCGCACAGTCCCCTTTGCCGCGGCACACCCTGTTCGAGCCCAAAATTGATGAAAAACGACCTCCAAACATGATATAATCGATCGGCGCATAATCCCAACCATTTAAAGGTCTGAAAGGACCATCACGAACCCTCGTGTGGTGACTTCACGTCAAACACGGTCGGTCTAAACACGACAGTAACATCAAATGATCCGAAAAGAGGATGAAAGCAATGGAAACCCAAAACTTTGGGATATTACGGAATGACCCAACACGATACTTGATCAAACACTAATAAAAGTTCACAACACGTCTAACAACGTTAAAAGGACTTACGGAAACACGAAATAACAGTTTCGGACGAGATTCGCAAGAACCGAACTCAAGTGCGGAAAAATCGCTTAAGAACACAGAACTCGACAAAACGACACCGAAACGAACTCGGATGACAAAAAGTGCAGAATTAATCATTCTAGAAATGACGAAACGGTCACAACAGAGTCGCTAAGATGGACTTCCGCCAAAAAAAGAAAATTACCAGAAATCGAAATTGCGGATATTACATACTACCCTCCTTAAAAGAAGTTTCGTCCCGAAACTTAAAGCAATATCCCGCAGGAAAACTCAACGAGATACACAAGAACCGAAAACTTGCGCCCAACGGCGAAACGTTGCAAGCAACGCGAAAAAACATACGGCATGAAATCACGCTCCACGACGACCATCACAACGCCACAGGTAGAGACATAATAAAACCAACAAGTGTCAAGTATCACCATACAGGTAGCACAATCAAATCAATTATATGAATAATCACAAAACAAAAGGCACATATTACAAGAAAACATGCACAGTCGAAAAATAGAAAATAAACACACTACGATTCGTGAGGGTAACCACGAAGAACTCCGACCATGCCGAAATTCTCGAAACCGCATTAGGCATCTCGGTGTCCTTTCGGAGTAGAGACGCAACTCAATCCCCAAACCTCTCATCTACCGTCTCGCAATGCACTGCTCGGTGTCCCAAATGACCGCAATCGAAACAGCTGACCAACGGTGAACGATAATTCTTCGCAGTACGAGACCAGACAGCAACAACCGGACAACTACGATTGAACAACAATGATCGAACAACAACTATCGAACAACAACGATCAAACAACATCGATCGGACAACAAAGATTGGACAACAACGACCCAACAATAATGATCGAACAATAACGACCGGACAACAACGATCGAACAACAATGACCGAATAACAACGGTCGAACAATGACTCCGAAGTTCACATTTCAACTAAAGATATAAACAAAACTTATAGGAACTAAAAGACGTTAATTTCGGACGAGGTTCACAAGAATCGAACCGAAGTCGAAAAAGTCGCAACAATAAACAGATTGATCCGAAACAAGGTCAGAACCCGTTCGAACGATGGCAACCGAGATACCAAACAAGTTCAAAAAGTATCAACGAACACGAGCGAGTCAATAGAATTGAGAAAGAGAAAATACAGAAGTCAAAAACAATACGGGTATTACATTCGACCTCTTATAAAATAAATGTCGTCCCCGCAACTCACAACAACGGAAGCAAGGTAACAACACAAAAAGCAACCGACATAAACATCTCACATGGGCCTCTCAGAGCCGATCCTGATATCTGTGCTGAAGCACGAACTCCAGAAGTCTCGGTAACCAATTCGCAAAACTGAATTCTGTGTCCCTCGAGTCCGCACTTGAAATGCATTACTGACGAGAAGGACAATTTGTACGTACATGCCCCCGGCACAATACGGTTGAAGCACCTTGGCTCGGCATACCGAATATACAACTGCTAGGTACAATGGAATATAACATCGCAAAACAACATACCGGAGATGCCAACTCAGCACAACATATCAACACATACAAAGATCACAACAACAATGGCATCGTTCAACGATTTCAACGGCCCGAACGATAACCAGCATACAATTACCAAACATCGCGAAACAACCACGTATGTACATAATCATACAAACCCAAGCTCTAACAGCTCGCACAGGCGCGATTACATGCAAATCACCACGAAGCGAACATTCAATACCAACCTCGCACCTCTGACAGAGGGCTAACACAACAAATGCGTGGCGAACGACTCAACGCTCACACCACCAATTCAATCACAACTCGGAGGGCTAACACCCTAACGACAATACTAACATCATACACACTTTATCTGACCACAAGCAGGAAGTGATAGGTTTTAAAAACGAAAACCACCTTTTGGAAATAAATATGGAAACACCGGTTGATCTTGAGTATCACCTTACAAAAAGTAGTACAAAGATCGTTATCGAGACTTTGAAAAACCATCTTACATTTGATAAAAATGAGGACACTTTTCTTTTAGTGAATTTTTTTTAGAAATATTCGACCCTCGGGTCTAAGCAAAGGCATTTCTAAATCATTGAAAATATCTTAAAATATTTTGGTCCTCAAAGTGGAATAATTTTGAAACATACGGTGGCACTAGTAGGCACTTTGAAAACACCACGAGAAAATAATCCATTTGAAAAGTATGTCTCGAAATTTATTTTCTAAGATACTCAAGGTTTTCAGAAATATGATAGGCCAGAATGCCCAAAATTCATATGTATCGACATTCGCTTAAACACATCATACTACTGTAACACCCTCAGGATATCCGTGGTATATTACAGCGCCGTGAATCCCTATATGGGACACACCAGGCTGAACAAGCATCATACTCATCGACTCACAGAAACAACATAAAAATACCTCGTCATAAAGACGCCCAACAAAATAATCCACCCGGTTCAACCGGTCTAACATAACACCATAATCCGACACAAACATAATAAACAACAATACAATCCCGACAAGTAAAAATTCTTAAGTACTCGAGTACTTCTATTAGTTTAAAGACCACAAAAGGTAAAAAGATAGAAGCAATAAGACACCACTCGTGCACAATCATCACGCACGGCCATCATCCGCATACTGGTCCAGCACCCGCTCGTCTGGATGAACCTGACCTGAAATTCATAAAACGAATTTCCCCAAAACGGGTCCCCAGAGGGGTTAGCAATTACGCTAGTACAAGTAACCAAATGAACGACTTACATCTTACACATAGTAATGCATGCAATTAAGAAAACATAGTTCCAAAACACTCATTTCCGGAAATGCCATAATCAAATCACATTTGTAAAATGCACCACAATTAACCGTCGATCCACGTCTCTGTGGACCCCTACCGAGACCCCGTCGGATCTAACCCGTAGTGGTTAAAAGCAAGCTCGTTGACCCACATCTCTGTGGACCCCTACCGAGACCCCGTCGGATCTAACCCGTAGTGAGTATACACACACACACCATTTCTCACACAATACTATTATGTCAAGAATGTAAGTTCATAAGGGTACTTGCCTCGGTTAATAGACGGTGATACGAACGGAAAGGAAGAATCGAACACGACCGCGAGGAACCGGCGGAAATGAACCTAACGATTCGAATAACACAATCACAACCAACTCTAGACGAATACGGAAATGGAATACACCTGAAAACCCGCCTACGATTCATGTATATTCGTACCAAAAATAACAACGAGGGCGGACCACAACCAAACCCTCTCGATTCCGTAAAAACCCACAAAATATTCATGAATCCGTAGGAAAGCTAAAGATACTAACAATATTAATCGTATTCATCATGAATCCACCAACAAAACGGAACGAATCGAAAGAAAATCCCAAAACCCCCAAATTATCCGAAAATAGGGTTCTAAGAGATATTACCTTAGAAGATTCAAGCACTATGATCCGTAGAACACGCGTTAGATTTATTTTCCAGGCTTCACAACCGAACGAAAATGATGAAAATCGACCCTCAAGTGATAATAGAAGAGAAGTTCTCCCCTCAACCCTCTCTCTCATGTGCAGGTGAAGAAAATGAGAGAAATGGCCGATCTCGCCCAAAAAGAACGAAATTATACAGTTGACCGCATGGTGTGCCGCGGCGCAGCCGAAGTGTGCCGCGGCACAAGCCCAAAAACTGCTCCCAGGGTTCGGCAGTGTGCCGCGGCACGGCCAGCGTGTGCCGCGGCACCCGGTACAGTCGGGTTTTGGTCGCAGATGCCACACGAGTCTGCCGCGGCCCGGATGGGTGTGCGGCGGCACTGACTCGGCAGCAGTGTCTTTGCGGCCGACGGGTGTGCCGCGGCACACTGATCGCTCGGCAAAATCGAAAATGTGTGTGCCGCGGCGCACACTCCTTGTGCCGCGGCCCACATCCCCCTTAGGGTCCAAAAATGATGAAAAATGATCCGGGAAGAGAATGAAAGGAATATGAATCAATATCGGGGAAACAATAACACGAGATGGACCCACGGCAACCCCGAAACGGCGGTTCCGCACAACAATAATGAGAATCAGATCGATAGATGACAGGAAAAATACACTGAAAGATACACGAGGGTTACTACAATCGAAAAATACACCGGAAATGAAAATACAAGGGAAATAAAAAATGCGGATATTACAACTACACGCATCAAATCGTTCAAAATCAAGACAATACATGTCTTTTACTGGAAAATAAACAGTCCATAATACATTAGCAGCGACATCGCTCCTCATATAAACAAAATATGAGAGTCGAATAACCATATATCACGAAATCAAAATCCACAGAAGGGTTCCATCATAACTTAACAACTAATCATACAAGTAGCTCATGTCACACGAGGCACAACACAAAGAAGGGAGACTTATATCCACAGGTCGCACGAAGCTGATGATCGCCCCCACGATACTAATCACGACCAACAAACTCAGATGACGCATCGCGACACGACTCAGTCAGACAAAATCCAACGAGAAAAAAATCAACAGACACAACTTGACCCGACAGCCTAGGTTTCCACAACCCAAGCTCTGATACCATTTATGTAACACCCCCAATCCACTCAGGGATATTACACGCCGTAGACCCTTAACACAAGGATCTACGAGGCTGGTAAAAAGAATCAAACATCTCAACATCGCCTTTAAGGCTAAAATGAGTCAGTAGACCGATTTGGTCTTTCAATAAATACATACAACTCAATCTCAATACATGCCCATGCAGGGGTCGAATACAACACACTCCCGTATAACAGGGAAAGAATACTGCAACGAAAAATAAAGTACAACTGAACTAGTACAACAGCGTACGGGACCTCATGTAATTATTATCGATCATCTTTCATCATCCTTCATGCCTACCCTGTGTTATGCTCCCCAAAGCTTGAATGCAAAAACAGACATCCACCCCCCGATTTTTCGGGAGTGAGCAAAATTCCACTATTTTGCTAGTGCAAGTACAAAGTGCAAATACGAGTCATACAATTCAAGTTTCAAGAAAAATAATAACCAGGAATCCTCAAAAATTCAAACATAACGAAAAATACTTCCCGAGGCAAGAGTTGAGTAAAACTTTCCAAAAACCGAAGGATCATAATTCAAGGGAAACAATTTACAAAATGGTTTATATGCCATCGGGAGATTTAATAGAAAACAATTTAGGATTATCGAATCCTTCTCTTTCCAAAATCAACATAGGTCACAGCCCAAAGGTTTGTTTTCACAAATAAAAACCAATAATAATTCACAGGGTCATAACCCACGTCACGTGTCCTAGACGGACATAAAATCAACACAACATAACCACCCAAGATCTGCAAATCTTGGTCACACCCAAGGCACTCGACCTGGTCAATACATCCAAAATCATATACATAACACCGTGAACACATGCCACGTCATCTCACAGTTGGATCAATCACTTGTTGTCTCCTGACCACATGATCACATGCCATGTCTCACTGTATGTTCCCTACACCACCGTGATCACTTGCCACGTCATCTCACGGTTGGATCAATCACATGTTGTCTCCTGACCACATGATCACATGTCATGTGTCACCGTAGGTATCCCGAGGCTCTCACGGTTGGATCAGTCTCTTGTTGCATCCTGACCACATGATCGCATGTCATGTGTCACCGTAGACCCTGCCCATATCCATACATTCAGACACATTACACAATACAACAAGGATATCCAAACAATTCACCCAGAGACATCAAACACTTAGCAGGACACAACGTCAAACCACAACACACCGAAATGAGGCAATATATGTACACACGCATTATCAAGCGCAACATCAACACAAAACATATCCATAGGACTCACATAGTCATTTTAGAAAAGACACCAATCACAAAATACACACGAGTTTAAAAGGGAGCCTTTAGCGAGGCTAAAACAATTCTTTGAAAGTTCATCTCAAACAACCAACGAATATATTTAGACGATCACTAATCATCATATCTGAAAAAACAAGAAATGTATGGACAAGGTACTTGCCTCGAAACCACGATCGCAACGAGACAACGGATGGGATGCGGTCGAACAACCCCGAACTCCCGAGCACTATCAAGAACACGATAGCACCGCGAATACTACGAGAATAACACCACGCGAAGTATCAATCACCAAACGGGATTCAACTCGGAATCCTAGAGCACCTATAATCCTCCGAAAAGAACAACAAAAACATGATTACGACGAGGATCAAGACCAAAAACAACGGAGATTACAACAAACTATCGAAGGAAAACTCATTCGAACATTTGATCGAACATCAAATGTTCACTACACCTCAAGAACACCGAAATCATCCTTCGGGTTGAAACGAACCGAAGATATGGATATACAATCCATAAAATATGTTTAATAACAACATCGAACACTAATTGATTCACTAAATCGTATGGAAAATGAAATCAAGAACAAACTTCCAAAAAGGTCAACTCTAGGGTTTCAAGAAGATACCTCGAATCAATGACGAAGAATACGAATTGATGTTGTTAATCCACACCAAAAACTTGAGGAGGAGGATATCACTGAGATAAATCGCCCAAAAATCGCCCCTAAATCGCCCAAAACGAGAGGAAGAATAAGAGAGGAAAGGAAATGAAACCCTCTCCCAAAATCCCATTGAAATATAGCATGACTGACCCGCGTGCCGCGGCCCGGGCTGAGTGTGCCGCGACCCGCGGCTGAAATGAGGTAGCAGTTTTTTGAATGGGGCCGCGGCCCGTACTATTGTGTGCCGCGGCACACAGTACAGTCAGCCCTGGAAACAATCTTGCTAAGGCCGTGCCGCGGCGCACAGTCCCCTATGTCGCGACACACCATGTTCGAGCCCAAAATTGATGAAATACGACCTCCAAACATGATATAATCGATCGACGCAGAATCCCAACCATTTAAAGGCCTGAGAGGACCATCACGATGTAACACCCCCAATATATTCGGGAATATTACAGCGCCGTAAATCCTTTACATAAGGATTTACAAGGCTTGAAGAATTGAACAAGTATAAAAGGGTACTGACGAATGGAAATAACGGAATTCTGAGACATCGATTCTGACCAAAATACAGAAATAGTACAATTGTCCAACAGAACTCAATATTACATCACCAAATTCAAATCATCACAAACGACTTCGTACTCGAGTACTTATTGAAATAACGAATAAACGAAAGATAAATAAACCCGGTCGGGACATCACTCTGCACCCTCGTCATCATACAGTTCCAGTGGTTGTTTCCCTGCTCTCCTGGATCCTGAACACAAACAAAATGTTCACCCCCGCAGGGGTTAGCACAACGATGCTAGTACAAGTACCACAACATATTATTCATATCTCACGGTGAATAATAATAACATAAACGACAAAATACCAACGAGTCTTCTCCTACGAGAAACTCAAACATAACATACTCAACTGATAATCACAACATGATATCAATACATACACATGGTAATTCCATCAATCCAGCGTTCACTGCCTAGAACCCACGATGATCCCGTCAGACCAACCCGTGGTGGAAAAACCCGTCCGATGATCCAGCGCACGCTAGCATAGATCCCCCGATGATCCCGTCGGACCAACACGAGGTGGACACACAATAACGACATACATGCACGACAATATGTATAACAACAATACATAAAACAATTAAAGTACTTGCCTCGATTTGAAGACAATAACAATACTTCCACAAAAATGAATACTCGAAGGTCGTCCTCCTCAATCAATCACGTAACGAGACCAAACCTTAACAAAAGAAATGATATAGGATTTATCTCACGTCGTATGAATGTTAAACAACTCGATTAACGGTCACAAGTTCATAAACTGCAATCTGCCCGAATAGCTTAGCGCACGCTAAGTACTCTGTGTAGCGTGCGTTACGTCTGTCCAATAGCGCACGCAAACAACAGAGCCTAGCGCACGCTAACGATGCATGGTTAGTACCTCACTGACCAGCCAGTTGACTCGTCTGATGGTCTAGCGTATGTTACGTACCAAACGTAGCGCACGCTAACAACTGCTCGATAGCGCACATTACACTGCATATCGTAGCGTGCGCTATCTCTGCATGGCAGTTTACTGCTGAGCAGTAAACTGTTCTTGCCATGTTTGAAACAACGAAATCTTGCGTGGTAATTCATGTTACTACCATGAATACTATGTCTACACCCTCATGAAAGATTATACGGATAAAGACAACTTCGGGTTCAAGGATATGCATGCCAATATAAAACCATATTCTTTTCCGACTTCAAATCTTCATACGATAATACGAAAAACTAATTGGTTGATATCAACACCTCTATATCAGTCCATATTATCCCACTGAAGTTGATAAACGTCCTATATATACTAGATAAATCCTTCCATGATCAAACCTTTAGATTTATCTAACAATAAGGATGTTAACGTCTAGTCCAAGATTACTATGAAATCATCTATTAGATTCGGTTAACCATTGATAGAAGCTTCTCTTCACATATTCAGTGTACTAAGATTCGAATCATGATGATTATAATCAAGGTATTCCAGGCTTATACAACTCACTATTCCAAACATGATATATTTGGATAATTCATCTATGAAAATCCATATCTTGTTAACATGATCATCCAAATCGTTAGAATTTAACTCTAAGTCTGGAGATAGATTGAACATACCTTAAAATGATGAAATCACTGAACCGTAAGGTAGAATCCAACTCCGGTTGGTTGTATGCTCTTCCAAGGTGTTATCCCACTTCCATTAACATTCCACGTGGTAACCAATGTATAAATATCAACAATATGTGCTCTTAAGTGTATAAGAGTATTTCTACAACTCTCGGAACTCTCAAGATTGAGGAAAGTGCGAAAGAAATGCAAGCCAACACGGTTGATGTCCCATTTATAATTTCTGCATTATTGATAAGTTAGCGCACGCTACTAAGCATCCCTTAGCGTGCGCTAATAATGGTTGACTTCAGATTTTGTCCGGGTGCGTCAGCGGGAATCTTATCCGGACCCATGTCCCGCTGGCGCACGAGCCAGCTGCCCCGTTCAATAATTGAGTCCTTAGCGCACGTTACTCATACCTGCATAGCGTGCGCTAATAATGGCCCGATAGCGCGCGTTAAGATACATTCTTAGCGTGCGCTATCACAAGGTTGTTTGAGCAATTACACATGTTTCTATACTTATGCACAATGACATTAATGCACTAAATATCACACTCCAATAATCAAAATCATCAATCCGAAATAATACATGGTTGAATACAGATGAAATACACTGTAATAAATCCGGATATTACATACTCTCCTACTAAAAAGGAGTTTCGTCCCGAAACTCAAGACGAAAATAACTCGGGATATCTAGACTTCATATCAACTTCTGTTTCCCAAGTGGCTTCTTCCGTTCCATGACATGACCACTGAACTTTGACCAAAACGATTGACTTGTTCCTCAGTTGCTTAACTCGACTCTCGAGTATCTTGACTGGTCTTTCTTCAAACGTCCCATCCTGTTCGACTTCGATCTCGCCGAAATCGATGATATGGTGGGATCTGGTATATATCTCCGCCGGGATACGTGGAACACGTTATGAACATGGCACAATGACGGCGGTAATGCTAATCAGTGGGCCAACTCCCAACTCTCTCGAGGATCTCAAATGGTCCGATATATCTCGGACTCGACTTACCTTTCCTCTAACGAAAGATTCCTCGGGTAGGAGAAACCTTCAAAAGTACGTGATCTCCGATCGAACTCCAATGGCGGCGGCGTACGTCCGCATAGGATTTCGCGACTGCAGGCGGTCGGGCCTTTCACGAATCAAGGCTATCTTCTCTCGAGTCTGCTCGATCAACTCGGTTACTGTTCGATCAAGTCCGATGAATCGTCCCAACATAAGGGCGATCTGCATCTCCTTCCGTATAATGCCTCAAAGCGGTGCCATCTTAATGGAAGCATGCCAACTATTGTTGTAAGTAAATTCAATCAATGGTAGATGAACTTCCCAATCGTTCGACCAATCTAAGGCACGAGGCCCTTAGCATATCTTCCACCGTTTGTATAGTTCTCTCAGATTGTCCATCAGACTGCGGGTGATAAGCTGTACTGAAGTTCAATTCGGTCCCCAAGGCCTTATGAACTGCCTTCCAAAAGTGAGACACAAAACGGCCATCTCGATCAGAAACAATGGTCTTTGGCGTACCATGCAATCGAACTATCTCTGAAATAAAGACTCGTGCCAACCTCTCTGGTCCCCACGTATCCTTAATGCCTAGAAAATGAGCCGATTTGGTTAAACGATCAACTATCACCCAAATCATGTTCATTCCTGTCCTGGTTTTCGGCATATTAGTGATAAAGTCCATTGATATGTCCTCCCACTTCCATTCAGGGATCGGGAGCGGCTTCAACATTCCAGCAGGTCGTTGATGCTCGATCTTAACCTGCTGACAAGTCAAGCATTTCGAAACATAGTCCGCTACGTCTTTCTTCATGTTGCCCCACCAGAAATTCTGCTTCAAGTCCTTATACATTTTACTGGTGCCCGGGTGGATAGAATAGGGCGAACTATGAGCTTCCTTCATAATCGTCTGTTTCAGAACATCAACATCGGGAACGCAGAGTCGGTCCTGAAATCTCAAAACTCCATCGTCATGAATTATGAATCCGGGGGCCTTTCCTTTGATCACTTCGTCATGCAACCGAATTATCAGAGGGTCATCTGCCTGTCTAGATTTGATTTCCTCGGTTAATGACGAAGTTATCTCCATCACGCACAGTTGTCCCTGGACTCTCTGTAACCACACTTCAATCCCTTCACGAATCATTTCTCGCTGAAGGCTAAGTTGGGAGGTCAGCGTCTCCAGCATCTGAATAGAGACAGGCTTGCGGCTAAGTGCATCGGCCACTACATTCGCTTTGCCTGGATGATATAAAATCTCCAAGTCATAGTCCTTAATCAGTTCCAACCATCTTCTTTGCCGCATGTTCAATTCTTTCTGACTGAATATATACTTGAGACTCTTATGATCCGTAAAGATCTGACAGTGAGTCCCGTACAGATAATGCCTCCAAATCTTCAAGGCAAAAACCACTGCTGCTAGCTCCAAATCATGTGTCGGGTAATTCACTTCATAAGGTTTCGATTGTCGCGACGCATAAGCGATCACCTTATCATTACGCATCAACACGCACCCAAGTCCTTGGTTCAAGCATCAGTAAACTATGAATCCTTGATTCCCTGCGGAAGTGATAGAATCGTGCCGTCGTCAATCTCTTCTTTAACTCATCAAAGCTAATCGACATAATTCATTCCACTCAAACTTTTGAGTTTTACTGCAGAAGTCGAGTAAGTGGGCGGAGACTTTAGAAAACCCTTCCACGAATCGACGATAGTATCCGGCCAAGTCCTAAGAAGCTTGGACCTCTTTCACGTTCTTTGGAGGCTTCCAATCCAATATTGCTTCGATCTTCCGAGGGTCTACTCGGACTCCTCTAGCCGACACCACATGGCCGAGGAACATTACTTCCTTTAGCGAATTCACACTTAGAAAGTTTGGCGTACAATTGTTCGTTCCTCAAAAGTTCCAATACAATCCGCAAATGCTGCGCATGTTCTTCAGGACTCTTAGAGTACACCAGAATGTCATCAATAAACACGACCACAAATTTATCCAAAAATTCAATGAACACACGGTTCATCAATTACATAAATACAGCAGGTGCGTTAGTGAGACCAAACGGCATCACTACAAACTCATAATGCCCGTAGCGAGTTACGACGCTGATTTCGGAACATCAGACTCTTTAATCCTCAGTTGATGATATCCTGATCTCAGATCAATTTTAGAAAATACGGTTGCCCCTTGCAACTGGTCAAATAGATCATCAATCCGTGGCAACGGATACTTGTTCTTAATTGTCATCTTGTTTAGCTCTCGATAGTCAATACACAGTCGGAGCGATCCATCCTTCTTTCGGACGAAAAGAACTGGTGCTCCCCAGGGTGAAACGCTTGGCTGAATATAGCCCTTGTCCAGTAACTCCTCCAGCTGCTTCTTCAGTTCGTACATTTCAGTAGGTGCCATCCGATACGGCGCCTTGGAAATTGGTGTAGCTCCGGGTTCCACCAATGGTAAATTCCACATCCCTTCGTGGAGGTAATCCAGGTAACTCGTCAGGAAACACATCTGGAAATTCGTTCACAACAGGAATGGATGAAAGTTTCACAATTTCGTCTTCTTTCTTCATTGCGTAACACCAATACCCGGTACAGCCCTGTTTCAACAATTTGACAGCTTTCATCGCCTTGATCAATTTCCCTGAGCTTCCCGGTTTCCATCCCTCAAACAGAATCTCGGAACCATCGTCAGCGATCAGCGAGATATTCCTCCTTCGGTAGTTCACAATTGCTCCATATCGATTAAGCCAATCGTCTCCGAGTATCAGGTCATCTCCTTGCATTTCTATCACGATCATGTTTGAGAGCCACTCTCTGCCTCCAAATGATACAGGGAAATTTCTAGTTTCTAAATTTCCGACAATCCTCTCTCCACTCGGTAAACCAACAACATAAGGTTCACAAGCATGAAAACCGGAAATATTCAAACGATTTACACAAGACAAAGATATGAAAGAATGTGTGGCTCCTGTATCGAATAAAACGCTAACTGGCTGGGAAAAGATGCGGGCCGATTACGATGCGACGGCATCCTGATCGTCTGTCCTCCTCATCTCGTACAGACGTGGGGGAGCAGATCCGGCACTCGATGTCCCCTTTCGGTCCCATTGTCCTCTGCCTCGTCCGCGGCCAAAATTCTGAGGCATCTGAACACTTTGATGCGTCTGTGGAATACTGGCCTCCTTCTGGACTGGCTGTGGTGTACGGGCTCTAAAAGACTTTGCAGCCTCTTCACAAAACACCGCCCGATGTCCCTCTCGTCCACAGTCAAAACAAGTCACGGCAGGAAGGGGGCAATTCCGTCGATAGTGCCCCGTCTGGGCGCAGTTAAAGCATTTCCTGGTAACATCAATAAGAGTTGATGTCGCTCCGAAGTTCTTTCCGCTCCTAGCTGGGTGCGGAGGTTTCCTGAAAGAGTGAAAGGATGACTGGGCCTTACGGGCCCCACTGTTCTTGTGCTCTGTAAAAGTACCAGAGACTTTCTGTTTCTTGGTTTCCGCAAATTTCTCCATGGCTGCTTCCTTGATCTCATATGCCAACGCCTTATCCTGGTATTGGCGGAGTGTGGTACATTCAAATCCGGACATGTACCTCTGAACTTCTGGTTTCATTCTCATATCGAAATGGATCATCATTTACGCATCATTACGACCGGATGTCGAACAAATGCCATTTGTTGGTTAAACGTCTTGATCGCACAGGATACGCACATCGGAAAGGCGAGCGGAGAAAAACTCCCGAACTTTGGCTTCCCTCACGGGACGAGGCAATCGAGCTTCCATCATCATTCTAAACTCTGTCAATCGGCGTCATGGTCTACGGGCCGGATGGCTTCCCACCATTCGGACGCTTCCCTATCGAAAATATTGAGCGATAGAGGCTTTCCGTCGTCTGGGCAATTGATTCCGCAAAGATTTTCTCGGCTCCTTTAACCAATGATCCCGGTGGGAGTCTCGAAATACCGTCAAATTTGGGTGGTTGTATCTTTGCCACTTCTTGCGACCACCGGTCACCTCGATTTCCCATATCGGGATCCCTTGTCTCTCTCCTGCCGTAGTCCCACCGCCACTTGCATTCGGTCCACGACCTAGGCGAACCGAGTCATCTGGTTCACCACTTGACGAAGGATATCCGTCTGTGAGGATCTGGTTCATTATTAATAGATTGCGGCTACTTTGAGCTATGGCCCGGTTAGAAGCGGCGCTTCCCTTTCGGCATTTCTCCGTCGCGTCCACGACCGCGACCACGTCCACGTCCGCCTCTCAACATCGTAAGCATAAATACTCAATATACAGGAAACAACATCGTTCTAATATTCGAGTATAAAGAGATACAATATGCAAAGAACGAGATAGAGTTTAGGAACTTACAACCACTGTTCGCATGAAGACGTAGGTAGTGCAGTGATGTCATTCACGGCCGGTTATCCCAAAAGACATAAATGACCCCTATTTTAACCCAACGGCCAAGATATCCATAATCTTAGCTCCGATACCATATTCTGTAACACCCCCAATATATTCGGGAATATTACAGCGCCGTAAATCCTTTACATAAGGATTTACAAGGCTTGAAGAATTGAACAAGTATAAAAGGGTACTGACGAATGGAAATAACGGAATTACAGTACATCAGTTCTGACCAAAATACAGAAATAGTACAATTGTCCAACAGAACTCAATATTACATCACCAAATTCAAATCATCACAAACGACTTCGTACTCGAGTACTTATTGAAATAACGAATAAACGAAAGATAAATAAACCCGGTCGGGACATCACTCTGCACCCTCGTCATCATACAGTTCCAGTGGTTGTTTCCCTGCTCTCCTGGATCCTGAACACAAACAAAATGTTCACCCCCGCAGGGGTTAGCACAACGATGCTAGTACAAGTACCACAACATATTATTCATATCTCACGGTGAATAATAATAACATAAACGACAAAATACCAACGAGTCTTCTCCTACGAGAAACTCAAACATAACATACTCAACTGATAATCACAACATGATATCAATACATACACATGGTAATTCCATCAATCCAGCGTTCACTGCCTAGAACCCACGATGATCCCGTCAGACCAACCCGTGGTGGAAAAACCCGTCCGATGATCCAGCGCACGCTAGCATAGATCCCCCGATGATCCCGTCGGACCAACACGAGGTGGACACACAATAACGACATACATGCACGACAATATGTATAACAACAATACATAAAACAATTAAAGTACTTGCCTCGATTTGAAGACAATAACAATACTTCCACGAAAATGAATACTCGAAGGTCGTCCTCCTCAATCAATCACGTAACGAGACCAAACCTTAACAAAAGAAATGATATAGGATTTATCTCACGTCGTATGAATGTTAAACAACTCGATTAACGGTCACAAGTTCATAAACTGCAATCTGCCCGAATAGCTTAGCGCACGCTAAGTACTCTGTGTAGCGTGCGTTACGTGCATCGATAGCGCACGCAAACAAGCGAGCCTAGCGCACGCTAACGATGCATGGTCGGTACCTCACCGACCGGCCGATTGACTTCGTCGATGGTCTAGCGTCGTTACGTACCAAGCGTAGCGCACGCTAACAAGCTGCCGATAGCGCCGCGTTACCGCATATCGTAGCGTGCGCTATCTCTGCATGGCGATTCTTCTTTGGCAAGAATGGTTTCTTGCCATGTTTGAAACAACGAAATCTTGCGTGGTAATTCATGTTACTACCATGAATACTATGTCTACACCCTCATGAAAGATTATACGGATAAAGACAACTTCGGGTTCAAGGATATGCATGCCAATATAAAACCATATTCTTTTCCGACTTCAAATCTTCATACGATAATACGAAAAACTAATTGGTTGATATCAACACCTCTATATCAGTCCATATTATCCCACTGAAGTTGATAAATGTCCTATATATACTAGATAAATCCTTCCATGATCAAACCTTTAGATTTATCTAACAATAAGGATGTTAACGTCTAGTCCAAGATTACTATGAAATCATCTATTAGATTCGGTTAACCATTGATAGAAGCTTCTCTTCACATATTCAGTGTACTAAGATTCGAATCATGATGATTATAATCAAGGTATTCCAGCTTATACAACTCACTATTCCAAACATGATATATTTGGATAATTCATCTATGAAAATCCATATCTTGTTAACATGATCATCCAAATCGTTAGAATTTAACTCTAAGTCTGGAGATAGATTGAACATACCTTAAAATGACGAAATCACTGAACCGTAAGGTAGAATCCAACTCCGGTTGGTTGTATGCTCTTCCAAGGTGTTATCCCACTTCCATGAACATTCCACGTGGTAACCAATGTATAAATATCAACAATATGTGCTCTTAAGTGTATAAGAGTATTTCTACAACTCTCGGAACTCTCAAGATTGAGGAAAGTGCGAAAGAAATGCAAGACAACACGGTTGATGTCCCATTTATAATTTCTGCATTATTGATAAGTTAGCGCACGCTACTAAGCATCCCTTAGCGTGCGCTAATAATGGTTGACTTCAGATTTTGTCCGGGTGCGTCAGCGGGAATCTTATCCGACCCATGTCCCGGCGCGCCGAGCCACCGCCCGTTCAATAATTGAGTCCTTAGCGCACGTTACTCATACCTGCATAGCGTGCGCTAATAATGGCCCGATAGCGCGCGTTAAGATACATTCTTAGCGTGCGCTATCACAAGGTTGTTTGAGCAATTACACATGTTTCTATACTTATGCACAATGACATTAATGCACTAAATATCACACTCCAATAATCAAAATCATCAATCCGAAATAATACATGGTTGAATACAGATGAAATACACTGTAATAAATCCGGATATTACACACGAACCCTCGTATGGTGACTTCACATCAAACACGGTCGGTCTAAACACGACGGTAACATCAAATGATCCGAAAAGAGAATCGGTGCAATGGAAACCCAAAACTTTGGGATATTACGGAATGACCCAACACGATACTTGATCAAACACCAATAAAATTCACAACATGTCTAACAACGTTAAACAGACTTACGGAAACACGAAATAATAGTTTCAGACGAGATTCGCAAGAACCGAACTCAAGTGCGGAAAAATCGCTTGGGAACACGGAACTCAACAAAACGACACCGAAACGAACTCGGATAACAAAAAGTGCAGAATTAATCATTCTCGGAATGACGAAACGGTCACAATAGAGTCGCTAAGATGGACTTTCGGCAAAAAAGAAAATTACCGGAAATCGAAATTGCGGATATTACAGTGTGCGTGCCGGATACAACGGTGTGTAGCAGCACAGCACCGTGCTGTGCTGCGGAGGACCCGGATCCTTAAATTTAAGTAGGATGGTCATCATTATAGTCCAATTGGCTTCTGCACTCTAATTCAAGTGAGTGACATGAAAATGAAGTTATGGAAACCACTCTCATCTAGAGCCATTGTACCTTGTTTAATACCAAGAATCATAACAATTCAATACTATACGGCATATGTAGTCTATAATACTTTATTCATTCCTACACAAACTACTTATCCCTTTGATTTCGGCAAGAGTTTTAAAAATTTAATTGAGTGTCTTGTGATTGGAATAAGGATCCCTTTTTTTGTAATTTTAAAGTGATCAATTTAATTGAATGATTGATCTTTAATTCTTGATTAGGAAAATAACAGGTAAAATCCTAAATTAGTTATACAATTTATCAAACCTCTTATTTAAAAAAAAAAATAACAGAATTAAAATAATGATGATTTTCAAAAGTAAAACTGAACAGGAAATAAAAATACATTACATAGTCAATTGATATGACCAAATCGTTGATGTAAATCCCTCAAGTGAAAAGGAAATGGGTAGCGAATTAATTTTGGTGTTTTTTTTAATTAAGCTAGTGTTAATAGATAGTTTAGCCTATTTTTTTTTAACAAAAAGTGTAATATTATAGAACAAACAAGTGGCCCTATTCTCTTACAAAGCCGATATTTTCTGGGGGTCAAATCCTAAACATAGCCACAAATGAAATAAAACAAGCTAACTAAATACAAGAAAGAAAGTAAATTTTTGGGAGGCCAAATCCCAAACATAGCCACATGACAAACGACACAAACAAATATCTTCAGCTGAGTGTCTGGTTCGAGCTTGAATATCTGTTGAAATGCACCATGAGCTGTGTAAGAATTAGGTACTTTAACGACCTACCTAGGTCAAGTTTGAGCGCCAACTGAGAATCTGGCCTTGGTTCAGAGCCAAAAGTGAATCCAGCAAATCACCAGGAGCCATCCATCAAAGAGTCTTTAGCGCGAGCTTGAGCATCTTGGAGTATGCAGATACGAAAGGACCATATCAAAAGCCAAATATAGGTCTAACAAAATCCGCCACAAACACCTACTTCCTCATTACTGCAATGCGTACAAGTGAACCAACTCAACGCCCCCATACGTAGAGTAGGAACATACAAGTACCACATTTCTTCATGATTCTTCGATATTCAAGGGTTCATTCAAAATTCCCAATTAAGCAATTAAACAGGAGCCATCCGTCTTAGATCCTGAGCGAGAGCTTGTGCATCTTGGAATGCAGACACGACAGGACTCCTTCGAGAGCTAGATACAGGTCACACAAAATCATCCATAAACACCTACTTCCTCACTACTTCAATGAGCAAATTTGAACCAACCTAGCGCCCCTCATACGCAGGGTAGGAACAAACAGGCACCACATCTTCGTGATTCTTCGATATTCAAGGTTTCTTTCGAGGAACCCAATCCAACTATTAAAGCAGCCAACCATCGAGTAACCTTACGAACAGTTAGAGAGCAGGCTGAAAACAAGTCCTTAAACAAAACCCAAGCACCTACTACGTCACATCACAATTTCGAGCACAACACAACCCAATGCCGTCCTACACTGTGAAGGGTCGGGCCATCTTCTGGCACATGACCTTCGATATCTGAGAAGAACTTGTGGACTCAAGTCAGCCACTATCAAGTAACAAGAGCCATATTGGAAACCAGCTCAAGCCGAGAGCCAAATGCAGGTCTCAAAAAACTCAACCACCAACACCTACTACTTCATTACTGCAATGAGCACAGATGCACCAACCCAGCGCCCCCATACGCAGGGGTAAGATTATCATTCTAATATCTTCATGAATTTTCAATCTTCGAGGATGCATTTGAAGACCCATACAGCCATAAACTGAAGCCAGTCACCAAGTCTTTGGATTTGACAGGAGAGTGAATGGACATCACTTTAAGTAACCATAGCAAGGCCGGCAGCTATTCCGACCCTGCCCGAAGGGCAATTCGATCGGGTCGTTGGTTGTTTTGACCAATCTCCCCACCCCGAGGCCGTTTCTAGCTTGTATAGGTCCCTAAGGGCCGTTTCAAGACTTGCCCAGGTCCCTATGGGCCTTTTAAAGGTCCTGCCCAGGACCAGTTTATCATATTTAATTAGGAATGGATTGAGTAATTAGATTTTTGATTCCCCAATAATGATGAAATTGATAAATAAGTGAGAGTATCGAGGGTAATAATTAAGTGAAATGTGTGGTCTACTTTATAAAAATAAAAAAAATAGATTTTTATGGACGAATCAAAAATAGCGAAAGAAATAGGTAATTTATGGACGGATGGAATATATAATTAAACCATAGTGATTGGTGCCCCCAATCATTTTATCGCGCATGAATAACTTAATATATTTAATCATTTTACTATAATACTTTATTCATTAAGCCTAGAGATGGGAAAATGTAACGAACTCGATGGAGAAATCCGATCCTATCCCGAAGTCGATGGAGAATCTTTATCCTTATTATGTCAACTAGATGTCTTTCCGTGCGATGCACAGCGTAAAATGTTAAATATTTATTATATTAAAAATTTTGATCGAATTTCAATAATATTATAAAATTATTATAGAGTCGGTATACACACACATATACATATACTATTATTTGATTTAGTTTCATTTATAAACTCTTATCATGTGATCTAAGGGCACATGAAGGAAACCGTAAATTAATTAAGCACCAGCATTTATTTTTTCATATACGACAATATGAGTCTTATATCTAATTTTATAAATAAGAAATTAAATTATATTTATTATTATCAATTTTCATTATAGCCGACCCCGACCCCAAAGCATTTTGGGACTAAGGCTCTGATGCTGATGTTGGTGGTGTTGTATCATCAATTTTCATTAAAAGTATACAACCGATATTCTTGCTAATATAATTTTTTTATATGATTTGACATTAATGTAATATATTTAACTATTTTATAATCAGAACACAATAATTCTTAAAAATCAAATAATTGTTAAAAAGCTATGAAAATAAACTAAAAATATATCTTTTTTCAATAGTCTTATATTGTTATATTGAAATATTTTAATCATCTAAATGTATTATAATTATATTTATATTACTTTATATATACTATATGGATGTCAAATTAAAGAGCACAAAATAAAAATTAATTAGATATATTTTTTTCAAAAATAAAATTGATAAATAAAAGTTATAATTGTTTAAACTATTAGGTTAAAAATAAAAGGAATAAAATGAGAGGAAGTTTTTAATTGGTAGATAGTATATAATGGAATAATCCTTTAACCTCTCAGGATTAACGTGGAGATGACACATGTTTCCTTAGATTTTTTTGTGACTCTCTTTTAGTATTAAGTATAGATGTGTAAAAGTTCGATATAAAATACATAAACATGACAGGAATCTATACGATCATTGTATATTTGTAATATTTATATTAATATACTAATATAATTAACTCTCATTGAGAGAAAAATAAAAAGAAAAAAGGAAAAAAAATTGGTTCCCATTAACTCTCATTCAAATGGTAGGAGTTAGTGTAATTTAAAAAAAAAGATAATTAATTCAAAAAATTCACCTAAAGACACGTGTTTTGTAAACTCTTTTTTTTAAAGTAAAGTAGATAAGGTGGGGACATATTTAGGTTCCCGTGCCTTGCTCCTGCTACACATATGTGTGTGTGTGTATATATATATACATCAAGAGTGAACTTGGTCTTGGTGTGAGAACTAAAAATCACTCTTATCCATTGGATCAACCAATAAGAAAGGTCCAGATTTTGTCACATCATCACTTTCAAATGGCATGTGAATGACATTAATTAAGGAGTAGTGTAATTTCGTCCCTTCATACATAAAAATTGTCTCCATTTAAAATACAACTTATTCATTTATTATCCATTTAAAACAAAAAATATTTCAAATCAATCGTATTTTCGTGATCTATAATTTAACATCCATATTACATACCTAAAAATATAAAAAAAATAAAAAAATTAGTGTATTTATACACAATGAAGCAGTGCATTTGTATATTCTTATAAAACAAGCATTGTGACAGTCTGCATTCAAAGTATCATAACTCTCCACATACTCAATATTTTTCAGTGTCTTTTTTTTGTTGGAAACTAGACTCCCATGGCTTCTCAATAGTATAGGACATGCTCCTAATTCATATCCAGTGAAAGCAGTTTATTTATTGAAGTTGACGGTTTGAGGAGAAGTTTTCGTGCAAATTTTGTAGCAGAAGCAGTACTTTGTATGCTATGAAGCACTGCATTTATACACTATGGAGCAGTACATTTGTATATTGAAGCAGTTTAATTATAAGTTAAGAAATAATATGTTATAAGTCAAATTTTAAAGCAGAATCAATACTTTGTACACTATGAAGCAGTGCAGTTATACACTATGAAGCAACTATTTGTATATTTTTACAATATAACCATTCTGGCAGTCTCCATTTAATGCATCATAACTCTCTCCATACTTAATATTTATAGTGTCGTCTTTTTTGTTGAAAACTATACCCATTTGCCTTTTCAATGGTATATGGCAAGATCCTTAATTCATATTCAATGAAAGCAGTTTATTCATTGAAGTTGACGATTTTATCAGGAATTTTTGTATTAATTTTGAAGCATAAATAGTACTTTTGTATATTATAAAGCAATGCATTTATACACAATGAAGCAGTATATTTATACACTATGGAGCAGTGTATTTTTAAATTCTATAAAGCAGTGTATTTCTCTCTATAATCCACACTACTTTTATTATTACAATACATTGCTATTTTTATTTTTTATATTTTTAGGCATGCAATATGCATCTTAAATTGTAGACCATGAAAAAACGATTAATTTGATATATTATTTAAAATGGATAATAAATAAATAAGCTATTGTATTTTAAATGGGAACAATTTATTTATGAAAAGACAAAATTATCCTTCTCCTTAATTAATGTCATTCACACCTTCCGTATGGTGTAATGATATGGCAAAATATGGACACTTCTTATTTTATGATTTAATAGCTCAGATTAGCTTTTAATTCTCATACCAGGGAAGGTTCTTACCGAAACCAATCCCTATATATAATCTTAAATTTAAATCTAGTATTTATGTTTTTACTGTAATAGATTCTAGTTTGTAAAAATACTAACAAACATAAGACATAAAACTTATCATAAGATATATTTATATCTTTATTAAAATTCATAATTGAGATTAAAAAATCTTATGTCGATTACAAAAATACAAATTGGATCCCCACCACAGCCCATATCCCTACCCAGTTCAACCCGCCCTGCTCATGCTCCAACTCTGCAGAACTTAGGTAAGGGAATGCCAATTCACTCCAACCCACCTTGTTGCCAACCCCTAATTAAGACGCTCTGTCATCAGAAAATGTGTCCAAATTTGGTTCCTTTTTGTCATGAAACGTGAATTCTCAAGCTCGTGCGGCACATTTATGCTAAAAGACAAGCTCGAAGAGGTCTTCAGCGAATCAGTCGAGTATTGTCTAATCTGGTACTGTTCCAGCGGTAGCCGGAGGTCATAACTTTTATACAATGATCTATACTATTGTGGTAAACAAGATATCAGGATGTGTATTGTGATGGACGAAAACATTAGTTCAATACTTGATGTTGCAAACGCGGAGATCAACAAACATAACATCCATCTTACAACACAAATCTATACAAGCTTCTTAAGATAATTCAGCATACTATATCTGTAACACCCCCAAAACCATCCGGGATATTACAACGCCGTGGGTCCCGTGCCGGAACCCACCAGGCTAAAAACGATTTCAAAAACGTTTAAAAATGCCAAAAGGCCAATGACGGTAATATTTTAAATACTCAAATATTTTCAAAAGCATAGTTCTCAAATACCTTCATAAAATTCCATTTGAAAATACAAGGCGAAGTGCCAATTCTAGACATTTCAAAATGTACGTTAAGCTACCACTTATACGTACCGATAAAATAGTTTAGGAAAAGGGGTTTAATGAAATAACCCAAGTTCGCAAAATGCCAAAAAGGCCATTTGAAATACACACAAGTTGGTAAAAATACCAAAGAGCCATTTTGAAATATACACACGCAGCGGATAAAACACAGTTCAAAATATACATTTGCAGCGGAATAAAACAACCAGAAAGAATACTCAATTCTCAAATATATGCCACAGCCAGTATCACTCGGGAAGCTCATCTCTTCACGACCGCTACTAGCTCGATCTCCGAGTACCTAAAAATAAAGCCCACGACGGGGTCAGCCACAACACTCAACAATGATATCGATCATAACAACATAAATAATTACATACCAATGTAATAACGAAGTAAGAATACTACCAATATAATCTTACCGTCATAACCATACCAATCCATGGCAATCCATACCAAATCAATCCTTACCGTAATCCACATTTCGCATTCTCAAATGACGAAATGAACTCAACAACAATCATCTGTACTGTATTCAAACAACACTAAGTATCCTCAAAACATCATCATAACTCATAAGCGTGAGATAATCCAATCTTTGTTAATCCTGTCCGACGGATTACACAATCAAATCTCAACCTGGATAAACCAATAATAACATACAATATATCTGTAGATCAACTACCACAAAACAATGACAACAAGTCCCGAAACATCGACGTACACTCCGAATGTTCATACGATCAATAACAATGATCAACCAATACATCAACTGAGAATATCATCGACATGATAACTCCAATACGACCAACAAAGGATCTACGATAACCGAGAATACCCTCAACAAGGTAAACTCCAAAAACGATCAACAAAGGATCAACAATAACCGAGAATACCATCAACATGATAAACTCCAAATGATCAACAAAGGATCAAAAATAACCGAGAGTACCATCACCAAGGTAAACTCCAAATGATCAACAATAATGGATCTCAAGGGAATAACTCTGACTGTCGAACATACCCCTCGGGCGTATGAACAACCCGTCACAAACCGTCGAACATATCCAATCATACATGGACTATGAACGACCCAACAATATGGCTCGAAAGATGGACGTCACGGTACGCCCGATCCGGAAATGTGTCCGTGCACAAGCCACCCCGGGTATTGATCCAATACACGTGTGGTCTTGTACCTGATTAGCCTCACGAACTACGTCTCGTGTGCACGGTTCAATGCGGAAACATCCACGCATAACCATCATGTGCCCGGCTAAAAATCCTACACAATAACCAATCGGCATGCAGATATGACTCCAGATATGTCACGATGCAACATGACAACGAAACTCAAAGAATTACATATCCAATAAGGATCAAAAGACTCACCGAAGTGAACAATGACAATCTGACAAAGAAAAGTCGACACGACTAATCAATATTCAAAACAACAATCCTAAGATCACAAACCCCAAAGGATAATCCATATGATCAACAATATCAGACAACAGTTCTGGGATCAACATCCCTCAATGAGACGATCAACACAACCATTAATACCAACAATAGTCCTGGGATCAACATCCTTCAACGAACAACCAATACGAATCTCAATATACGAAGCCTCAACGTACAACATATACAACAACTCAACATAATAATTATCTCATAACTGAACAATACATAAATTACCTCAAAGCCGAAGACAACATCCTTTCCACGAACAACACCCCTAAACGAATACACAGTTATACGAATAATCTCAAATAAGGTATCATCCATTCAATACCAATAAACCTTTAATCCGATACTTATGTCATCACGATAACTATCCTCGATATCTGATATTATATATCCTTGACCAAAGATAACTCACGTCTTCCTTGAACACAATTAAACCTTATACCTTATGATTTAATACAACCAGAGCACGATATACAAACGAGTATCCCGACAACTTACATTTCTAACAACATTGCTATACGAATTATAAATGAAATGAAAACGAAACCATTCATCAAATATTATAAACTGAACAAGTATAAACTTGCCTCGATACCGATACCACGAAGTCGTTATCAAATCCATTGCCTTCGTCTACGAGCTCTTCAGCCCCGACCAAAAGCAATCTATGAACTCTTCAGTCTCAACCGCAACACAATGGTCATAATCCACGATCAAAACATCACAACCTATTGCAATAACCGATTAACACACATTCGATAAAAATCAATAACCAACATAACCAACCAACTGAACTCAGCGGTTCAATAAAAACCTCGAATAAATGCAGTCTGAACAAACCAAATCAAACCATCACGAATTCATAATCACAACACAAAAATACTGCACTGTCTGCCTACTTAGCCCACGTTAAACGCATAACGTAGCGTACGCTAAGTTGCTCCCGTTAGCGTGCGCGAGCCAGTAAGCTTAGCGTGCGCTAATGCTGTACAGTGGCATGCATTCCAAGCATCGACTAACACCTTGCGACTACGAATCCGAATGAAAAGGAAATCATACTCCAAGATTAACAATAACTTTCCAGATTCAAACTCATCATCATACTCAAAATCATATTCGTATTCTTATACGAATATTATAATTTATATCAAAACACATAACTTGGCTCTAGATATGAATATCCTATATTCATATCCCAAACACCAACACCTTCTATACATAATCATCATATCCTATAATTTCAGAGCTCTTCAAGAACATGAAATATCCGAAATCACGTTCAAAACAACATAATCCGAGGTATATGTCATAATGTTTATCATTTTCTTCATCATGCAATTCACATAATCAAACCAACCCGATACTGAGGATCATCTCATACATAATCTGGAATACAACCTCATATCATGATTTAGAAATCCATGATTCAACTTCATCAAGTTAAACGAATCACCATTAACATGAAGAATCTTAAATAACATCCGAAAACTCTTATCATAATCCCATAAAACCTCATATAATATCGTCACATGATTATCCAACATGTTCCTCACATGTAATCATCCTTTAAAATGAACCACTAACAAGGGATACGAATATTACCTGGATTAGATGAACCAAGAAGAAGAACACTTGAACTTCATTCCAAGAATCATGAGTAACTTGAAGAACAAGGCTTGAATCCATGCTCTCTATCTTAATCTTGTTAAAAATCACCACCTCATAGTGTTTGGGAACCTCAAGAACCTCCCAAAGCTCTCTCTATCGACTGAAGGAGAAAGAATGGACTAAATGCATCTCAAAACCCATCTGTCCCATTATATAATAAACATTACTAGCGCGCGTTACTCTCATAAAATAGCGTGCATTATTGCCTTAGCGTGCGCTAACTGACTTTGTTAGCGTGCGCTATCGCAGCCCAGAGGCCACTGTCTTGCTCGTACATCGGCTTACGTACGTAATTCTCATGCAATAGCGTACGTAATACATCCTGTCTAGCGTACGCAAGTCCTTGCATTTAGCGTGCGCTAACATCAGTTGACTTGCTACAGTCTACCTACCGCGTGTGCCCCCACATGCCGATCTGACAAGGATAAGATTCCCTTTGACCGATATACCATTAGCGTGCGCTAACCTTTAGGGTTTAGCGTGCGCTAGTACTACATTACAAACATCCATTGACTTATCAGAACATGCGCCGAGAGTGGCCTGGTCCACACGCAGATTCCTTCCGATCTGACTGAATTAGTGTGCGCTACAATTTGCCTCTAGCGTGCGCTAACCATGAACGATAGCGTGCGCTATACTAAACCATTAGCACGCGCTAGTCAGGCTATACTTAGCCATTTCCAACTCTTCTCGTCCGTCTCGACATAATGGATACGTACACTCACATACTGAATACATATACTCAATCCAATAATATTCTCATATGATACACAATATCCTCAATTGCAATTGTCGACCAAGTACGACAATTATACCAATACAGATGTCTCAGCCCTTCATTTATTTTATCCATACTGTATAGACACCAAGCTATGCAGTATATCTCAGATAAAATAACGTGAAAAATTTATACTGAAAATCCGGATATTACATACTACCCCCCTTAAAATAAGTTTCGTCCTCAAAACTTGCAACCTGCCACAAACAACAGATCAACCTAAAATTTCCAACTCATCACGAAAACAATCATTCGTCGCCACAAGCGAATAACCAAAACGATATACTTATAGGTGCTTGAAATGGATGATCTCCCGTTATACTAGCACACGACTCCCATACGAAGTCTCAACACAACCAACATACACCAATATCACAAATAGCAATTTGAATAGATCTCAAAAAATTTGGAACTTCCAAAAATCGATTTGACTCAAAAGTAAGAAAATCATTTTTAAATCCACGCTGCTATCGTACTCTGAGAGCCACACAACACACACGCCCGGGTTTCACAAAACCCAAGCTTCGATACCATCTTCTCGTAACACCCCAAAACCATCCGGATATTACACACGCTGGTCCCGCGCCGAACCCACCAGGCTAAAAACCATTTCAAAAACGTTTAAAAATGCCAAAAGGCCAATGACGGTAATATTTTAAATACTCAAATATTTTCAAAAGCGTAGTTCTCAAATACCGTCATAAAATACCATTTGAAAATACAAGGCGAAGTGCCAATTCTAGACATTTCAAAATGTACGTTAAGCTACCACTTATACGTACCGATAAAATAGTTTAGGAAAAGGGGTTTAACGAAATAACCTAAGTTCGCAAAATACCAAAAAGGCCATTTGAAATACACACAAGTTGGTAAAAATACCAAAGAGCCATTTTGAAATATACAAACGCAATGGATAAAACACAGTTCAAAATATACATTTGCAAATGAATAAAACAACCAGAAAGAATACTCAATTCTCAAATATATGCCACAACCGGTATCACTCGGGAAGCTCATCTCTTCACGACCGCTACTAGCTCGATCTCCGAGTACCTAAAAATAAAGCCCACGATGGGGTCAGCCACAATACTCAACAATGATATCGATCATAACAACATAAATAATTACATACCAATATAATAATGAAGTAAGAATACTACCAATATAATCTTACCGTCATAACCATACCAATACATGGCAATCCATACCAAATCAATCCTTACCGTAATCCACATTTCGCATTCTCAAATGACGAAATGAACTCAACAACAATCATCTGTACTGTATTCAAACAACACTAAGTATCCTCAAAACATCATCATAACTCATAAGCGTGAGATAATCCAATCTTTGTTAATCCTGTCCGATGGATTACACAATCAAATCTCAACATGGATAAACCAATAACATACAATATATTTGTAGATCAACTACCACAAAACAATGACAACAAGTCCCGAAACATCGACGTACACTCCGAATGTTCATACGATCAATAACAATGATCAACCAATACATCAACTGAGAATATCATCGACATGATAACTCCAATACGACCAACAAAGGATCGACGATAACCGAGAATACCCTCAACAAGGTAAACTCCAAACATGATCAACAAAGGATCAACAATAACCGAGAATACCATCAACATGATAAACTCCAAATGTTCAACAAAGGATCAACAATAACCGAGAGTACCATCAACAAGGTAAACTCCAAATGATCAACAATAATGGATCTCAAAGGAATAACCCTGACTGTCGAACATACCCCTCGGGCGTATGAACAACCCGTCACAAACCGTCGAACATATCCAATCATACATGGACTATGAACGACCCAACAATATGGCTCGAAAGATGGACGTCACAGTACGCCCGATTTGGAAATGTGTCCGTGCACAAGCCACCCCGGGTATCGATCAAATACACATGTGGTCTTGTACCTAATTAGCCTCACGAACTACGTCTCGTGTGCACGGTTCAATGCGGAAACATCCACGCATAACCATCATGTGTCCGGCTAAAAATCCTACATAATAACCAATCGGCACGCGGATATGACTCCAGATATGTCACGATGCAACATGACAACGAAACTCAAAGAATTACATATCCAATAAGGATCAAAAGACTCACCGAAGTGAACAATGCACTCTGACAAAGAAAAGTCGACACGACTAATCAATATTCAAAACAACAATTCTGGGATCACAAACCCCAAAGGATAATCCGTACGATCAACAATCTCAGACAACAGTTCTGGGATCAACATCCCTCAATGATACAATCAACACAACCATTAATACCAACAATAGTCCTGGGATCAACATCCCTCAATGAACAACCAATACGAATCTCAATATACGAAGCCTCAACGTACAACATATACAACAACTCAACATAATAATTATCTCATAACTGAACAATACGTAAATTACCTCAAAGACGAAGACAACATCCTTTCCACAAACAACATCCCTGAACGAATACACAGTTATATGAATAATCTCAAATAAGGTATCATCCATTCAATACCAATAAACCTTTATCCCGATACTTATGTCATCACGATAACTATCCTCGATATCCGATATTATATATCCTTGGCCAAAGATAACTCACATCTTCCTTGAACACAATTAAACCATATACCTTATGATTTAATACAACCAGAGCACGATATACAAACCAGTATCCCGACAACTTACATTTCTAACAACATTGCTATACGAATTATAAATGAAATGAAAACGAAACCATTCATCAAATATTATAAACTGAACAAGTATAAACTTGCCTCGATACCGATACCACGAAGCCGTTACCAAATCCATTGCCTTAGTCTACGAGCTCTTCAGCCCCGACCAAAAGCAATCTATGAACTCTTCAGTCTCAACCGCAACACAATGGTCATAATCCACGATCAAAACATCACAACCTATTGCAATAACCGATTAACACACATTCGATAAAAATCAATAACCAACATAACCAACCAACTGAACTCAGCGGTTCAATAAAAACCTCGAATAAATGCAGTCTGAACAAACCAAATCAAACCATCACGAATTCATAATCACAACACAAAAATACTGCACTGTCTGCCTACTTAGCCCACGTTAAACGCATAACGTAGCGTACGCTAAGTTGCTCCCGTTAGCGTGCGCGAGCCAGTAAGCTTAGCGTGCGCTAATGCTGTACAGTGGCATGCATTCCAAGCATCGACTAACACCTTGCGACTACGAATCCGAATGAAAAGGAAATCATACTCCAAGATTAACAATAACTTTCCAGATTCAAACTCATCATCATACTCAAAATCATATTCGTATTCTTATACGAATATTATAATTTATATCAAAACACATAACTTGGCTCTAGATATGAATATCCCATATTCATATCCCAAACACCAACACCTTCTATACATAATCATCATATCCTATAATTTCAGAGCTCTTCAAGAACATGAAATATCCGAAATCACGTTCAAAACAACATAATCCGAGGTATATGTCATAATGTTTATCATTTTCTTCATCATGCAATTCACATAATCAAACCAACCCGATACTGAGGATCATCTCATACATAATCTGGAATACAACCTCATATCATGATTTAGAAATCCATGATTCAACTTCATCAAGTTAAACGAATCACCATTAACATGAAGAATCTTAAATAACATCCGAAAACTCTTATCATAATCCCATAAACCTCATATAATATCGTCACATGATTATCCAACATGTTCCTCACATGTAATCATCCTTTAAAATGAACCACTAACAAGGGATACGAATATTACCTGGATTAGATGAACCAAGAAGAAGAACACTTGAACTTCATTCCAAGAATCATGAGTAACTTGAAGAACAAGGCTTGAATCCATGCTCTCTATCTTAATCTTGTTAAAAATCACCACCTCATAGTGTTTGGGAACCTCAAGAACCTCCCAAAGCTCTCTCTATCGACTGAAGGAGAAAGAATGGACTAAATGCATCTCAAAACCCATCTGTCCCATTATATAATAAACATTACTAGCGCGCGTTACTCTCATAAAATAGCGTGCATTATTGCCTTAGCGTGCGCTAACTGACTTTGTTAGCGTGCGCTATCGCAGCCCAGAGGCCACTGTCTTGCTCGTACATCGGCTTACGTACGTAATTCTCATGCAATAGCGTACGTAATACATCCTGTCTAGCGTACGCAAGTCCTTGCATTTAGCGTGCGCTAACATCAGTTGACTTGCTACAGTCTACCTACCGCGTGTGCCCCCACATGCCGATCTGACAAGGATAAGATTCCCTTTGACCGATATACCATTAGCGTGCGCTAACCTTTAGGGTTTAGCGTGCGCTAGTACTACATTACAAACATCCATTGACTTATCAGAACATGCGCCGAGAGTGGCCTGGTCAACACGCAGATTCCTTCCGATCTGACTGAATTAGTGTGCGCTACAATTTGCCTCTAGCGTGCGCTAACCATGAACGATAGCGTGCGCTATACTAAACCATTAGCACGCGCTAGTCAGGCTATACTTAGCCATTTCCAACTCTTCTCGTCCGTCTCGACATAATGGATACGTACACTCACATACTGAATACATATACTCAATCCAATAATATTCTCATATGATACACAATATCCTCAATTGCAATTGTCGACCAAGTACGACAATTATACCAATACAGATGTCTCAGCCCTTCATTTATTTTATCCATACTGTATAGACACCAAGCTATGCAGTATATCTCAGATAAAATAACGTGAAAAATTTATACTGAAAATCCGGATATTACATACTACCCCCCTTAAAATAAGTTTCGTCCTCAAAACTTGCAACCTGCCACAAACAACAGATCAACCTAAAATTTCCAACTCATCACGAAAACAATCATTCGTCGCCACAAGCGAATAACCAAAACGATATACTTATAGGTGCTTGAAATGGATGATCTCCCGTTATACTAGCACACGACTCCCATACGAAGTCTCAACACAACCAACATACACCAATATCACAAATAGCAATTTGAATAGATCTCAAAAAATTTGGAACTTCCAAAAATCGATTTGACTCAAAAGTAAGAAAATCATTTTTAAAACCACGCTGCTATCGTACCGGTAGAGCCACACAACACACACGCCCGGGTTTCACAAAACCCAAGCTTCGATACCATCTTCTGTAACACCCCCAAAACCATCCGGGATATTACAGCGCCGCGGGTCCCGCGCCGGAACCCACCAGGCTAAAAACCATTTCAAAAACGTTTAAAAATGCCAAAAGGCCAATGACGGTAATATTTTAAATACTCAAATATTTTCAAAAGCGTAGTTCTCAAATACCGTCATAAAATACCATTTGAAAATACAAGGCGAAGTGCCAATTCTAGACATTTCAAAATGTACGTTAAGCTACCACTTATACGTACCGATAAAATAGTTTAGGAAAAGGGGTTTAACGAAATAACCCAAGTTCGCAAAATACCAAAAAGGCCATTTGAAATACACACAAGTTGGTAAAAATACCAAAGAGCCATTTTGAAATATACAAACGCAGCGGATAAAACACAGTTCAAAATATACATTTGCAGCGGAATAAAACAACCAGAAAGAATACTCAATTCTCAAATATATGCCACAGCCAGTATCACTCGGGAAGCTCATCTCTTCACGACCGCTACTAGCTCGATCTCCGAGTACCTAAAAATAAAGCCCACGATGGGGTCAGCCACAATACTCAACAATGATATCGATCATAACAACATAAATAATTACATACCAATATAATAATGAAGTAAGAATACTACCAATATAATCTTACCGTCATAACCATACCAATACATGGCAATCCATACCAAATCAATCCTTACCGTAATCCACATTTCGCATTCTCAAATGACGAAATGAACTCAACAACAATCATCTGTACTGTATTCAAACAACACTAAGTATCCTCAAAACATCATCATAACTCATAAGCGTGAGATAATCCAATCTTTGTTAATCCTGTCCGATGGATTACACAATCAAATCTCAACATGGATAAACCAATAACATACAATATATTTGTAGATCAACTACCACAAAACAATGACAACAAGTCCCGAAACATCGACGTACACTCCGAATGTTCATACGATCAATAACAATGATCAACCAATACATCAACTGAGAATATCATCGACATGATAACTCCAATACGACCAACAAAGGATCGACGATAACCGAGAATACCCTCAACAAGGTAAACTCCAAACATGATCAACAAAGGATCAACAATAACCGAGAATACCATCAACATGATAAACTCCAAATGTTCAACAAAGGATCAACAATAACCGAGAGTACCATCAACAAGGTAAACTCCAAATGATCAACAATAATGGATCTCAAAGGAATAACTCGATCGCCGAACATACCCTCGGGCGTATGAACAACCCGTCACAAACCGTCGAACATATCCAATCATACATGGACTATGAACGACCCAACAATATGGCTCGAAAGATGGACGTCACAGTACGCCCGATTTGGAAATGTGTCCGTGCACAAGCCACCCCGGGTATCGATCAAATACACATGTGGTCTTGTACCTAATTAGCCTCACGAACTACGTCTCGTGTGCACGGTTCAATGCGGAAACATCCACGCATAACCATCATGTGTCCGGCTAAAAATCCTACATAATAACCAATCGGCACGCGGATATGACTCCAGATATGTCACGATGCAACATGACAACGAAACTCAAAGAATTACATATCCAATAAGGATCAAAAGACTCACCGAAGTGAACAATGCACTCTGACAAAGAAAAGTCGACACGACTAATCAATATTCAAAACAACAATTGCAGGATCACAAACCCCAAAGGATAATCCGTACGATCAACAATCTCGGACAGCCTGGGATCAACATCCCTCAATGATACAATCAACACAACCATTAATACCAACAATAGTCCTGGGATCAACATCCCTCAATGAACAACCAATACGAATCTCAATATACGAAGCCTCAACGTACAACATATACAACAACTCAACATAATAATTATCTCATAACTGAACAATACGTAAATTACCTCAAAGACGAAGACAACATCCTTTCCACAAACAACATCCCTGAACGAATACACAGTTATATGAATAATCTCAAATAAGGTATCATCCATTCAATACCAATAAACCTTTATCCCGATACTTATGTCATCACGATAACTATCCTCGATATCCGATATTATATATCCTTGGCCAAAGATAACTCACATCTTCCTTGAACACAATTAAACCATATACCTTATGATTTAATACAACCAGAGCACGATATACAAACCAATATCCCGACAACTTACATTTCTAACAACATTGCTATACGAATTATAAATGAAATGAAAACGAAACCATTCATCAAATATTATAAACTGAACAAGTATAAACTTGCCTCGATACCGATACCACGAAGCCGTTACCAAATCCATTGCCTTAGTCTACGAGCTCTTCAGCCCCGACCAAAAGCAATCTATGAACTCTTCAGTCTCAACCGCAACACAATGGTCATAATCCACGATCAAAACATCACAACCTATTGCAATAACCGATTAACACACATTCGATAAAAATCAATAACCAACATAACCAACCAACTGAACTCAGCGGTTCAATAAAAACCTCGAATAAATGCAGTCTGAACAAACCAAATCAAACCATCACGAATTCATAATCACAACACAAAAATACTGCACTGTCTGCCTACTTAGCCCACGTTAAACGCATAACGTAGCGTACGCTAAGTTGCTCCCGTTAGCGTGCGCGAGCCAGTAAGCTTAGCGTGCGCTAATGCTGTACAGTGGCATGCATTCCAAGCATCGACTAACACCTTGCGACTACGAATCCGAATGAAAAGGAAATCATACTCCAAGATTAACAATAACTTTCCAGATTCAAACTCATCATCATACTCAAAATCATATTCGTATTCTTATACGAATATTATATCAAAACACATAACTTGGCTCTAGATACGAATATCCCATATTCATATCCAAAACACCAACAGCTTCTATACATAATCATCATATCCTATAATTTCATAGCTCTTCAAGAACATGAAATATCCGAAATCACGTTCAAAACAACATAATCTGAGGTATATGTCATAATGTTTATCATTTTCTTCATCATGCAATTCACATAATCAAACCTGAAATACCCGAATTTTCAGTATAAATTTTTTGCGTTATTTTATCTGAGATATACTGTATAGTTTGGTATCTATACAGTATGGATAAAATAAATTGAGAACCGAGACAGTTATACTGGTGTGGTTACCATTTTGGATTGACAGATATATTCAGGATATGTTGTATCAGGTTGAACTGATTTGGATATCAGGTATACCGTATGAGAATATTTTTGGATTCAGTATGTGTATTCAGTATGCCATATGTTTGTATTTTGTATGTCGAGACGTCGGACATGAACAGTTGGATTTTTGGCTAATTATAAAAGCCATTACGTATGTTAAGCCTTGGAGCTTACGTACGTAAAATGTGTTAGCTTATGTACGTTATATAGTGTACATAACGTACGTAACAAGAAGAATCGGACAGTGGGGCCCGTAGTCGGCGGCTTTCGGCGCAGATGTGGACAGGTGAGTCAACGGATGGAGTTACGTACGTTATACATGGTGTATTACGTACGTAATACGAGTATAATACTGTAGCAAGTCAACGTACGTGTTATGTACGCAACGGAATAAGTGTTACGTACGTTACGGGGCGGCTGGCCGAGTCGTGGCCGAGAGGACCTATATGTAATACCCGGTCGAAAGTCATGTCATTTCAAACCTTTTCATATTCTTCGAATCGTGATTTGTTGAGCGAACCCTTGTAATCATTGCTTGGAACCACCATTTTGGGGTTTCCGTACTTCTATTTTCGCGTTATTGTTGCCCGGACATTGAATCCTATTACTTTTATTCTCTTTCCGGGTCACTGTCCATCATTTTAGGACCCGAAGGGGGTGTGATCCGCGGCACAAGGAGTGTGCGCCGCGGCACACACATTTCCTAAATTTGGCCGAGCGGGCTGTACCGGGTGCCGCGGCACACTCCGGCAGTGCCGCGGCACACTGCCGAGTCATTGCCGCGGCACACCTACGCTGAGCCGCGGCACACTGGTGTGGCATTCTCAGCCAAAACCCGCCTGTACCCGGTGCCGCGGCACACCTGAGCTGAGCCGCGGCACACTACCTAAACCTGGGAACAATTTTTAGGCCTGTGCCGTGGCACACCTATGCTGAGCCGCGGCACACAATGCGGTCAACTGCATAATTCGGCTTTTTAAGCGAGATTTCAGCCATTTTCCTCCATTTCCTTCTTCCATCGCGAGAGAGAGTTTTAGGGAGGAGTTCTTTTCATATCTATCACTTGTGTGTTGAAGATTTACCACTTTCACTCGGTTGGGAAGCCCGGATAGTCGATCTATCGCGTATTCCTTGGATCATAGCGCTTGAATATTCAAGAGGTAATTTCTTCGACATCTTGACTTCTCGATTTTGTGTGGGTATTGACGTTTTGGATGATTAAATCATGGTGTATGGTGTGATATATGCGTGATTATGGACATGTTTGAGTTTTCATCGGATTATTGAAAGATTATTCAAGAACACTTTGAATTTTGTGTTGGATTTTGGGGGTTTTCGTAAATCCGTCCGTTTTGTCCGATTGAAGCTTGAGAACCTTGAGATTTTGATATATCTATACCGTATGAGTGTTTTCTTCCGATTTTACGGGTTGGATTGTGCCGTTTTCGGACTTGTGGGAGTTTGGGCGATTTCCCAACCTTTAGTTATCCACCCGTATATTTTCTTGAATCGTAGACGAGTTTCGGGAGTCTCTTCGTATAATTTGAGTATGGATAATTAATTGTAATATTCCTTGCGAATCGTTTAGGTGCCGGAAGCGCGTTCTCGGACCTACCGAACTCATACCTTTCCTCCGTTCGATTTCTCGATGTCTCAAAGGCAAGTATACATTTATGATTGTACGTTCTCGACTTTGAAAGTAAGAAATATTGATGGCATATCATGAACGAACCGTTTTTACGGCATTCATAGATATATTGTTGGCATGTAATGAATGAACTGTTTTGACGGCATTCCTACATGTATCGGCGTATGAGGTGAACGAACCGTTTTTACGGCATTCACATACGTAACGGCGTATGAGGTGAACGAACCGTTTCTACGGCATTCACATATGTCTTATGAGATTTTAGTTATTCCGGAATACTAGTCTTGAATTGATGAATTGACGGTTACATTTACTTTATTGTCGAGGAGTATTGTGTTTCATATTGATATACTTGCACTAGCTATTCGACGGCTAACCCCTTTATGGGGGAAATACGTTTCATGTATTTCAGGTTCCAGGAGGTCGGACAGGCAGGTATCGGGTCGGCACGAAGATGGTGGGCAAGTGTGATACTGTGTCTTTCTTCCAGTTATGTTTGGAGTTCCCGTTCAGTGTTGTTATACTGGATTAGCTTTTGAATACTCGAGTATTGTTTTCCCTTTTCCTTGATGTTCCGGCCTGTGTTTGCCGAAGTATTGATTCGAGTTGTGATGTTTATGAATACATTGGTTATGTAAACAATATCTTTGTATTGTTTTTCATTCTATTGTGTGTAGACCTTATCGGTCAAATTTTGTGGTTCCACGTATGTTAGCCTTGTGGGTCCCACGGAGGGGCTTACGGCGCTGTAATATCCCTGAATAACTTGGGGGTGTTACAGAATATGGTATCAGAGCTTAGGTCTATGGATACCTAGGCTGTCGGTCTTTTGGGTTGATCGAGTCGTTAATTGTCCACAGTATCACTACTCTGCCATCATCACAGTGCGCCCGGTACTTGTAAGACCTCTCACTCTTCTGGTGTTTCCTTATTCGTTTTGCTTCCTTTTTATCGGTATTCTTGAGAATCGGACACTTTGTTGATGCGTGATTGAATTGTGATTACGTGACTTGTGTGTTCTTCAGTATGTCAGCCGGTAGGGGCCGTGGCCGTGGTCGTGGCCGTGGGCGAGGAAGAGGTCGTGGCGCGGCCGTTTCCATCGGGATTCGATTGCGGGTCGACCAACCCCGCTTGTCGAACTCGGTGCATCCCGATACCGAGAGTCAAGACGACTACCGATGGTCGTGGAACAACGCAGACGTTGGAGTGGCGAATGCACTTCAACAATTGGCTACTCGAGATGACTATTTTGGCCCAAACTGCTCAAATTAATAACCCGAACCCAAACACGGATGCCTGCCGTAACGTAATCCGTATGCACCCTCCACGCTTTGGCGGTGCCCTGCACTGCTAGCCGGGAGGATTGGCTAGCGAGACTGGAGAAGATTTTCGAGGCGGTTGATTGCCCGAGGTGAGGAAAGTACCGATTGCTCAGTATTTCCTCACTAAGGAGGCCGCTACTTGGTGGAAGGTCATCAAGCCACAGGATCGTATTGCCTCATGGGATGAATTTAAGGAGCTCTTGGAGGCCGAGTTTTGTCCTTGGCCGGTACGGGAGAGCCGAATCCGAGCCTTCTTCGAGGCTAAACCACAAGATATTCCCGTTTCGCAGGCGATCGTGGAGTATAACCAACAATTAATCCATGTGAAGGATCAAGTACGTAACGAGCGTGATAAGATCCGTTATTTTGATATGCGGATGAATTTGGACTTACGGCGGTACATGGTCGGATTTGCTTGTACCACACTGAAAGAGTATCAGGACAGAGCTTTAGCCCATGATATGTTGAGCCCCGACAATGATACCGTTGAAGAAACGAAAAAGCAGAAAGTCGGGGGAAATTTTTCTGGCTCTAACGGTGGCAACTTTCAGAAGTCACAGACGACTAACCGTTTTGTCGGACAGTCGTCACGTTCTAATAAAGGGAAGAGGGGTTACCGTCCCACTCCGGGCACCTCAAATCGTACAGTGACTTGCTATAATTGTGGTCGTCCAGGCCACTTTAGTTCGGAATGCTACTTCCCACTATTAAAGTGTCACACGTGTGGTCAGATGGGGCATAGAGCGGTTTATTGTTCCGAGCCGAACCAGACTTTGGATACTCGGGCTTCTGCCCCAACACCCCTTGATCAAGGTGTTAATCAGCGGCAATCTTTCAGTCAACCTCAGCAGAATTTTGGCAGGGGTCGGGGTCGGGTCGAGCGGGAGGGGGACTCTAGCGTCGGTTCGGTGCAACCACGGGTTTATGAGATGCGTCGAATGACGAACCCGATGCGGCGGTGGCTTGTGTACCATCCATATTCTATCCTATCCAAATTGTACTTTTGATTCGGGTGCTACACATTCTTTTATTTCTTTGGAGTGTGTACACCGTTTGAATATAACTTGTTTAACTGCTTGCGATCCCTTTATCGTGAGACCGCCTAGCGGGGATAGGATTGTGGGGAATCGGGAGATTAGAGAATTTCCGGTGGTTATATCCGGTATGGAATGGTTATCAAATTTAATTGTAGTTGACATGGAAGGCGAGGACGTAATCCTCGGCGAGGATCGGGCTTAATAATCACCAGCGATTATGAATTACCGTACCAAAGTTATCACTATGATGACTAAGGACGGATCCGAGTACTCATTTTTGGGACGTAAGTCGGGCCAATCTAAGTTACTTATCGCCATGAAGGCGTGAAGACTTTTAAATAAGGGTTAGACGGGCTATTGGTGCTATGCTTTGAAAACTAAGGAAGCGAAGTCGATTTCTCTTCAATTCCTATTGTTAATGAGTATCCCGACAGTTTTGCCCGGACGATCTTCCGGATTACCGCGATCGAGAGATAGAATTTACCGTAGACTTAGAGCCAGATGCGGCTCCGATCTCTAAAGCACCTTACCGGATGGCGCCTTCCGAGATGCAGGAATTGAAGACTCAGTTGGGAGAGCTTTTGGAAAAAGGGTACATCAGACCGAGCGCTTCGCCTTGGGGCGCGCCTGTTCTCTTCGTGAGGAAGAAAGATGGTTCACTACGTTTATGCATCGACTACCGTGAGCTGAATAAAGTAACCATAAAAAACAAGTATCCTTTGCCTCGTATAGACGACTTATTTGATCAATTGCAAGGGGCTGCAGTTTTCTCGAAAATTGATTTAAGATCCAGGTATTATCAACTCAGGGTGAGGGAGTCCGACGTTCCGAAGACGGCGTTCCGGACGAGATATGGAAATTATGAATTTGTAGTTATGCCTTTTGGGTTGACGAATGCGCCGGCGGTATTCATGCAGTTAATGAATAAAATATTCATCGAGTACCTCGACAGGTGTGTAGTCGTCTTTATTGACGACATCTTGATCTATTCTCGAGATAAGGAGGAACATGCCCGGCACTTGCGTTTGGTCTTAGACATTTTGAGAACCGAGCACCTCTATGCAAAATTCTCGAAATGTGAGTTTTGGTTGGAAGAAGTTATGTTTCTCGGCTATGTGATTTCGGCCGAAGGGGTTCGTGTAGACCCGCATAAGATCGAGGCAGTGCTAGATTGGGCACCGCCTAAAAATGTTAAAGAGGTTCGTAGCTTTTTGGGCCTTGCTGGGTATTACCGTCGGTTTATCGAGGGGTTCTCGAAACTCGCTCGACCGCTTACGAAATTACTCCAGAAGACCGAAAAGTTTGTTTGGACGGATGAGAGACAGCAGAGCTTCGATGAACTAAAGAAACGATTGACTTCAGCGCCGATTCTAACTTTACCACATGGTAGCGAAGGCTTTGCAGTTTACAGTGATGCTTCGGGTCAAGGCCTGGGCTGTGTGCTTATGCAGCATGATAAGACGATAGCTTTTGCGTCTCGACAATTAAAGCCTTATGAGATGAATTATCCTACTCACGATTTAGAATTGCCCGCAATTGTCTTCGCACTCAAGATTTGGCGGCATTATTTGTATGGTTCACCGTGCCGGATTTATACCGATCACAAGAGCCTGAAGTATATTTTCAGTCAAAAGGAGCTGAATATGAGACAGCGGCATTGGTTAGAGTTGATAAAGGATTATGATCTGGAAATTCTTTACCACCCCAGGAAAGCCAATGTCGTTGCGGATGCTCTGAGCCGCAAATCAGCATCTCTTCAAATGCTCGAAGTTCTTACGCCCTGCATTTAAACTTCGTCAAGATCTAATTGAGCAAGGGATAGAAATTTGGTTTCAACGAGTACAGGGACAGTTGTGTACTCTCGAAATTACTTCGTCCCTAGTTGACGACATCAAAGGGAAGCAGTGGAGTGACCCGATGATTTCTCAACTGAAGGAAGATGTGATTAAAGGAAAAGCTCCTGGCTTTATGGTACACGAGGATAGTATTCTGAGATTTCAGGGCAGACTTTGCGTTCCGAACAATTTAGAGTTGAGACAGAGAATCCTCCGAGAAGCCCATGCTACGCCTTACTCAATCCACCCCGGGACGAGTAAGATGTACAAGGACTTGAAGCGAAATTTTTGGTGGAATAACATGAAGAAGGATGTTACGGAGTTTGTATTACGGTGCTTGACGTGTCAACAAGTCAAGATCGAACATCAACGACCGGCGGGGTTGTTGAAACCACTTCCCATTCCCGAGTGGAAGTGGGAAGATATCTCAATGGATTTTATCATCGCATACGAGAACTGACCGGAATGAATATGATTTGGGTAATTGTCGATCGATTGACCAAGTCTGCACACTTTTTGGGTATTAAGGATACTTGGGGACCGGATAGATTGGCTCGAACCTTTATCGCTGAGATCGTGAGGTTACACGGTACCCCCAAGACCATTGTTTCTGATCGAGACGGCCGTTTCGTATCGCATTTTGGCGGGCCGTTCATCGTGCCTGGGCACCGAGTTGAGATTGAGCACCTCCTTTCATCCTCGGTCGGACGGTCGAGACAGAGAGGACGATTCGACGTTGGAGGATATGTTGCGGGCTTGTGCCTTAGATCGAGTAATGATTGGGAGCTTCACTTGCCGTTGATCGAGTTTGCTTACAATAATAGTTGGCATGCGTCGATCAAAATGGCACCCTTCGAGGCACTCTATGGTAGGCGATGTAGGTCGCCATTATGTTGGGACGAGGCTTCGAGCTAGTTGGGACGGAACCGGATATGTTGTTGGAGACCAAGGAAAAGATTTCTATCATCCGAGATCGACATCGACCGCCCAGTCGTCAGAAATCTTACGCCGATACTCGTCGTCGACCCTTGGAGTTTGAAGTGGGGGATCACGTCTTGCTCAAAGTATCGCCGACCAGAGGAGTTTTCCGCTTCGGTAAAAAGGGAAAACTCAGCCCAAGGTATATCGGACCCTTCGAGATTTTGGACAGAGTTGGAGACCTAGCTTATTGCTTGGCGTTGCCTCCAGCTTTGAGTCACGTCCGTAGTGTTTTTCATGTGTCCCAGTTGAGGAAGTACGTACCGGATCCGAGCCACATTATCGACTACAGTGAGATTGACGTAGCCGAGGATATTACCTTTCCGGAGAGACCCGTGAAGATCCTCGAGCGTCGCGAGAAACAGCTTCGGCATAAGACCATTCCACTGGTTAAAGTACAATGGTCGAGGCATGGAGTCGAAGAGGCGACTTGGGAGACGGAAGAGAAGATACGGGTGGAATACCCCGAACTATTTATTTCTTAAGTTTCGGGACGAAACTTCATTTTAGAGAGGGAGAATGTAATACCCGGTCGAAAGTCATGTCATTTCAAACCTTTTCATATTCTTCGAATCGTGATTTGTTGAGCGAACCCTTGTAATCATTGCTTGGAACCACCATTTTCGGGTTTCCGTACTTCTATTTTCGCGTTATTGTTGCCCGGACATTGAATCCTATTACTTTTATTCTCTTTCCGGGTCATTCTCCATCATTTTAGGACCCGAAGGGGGTGTGATCCGCGGCACAAGGAGTGTGCGCCGCGGCACACACATTTCCTAAATTTGGCCGAGCGGGCTGTACCGGGTGCCGCAACACACTCCGGCAGTGCCGCGGCACACTGCCGAGTCATTGCCGCGGCACACCTACGCTGAGCCGCGGCACACTGGTGTGGCATTCTCAGCCAAAACCCGGCTGTACCCGGTGCCGCGGCACACCTGAGCTGAGCCGCGGCACACTACCTAAACCTGGGAACAATTTTTAGGCCTGTGCCGCGGCACACCTATGCTGAGCCGCGGCACACAATGCGGTCAACTGCATAATTCGGCTTTTTAAGCGAGATTTCAGCCATTTTCCTCCATTTCCTTCTTCCATCGCGAGAGAGAGAGTTTGAGGGAGGAGTTCTTTTCATATCTATCACTTGTGTGTTGAAGATTTACCACTTTCACTCGGTTGGGAAGCCCGGATAGTCGATCTATCACGTATTCCTTGGATCATAGCGCTTGAATATTCAAGAGGTAATTTCTTCGACATCTTGACTTCTCGATTTTGTGTGGGTATTGACGTTTTGGATGATTAAATCATGGTGTATGGTGTGATATATGTGTGATTATGGACATGTTTGAGTATTCATTGGATTATTGAAAGATTATTCAAGAACACTTTGAATTTTGTGTTGGATTTTGGGGGTTTTCGTAAATCCGTCCGTTTTGTCCGATTGAAGCTTGAGAACCTTGAGATTTTGATATATCTATACCGTATGAGTGTTTTCTTACGATTTTACGGGTTGGATTGTGCCGTTTTCGGACTTGTGGGAGTTTGGGCGATTTCCCAACCTTTAGTTATCCACCCGTATATTTTCTTGAATCGTAGACGAGTTTCGGGAGTCTCTTCGTATAATTTGAGTATGGATAATTAATTGTAATATTCCTTGCGAATCGTTTAGGTGCCGGAAGCGCGTTCTCGGACCTACCGAACTCATACCTTTCCTCCGTTCGATTCCTCGATGTCTCAAAGGCAAGTATACATTTATGATTGTACGTTGTCGACTTTGAAAGTAAGAAATATTGATGGCATATCATGAACGAACCGTTTTTACGGCATTCATAGATATATTGTTGGCATGTAATGAACGAACCGTTTTGACGGCATTCCTACATGTATCGGCGTATGAGGTGAACGAACCGTTTTTACGGCATTCACATACGTAACGGCGTATGAGGTGAACGAACCGTTTCTACGGCATTCACATACGTCTTATGAGATTTTAGTTATTCCGGAATACTAGTCTTGAATTGATGAATTGACGGTTACATTTACTTTATTGTCGAGGAGTATTGTGTTTCATATTGATATACTTGCACTAGCTATTCGACGGCTAACCCCTTTATGGGGGAAATACGTTTCATGTATTTCAGGTTCCAGTTATGTGCATTAGATATCACTTCGTCCTTGACTGACGATATCAAGGCGAAGCAATATGACGATCCGTTTTTGGTCCAGCTGAGGGAGGATGTGAGGAAAGGGAAAGCCCTGGATTTGTGGTTCACGATGATGGAGTTTTGAGGTTTCGCGGCAGACTTTGTGTACCATGTGATAATGAGCTGAGACAGAAGATCTTGAGCGAAGCTCATACCACGCCCTACTCCATACATCCTGGTACGAGTAAAATGTACAAGGACGTAAGGAGTAACTACTGGTGGAGTAATTTGAAGATGGATGTTAGCGAGTTTGTGGCGAAGTGTTTGACCACAATGTGTTAAGATTGAGCATCACTGACCACAGGTCATATTTACTCACTTCCTATCCCTGAGTGGAAATGGGAGGATATTTCTATGGATTTCATTACCAATATGCCCAAGACTCGGACGGGGATGAACATGATTTGGGTCGTTGTTGATCGACTAACCAAATCAGCTCATTTTCGAGTATAAAGGACACTTGGGGGCCGGAGAGGCTTGCACACGAGTGTTTGTTGCGGAAATAGTGAGATTGCATGGGACCCCTAAGAGCATTGTTTCGATCATGATGGCCGATTCATATCACATTTTTGGCAGCCGTTCATAGAGCTTTGGGAACCGAGTTGAGACTTAGTACATCCTACCACCCTCGATGCACGGACGATGCGAGCGACGACTGCATACACTAGAAGATATGTTGAGAGCCCGTGCATTAGATGGAAGGATGATTGGGAGACACACTTGCCGTTGATCGAGTTCACGTATAACAATAGTTGGCATGCCTCGATCAAAATGGCACCATTCAAGCGTTGTATGGAAGGAGGTGCAGATCACCGTTGTGTTGGGATGATACGTCCGAGCTAATCGGTCACGAGCCCGACCTCGATAGTTGAGACGAGGGAGAAGATTACCCCGATTCGTGGTAGATTGTCGACGGCCCGAGTCGGCGAAGTCTTATGCCGATACACGCGCCGACCGTTGGAGTTTGAGGTGGGAGATCACGTCTTGCTTAAGGTGTCGCTGACACGGGAGTTTACCGCTTGGTCGGAAGGGTAAACTTAGTCCGAGATTTATCGGGCCGTTTGAGATCTTAGATAGAGTTGGAGAACTCGCAGACGGTTAGGCTTGTCGCCGTCCCCGAGCCACGTGCATAACGTATTTCATGTTTCCCACTTAGGAAGTACGTATCGGACCCTAGCCATATTATTGATTTTGGAGAGGTCGAGTTGGGGCCCGACATTACCTTCGAGGAGAGGCCGATTCAGATCGTAGAGCGTCGGGTTAAGCAACTCAGGCACAAAACCATCCCTTTGGTCAAAGTGCAGTGGTCGAGGCATGGATCCGAGGAGGCCACGTGGGAAACAGAGGAGAGTATGAGGTCGAGATACCCCGAATTATTCGTGTTGTAAGTTTCGGGACGAAACTTATTTTTAGGGGGGGATAATGTAATATCCGCATTTTCTATCCTTGGTAATTTCTTTCTTTTGGTGCATTTTCGTTTCGGACAACTCGCCGCAATCGTTTTGTAATTATGAACTTATTTTATTCTTGGAGTTTTCCGCTTAGACCGGTCTTGATAATGTTTTTGTGTAATTTCATCTCGTGTTATATTCTCGCCGCATGTGTATTCGCTTTCTCGTTAAATTCGCTCGATTTCGCTGCTTTCTTACTTCGATGAGTTCGTATGCTTATGTAGAACATGTTGCGAGTTTCGGATTGTTAATCCGACGTTGTGTCGTGACTTTTCGGTTGTTTGGGCCGTTTTGTAATTTCCTAGAAGATTAGGGAATTTGTCCCTTATTCGACTTTGGTTGTGTACCTCAGATCGTTTTGGGTTCCGTACTTCCATTTCGTGTTATTGTTGCCCAAATATCGATCCCTGTTGCTTTTATTCTCCTTCCGGATCATTTTTCGTCATTTTGAGACCCGAGGGGGTGTGGGCCGCACAAGAATTGTGAGCCGCGGCACACACATCGCCCGCTTGTTGCCTAAACAAATCGTACTGTGCCGCGGCACAAGGATTGTGCGCCGCGGCACACAACAGTCAAGCCGCGGCACACTTGTCCGGCCGCGACACCCGTGTGACACTTGCCGGCCAAAATCGATCAGACCGCGTGCCGCTGCACACCCGGGCAGGCCGCTGCACATGCCGAGTCCGAGCCGCGCACACTTCGATGAGCCGCGCACAACGAGCGGTCACCACCACCGGGGTACTTTGGCTCGTGCCGCGGTACGCTTTAGCCGAGCCATGCACACGGCGCGACACGCTATATCTGCTTCTTATTCAGCGAGAATCGCCCATTTCCTCCCCCTTCTTCAACCGTGCGAGAGAGAGAGAGTCTTGAGAGGGAGAGTTCCTCCATACACCACTTATTGTGTAGATTTCTTCCTCTCTTTTCGATCGGGTGGCTCGGATTGCGGATCTAACACGTGGTTTTCGGATTTGAGTGTTTGATTCTTCAAGAGGTAAGAATTCCTTTAACCCTAGTATGATTTTGGGGAGGGTTTGGTGGTGATTTTGTGTTCTAATCCGAATTAGCTGATGTTGTTGTTAGAATTGATAGTATACTCGTGACCCTTGGTTTTCTTGTTTTTGGTTGGGATGAAATCCCGTTGTTATACCATTGACCGATTTCATTTCCTTTTGCACTCTTGGTGTCCGATTTAATTGTCCCAACGGTAGAATTAGGATTAATTCTTACCTTTCCGCATTATTGAGACTTGTGTACCGTTATTGTGTTAGGATTGGATTTGGGAGGATTGTTCGACCGAAACCTATTCCGTCGCTTTTCCTTCGCTTCGCTTCATTCAAGGCAAGTACATGCATTACATTTCATTATGTATATTGTGATTTTCGAAATGAATGATGAATGGTGAATTTTTGGGTGCGTGAGATGTGTTCCTTCCACCCGGAGTGTCCGACGGGATGTCCGGGGTTGATACTAAGGGGTACGGCCGCGGAAGGGAACATGTGTGCGTGTGTGATTGAACTTCCACCCGGAGTGTCCGACGGGATGTCCGGGGTCGATACTAAGGGGTACGGCCGCGGAAGTGGTATCCCACTCGGAGTGTTCGACGGGATGTCCGGGGTCGCTACTAAGGGGTACGGCCACGGATGCCGATTGTGATTTTGTGATACCGTGATGATTGGAAATTGATGTGATTGCCAATGTAGTATTCCTAATATATATGTGGCAAATGACTTATGTAGAGATGATTGTGTAAAACCGCATTTTTCTATATAATGAGTTGTAATTGTGTACTAGCACTAGCTATTCGAATGCTAACCCCTTAAATGGGGAAATGCGTCTTATGCATTTCTGCACGGAGAGCCGAGGAGCAGCACGGGCACGACGCGAAGGACGGGATGGCTTGATGATAGTGGCTCGAGTCTGTTTTGTTTATTTCTATGTTTGGATATTGCATATGTCGAGTATTGGAATTAAACTGTTTATTCTTGAACTTGGTTTAAGTCCCCTGCGTGGGCATCGAATTGATATTCACCTTATGTTTTATGTATTCCGTTGAAATGATTTGGCCGAGGCCACGGCCCTATTTACTTTTGAGTGCATCTTTTGGGGTTTTCATCGTGGTTATGTGTCATGTGTTAGCCTGGTAGACCTCAAGAGGGTTCTACGGCGTGTAATGTCCCCTTTGTGAATTGGGGTGTTACATTTATGGTATCGGAGCTTTAGGTTTTGAATACCTAGGTTGTCGGTGAATTTTGGGTCTGTCAGTTGCGTCATTAGAGTCAGTCATTGAGCCTAATATCATCATGCTACCGTCTTTTCGTGCGACCCGTGGCTGTAAGTCTCCTTGAACTCTTATATCTCTGTAATTCGTTTTCTTGCGCTGCTCGAATCGTGACTTGTGTTACCAACTTTGTGAATTGTGAATCTTTCGATCTTGTCCTTTTCTTATTTTCCTTCGCATGTTGAGAGGTCGTGGTAGACCGGCTAGGGACGCGGCCGAGGCCGTGGTCGGGTGCCGATAATGAGGAGGGCTCACTTTCTCGCCTCTGCGGACTCACCTCTCACTCAAGGCCGGGTAATAATGCCGACGCGGCTACCGTCAGATTTCACAGCTTGGTAGCCCAACTTACTCGGATAGCTCGTGGTGGACGCTAATCCGCCCCGACACCTAAGAGGAGGCTAGTAAGTGGCTTCAGACGGTGACTAAGATGCACCCTCCTCGCTTCTCCGATCCTCCGACTCCTCGGTTGGGAGAATCGCTCTTTCGCCTGTCCAGACCTTCGATGCCGTAGCTTGTCCTCAAGACAGAGGGTACATATTGCCCAAGACCTCCTGGATAAGAAAGTCGCGGAATGGTGGGAGGCCGTTGTGCCCAGAGACCGTCGAGCTACTTGGGAGGAATTCAAGGCCGCTATGGAAGCAGAGTATTGTCCGCCGCCACCAAGGAGCGCAGAATTGTGGAGTTCTTCACCGCTACACCTCGTGACGTGCCTATTTCTCGTGCCATCATTACTTACAATCAGCATTGGGTTTCGTGAGAGATCGTGTGAGGTCGGAGGCCGATAAAATCCGTTACTTCAATATGCGCATGAAGCCGCATATTAGGCAGAGTATGGCGCCGCTCATGTGTGCCACTTTGAAAGAATACCGTGATCGCGCCCTAGCGATCGAGATGGCGGTTCCTAATCGTAGTCGGTTTCGGAAGCTAAGAAGCGTAAGACTACCGGTGGATTCTCGACCGAAGGGTGGCCGGGCGAGGTCTCGCTCGCTCCCACACCGGGAAGAGGCCGCTCCATCAAAGCCGGTGGATCTCGTGGTAACCGCTCGGCCAAACCGTCGGTGCCGTGGTTTGTTTTAACCGCAACCAATATGAGCATTTGATGAAGGATTGTCCTTTTCCCCGCTGCTTGCTTCACTTATGCGTATCGCATCGGGCGGCTCATTGTGAGAGAGCCACCAGTGGTCGCTAGAGTTCCGACTACCACTACCGATCCGAGGGATCATAATACTCCGCCTACTCAGTTCCGCAGGTTCGGTCGCGGTAGAGGTCGGGACAATGGATCGCCGCAGCCTCGAGCTCGGGTTCACCCACCGATCAGATCGATGAGGCGCACAGAGGAGGCAGACATTCCAGAAGGCCAGTACCACTCGATCCTTACTCATCCAGCTCGTGCTTTTCGATTCGGTGCTACCCATTCCTTTATTGCGTCGGATTGTGTGAATCGTATTCGCTTTAATCGCTTGTTTGAGTGTGAACCGCTTGTGGTGGGTACGCCAGCGGGATCGTATGGTTGGGGACCGAAAGTTAGGGATTGCCCGTGAGGATCGGGAGCCGAGATCGCCTCGAACCTCATCGTTATCGACCTTAAGGGTGAGGATTTAATCCTCGGGGACGATTGGTTAGAGCGTCACTGCTATCATGAACTATCGGACTCGTACTATCTCGATCGTGGCCGAGGATGGCACCGAGCATACTCTACCGTAGTTTGCGTAGATCGGGAGTGTGATTAGCGCCTTGAAGGCGATGAAACTCCCGAACTGTGGCCGTGTCGCCATCGGTGCTATGCCCCGAAGGCGGAAGATGGTAGAGTTGACATGTCGTCAATTCCAGCTTGTTAGTGAGTATCCCGATGTCTTCCTGCACGACTTACGGGATTACCACCACAATGAGAGGTGGAGTTTCCTATCGATCTAGAGCCGAATGCAAACCTATTTCTCGAGCACCGTATCGTATGGCACCGTCGGAGATGTTAGAGTTGAAGAACCAATGGGAGAATTGCTAGATAAAGGGTATATTCGACCGAGCGCATCGCCTTGGGGTGCGCCCGCATTTTCGTTAAGAAGAAAGATGGGTCGCTTCGTTTATGCATCGATTATCGAGAATTAAACAAGTCGACCATCAAAAATAAATACCCTTTGCCCAGATTGACGATTTGTTTGATCACCTCGGGGCGAAGGCCTTTTCAAGATTGATTTGCGATCGGGCTACTACCAGCTTGAGAATTCGGACGCCGATGTTCCAAAGCCGCCTTCTGACGAGATATGGCCATTACGAGTTTGTGGTTATGCCTTTCGGCCAACTAATGCCCCAGCAGTGTTCATGCAGTTGATGAACAAGGTTTTTATTGAGTATCTGGACAAATTCGTAGTCGTTTTTATCGACGATATTCTTATCTATTCACGGAGTCGGGAGGATCACGCCTTACATCTCCGAATTGTATTAGACACTTTGAGGACTGAGCAGTTGTACGCGAAGTTCTCTAAATGTGAATTTTGGCTCGAGGAAGTGACGTTCCTCGGGCACGTGATTTTAGCAGAGGGAGTTCGGGTAGATCCACAGAAGATAGAGGTAGTGATGGCTTGGGAGCCGCCTAAGAATGTGAAGGAGGTGAGGAGTTTTCTGGGTCTCGCCGGCTATTACCGCAGATTCGTTGAGGGATTTTCTAAGATCGCTAGACCACTCACTCAGTTGCTCCGTAAAACTCGAAGTTCGAGTGGACCGCAGACAGCAAGACAGCTTTGACGAGTTAAAGAGACGTCGACTACCGCGCCCGCTTTAGCATTGCCTCGGGGAACGAGGACTTCGTAGTGTATAGTGATGCTTCGGGCCTTGGTCTAGGGTGTGTTTTGATGCAGAGAGATAGAGTGATTGCTTATGCGTCCCGCCAATTGAAACCTTATGAAGTAAACTACCCCACGCACGATTTGGAGTTAGTTGCGGTCGTTTTCGCCTTAAAAATCTGGAGGCACTACCTCTATGGGTCATCATGTAAGATTTTTTCGGATCACAAGAGTTTGAAGTACATCTTCAGCCAGAAAGAGTTGAACATGAGGCGCAGAGGTGGTTAGAGTTAATTAAAGATTACGACCTCGAGATACTTTACCATCCCGGTAAGGCCAACGTAGTGGCCGATGCGCTGAGCGTAAAACCGATGGCTTTGCAGATGTTAGAGGTACTTACAACGCAGAGTAAGATCCAATGAGATTTCATCCGTCGTAATATTGAGGTTTGGGTTCGTAGAGTTCAGGCCGCTTATGTGCATTAGATATCACTTCGCCCCGATCGACGATATCAAGGCGAAGCAATATGACGATCCGTTTTTGGTCCAAATTGAGGGAGGATGTGAGGAAAGGGAAAGCCCTGGATTTGTGGTTCACGATGATGGAGTTTTGAGGTTTCGCGCAGACTTTGTGTACCATGTGATAATGAGCCGAGACAAGATCTTGAGCGAAGCTCATACCACGCCCTACTCCATACATCCCGTACGAGTAAAATGTACAAGGACGTAAGGAGTAACTACGGTGGAGTAATTTGAAGATGGATGTTAGCGAGTTTGTGGCGAAGTGTTTGACTCACAATGTGTTAAGATTGAGCATCGACCCTGGCAGTCGTTACGACCACTTCCTATCCCGGAGTGGAAATGGGAGGATATTTCTATGGATTTCATTACCAATATGCCCAAGACTCGGACGGATGAACATGATTTGGGTCGTTGTTGATCGACTAACCAAATCAGCTCATTTTCCGAGTATAAAGGACACTTGGGGGCCGGAGAGGCTTGCACGAGTGTTTGTTGCGGAAATAGTGAGATTGCATGGGACCCCTAAGAGCATTGTTTCGGATCGTGATGGCCGATTCATATCACATTTTTGGCAGCCGCTCATAGAGCTTTGGGAACCGAGTTGAGACTTAGTACATCCTACCACCCTCGCAGACGGATACCGAGCGAGCGGACGAATGCATACTAGAAGATATGTTGAGAGCCCGTGCATTAGATTGGAAGGATGATCGAGACACACTTGCCGTTGATCGAGTTCACGTATAACAATAGTTGGCATGCCTCGATCAAAATGGCACCATTCAAGCGTTGTATGGAAGGAGGTGCAGATCACCGTTGTGTTGGGATGATACGTCCGAGCTAATCGGCACCGAGCCCGACTCCGATAGTTGAGACGAGGGAGAAGATTACCCGATTCGTGGTAGATTGCCGACGCCCGAGTCGGCAAGTCTTATGCCGATACACGTCGCCGACCGTTGGAGTTTGAGGTGGGAGATCACGTCTTGCTTAAGGTGTCGCCGACACGGGAGTTTACCGCTTCGGAAGGGTAAACTTAGTCCGAGATTTATCGGGCCGTTTGAGATCTTAGATAGAGTTGGAGAACTCGCAGACGGTTAGGCTTGCCGCCGTCCCCGAGCCACGTGCATAACGTATTTCATGTTTCCTGCCTTAGGAAGTACGATCGGACCCTAGCCATATTATTGATTTTGGAGAGGTCGAGTTGGGGCCCGACATTACCTTCGAGGAGAGGCCGATTCAGATCGTAGAGCGTCGGGTTAAGCAACTCAGGCACAAAACCATCCCTTTGGTCAAAGTGCAGTGGTCGAGGCATGGATCCGAGGAGGCCACGTGGGAAACAGAGGAGAGTATGAGGTCGAGATACCCCGAATTATTCATGTTGTAAGTTTCGGGACGAAACTTATTTTTAGGGGGGGATAATGTAATATCCGCATTTTCTATCCTTGGTAATTTCTTTCTTTTGGTGCATTTTCGTTTCGGACAACTCGCCTGGCACTGTTTTGTAATTATGAACTTATTTTATTCTTGGAGTTTTCCGTTTAGACCGGGTCTTGATAATGTTTTTGTGTAATTTCATCTCGTGTTATATTCTCACGCATGTGTATTCGCTTCTCGTTAAATTCGCTCGATTTCGCTGCTTTCTTACTTCGATGAGTTCGTATGCTTATGTAGAGCATGTTGCGAGTTTCGATTGTTAATCCGACGTTGTGTCGTGACTTTTCGGTTGTTTGGGCCGTTTTTGTAATTTCCTAGAAGATTAGGAATTTGTCCCTTATTCGACTTTGGTTGTGTACCTCGATCGCTTTGGGTTCCGTACTTCCATTTCGTGTTATTGTTGCCCAAATATCGATCCTGTTGCTTTTATTCTCCTTCCGATCATTTTTCGTCATTTTGAGACCCGAGGGGGTGTGGGCCGGCACAAGATTGTGAGCCGCGGCACACACATCGCCCAGCTTGTTGCCTAAACAAATCGTACTGCAGCCGCGGCACAAGGATTGTGCGCCGCGGCACACAAAGCAAGCCGCGGCACACTTGTCCGGCCGCGGCACACCCGTGACACTTGCCGGTTAAAATCGATCAGACCGCGTGCCGCAGATCCCGGCAAAGGCCGCTGCACATGCCGAGTCCGAGCCGCGGCACACTTCGATGAGCCGCGGCACAACGAGCGGCCACCACCACCGGGGCAATTTTGGCTCGTGCCGCGGCACGCTTTAGCCGAGCCGCGGCACACGGCGCGATGGCCGCTATATCTCGCTTCTTATTCAGCGAGAATCGCCATTTCCTCCCCTTCTTCAACCGTGCGAGAGAGAGAGTCTTGAGAGGGAGAGTTCCTCCATACACCACTTATTGTGTAGATTTCTTCCTCTCTTTTCGATCGGGTGGCTCGGATTGCGGATCTAACACGTGGTTTTCGGATTTGAGTGTTTGATTCTTCAAGAGGTAAGAATTCCTTTAACCCTAGTATGATTTTGGGGAGGGTTTGGTGGTGATTTTGTGTTCTAATCCGAATTAGCTGATGTTGTTGTTAGAATTGATAGTATACTCGTGACCCTTGGTTTTCTTGTTTTTGGTTGGGATGAAATCCCGTTGTTATACCATTGACCGATTTCATTTCCTTTTGCACTCTTGGTGTCCGACGAATTGTCCCAACGGGTAGAATTAGGATTAATTCTTACCTTTCCGCATTATTGAGACTTGTGTACCGTTATTGTGTTAGGATTGGATTTGGGAGGATTGTTCGGACCGAAACCTATTCCGTCGTCGTTTCCTTCGTTTCGTTTCATTCAAGGCAAGTACATGCATTACATTTCATTATGTATATTGTGATTTTCGAAATGAATGATGAATGGTGAATTTTTGGGTGCGTGAGATGTGTTCCTTCCACCCGGAGTGTCCGACGGGATGTCCGGGGTCGATACTAAGGGGTACGGCCGCGAAGGGAACATGTGTGCGTGTGTGATGAACTTCCACCCGGAGTGTCCGACGGGATGTCCGGGGTCGATACTAAGGGGTACGGCCGCTGAAGTGGTATCCCACTGAGTGTTCGACGGGATGTCCGGGGTCGCTACTAAGGGGTACGGCCACGGATGCCGATTGTGATTTTGTGATACCGTGATGATTGAAATTGATGTGATTGCCAATGTAGTATTCCTAATATATATGTGGCAAATGACTTATGTTGAGATGATTGTGTAAAACCGCATTTTTGTATATAATGTGGTGTAATTGTGTACTTGCACTAGCTATTCGAATGCTAACCCTTAAATGGGGAAATGCGTCTTATGCATTTCGTGCACGGAGAGCCGAGGAGCAGTACGGGCACGCACGCGAAGGACGGGATGGCTTGATGATAGTGGCTCGAGTCTGCTTTTGTTTATTTCTATGTTTGGATATTGCATATGTCGAGTATTGGAATTAAACCGTTTATTCTTGAACTTGGTTTAAGTCTCGCGTGGGCATCGAATTGATATTCACCTTATGTTTTATGTATTCCGTTGAAATGATTTGCCGAGGCCACGGCCCTATTTACTTTTGAGTGCATCTTTGGGGTTTTCATCGTGGTTATGTGTCATGTGTTAGCCCGGTAGACCTCAAGAGGGTTCTACGGCGTGTAATGTCCCCTTTGTGAATTGGGGTGTTACATTTATGGTATCGGAGCTTTAGGTTTTGAATACCTAGGTTGTCGGTGAATTTTGGAGTCTGCCATGGCCATTAGAGTCGACCATTGAGCCTAATATCATCATGCTACCGTCTTTTCGTGCGATTCGTGGTCGTAAGTCTCCTTGAACTCTTATATCTCTCGTAATTCGTTTTCTTGCGCTGCTCGAATCGTGACTTGTGTTACCAACTTTGTGAATTGTGAATCTTTCCGATCTTGTCCTTTTCTTATTTTCCTTCGCATGTTGAGAGGTCGTGGTAGACCGGCTAGGGACGCGGCCGAGGCCGTGGTCGGGGTGCCGATAATGAGGAGGGCTCACTTTCTCGGTCTGCGGACTCGGCCTCTCACTCGGCCGTCTGTAATAATGCCGACGCTGGCTATCGCCAGATTTCCAGCTTGGTAGCCCAACTTACTCGAATAGCCTGTGGTGGACGCTTAATCCGCCCCGACACCTAAGAGGAGGCTAGTAAGTGGCTTCAGACGGTGACTAAGATGCACCCTCCTCGTTTCTCCGGATCCTCCGACTCCCCGGTTGGGAGAATGGCTCTTCGTTGTCCAGACCTTCGATGCCGTAGCTTGTCCTCAAGACAGAGGGTACATATTGCCCAAGACCTCCCGGATAAGAAAGTCTGCGGAATGGTGGGAGGCCACAGCCTGCAGACCGTCGAGCTACTTGGGAGGAATTCAAGGCCGCTATGGAAGCAGAGTATTGTCCGCCGCCGCCGGGGAGCGCAGAATTGTGGAGTTCTTCACCGCTACACCTCGGGACGTGCCTATTTCTCGTGCCATCATTACTTACAATCGGCAGTTGGGTTTCGTGAGAGATCGGGTGAGGTCGGAGGCCGATAAAATCCGTTACTTCAATATGCGCATGAAGCCGCATATTAGGCAGAGTATGGCGCCGCTCATGTGTGCCACTTTGAAAGAATACCGTGATCGCGCCCTAGCGATCGAGATGGCGGTTCCGGAATCGAGTCGGTTTCGGAAGCTAAGAAGCGAAGACTACCGGTGGATTCTCGACCGAAGGGTGGTCGATTTCGAGGTCTCGCTCGCTCCCACACCGGGAAGAGGCCGTTCCATCGTGCCGGTGGATCTCGTGGTAACCGCTCGATCCGTCGCTCGGGTGCCGTGGTTTGTTTTAATCGCAACCAATATGAGCATTTGATGAAGGATTGTCCTTTTCCCCGTTGCTTGCTTCACTTGCGGCGTATCGCATCGGGCGGCTCATTGTGAGAGAGCCACCAGTGGTCGCTAGAGTTCCGACTACCACTACCGATCCGAGGGATCATAATACTCCGGCTACTCAGTTCCGCAGGTTCGGTCGCGGTAGAGGTCGGGGACAATGGATCGCCAGCCTCGAGCTCGGGTTCATCCACCCCGATCAGACGATGAGGCGCAGAGGAGGCGACATTCCAGTAGCGCCAGTACCACTCGGATCCTTACTCATCCAGCTAGTGCTTTTCGATTCTGGTGCTACCCATTCCTTTATTGCGTCGGATTGTGTGAATCGTATTGGCTTTAATCGCTTGTTTGAGTGTGAACCGTTTGTGGTGGGTACGCCTGCGGGATCGTATGGTTGGGGACCGGAAAGTTAGGGATTGCCCCGTGAGGATCGGGAGCCGAGATTGGCCCTCGAACCTCATCGTTATCGACCTTAAGGGTGAGGATTTAATCCTCGGGACGATTGGTTAGAGCGTCACTTGCTATCATGAACTATCGGACTCGTACTATCTCGATCGTGGCCGAGGATGGCACCGAGCATACTCTCGTCTACCGTAATCCTGTAGATCGGGAGCGTGATTAGCGCCTTGAAGGCGATGAAACTCCCGAACTGTGGCCGTCGCCATCGTGCTATGCCCCGAAGGCGGAAGATGGTAGAGTTGACATGTCGTCAATTCCAGCTTGTTAGTGAGTATCCCGATGTCTTCCTGCACGACTTATCGGGATTACCACCACAAATGAGAGGTGGAGTTTCCTATCGATCTAGAGCCGAATGCAACCCTATTTCTCGAGCACCGTCAGTATGGCACCGTCGGAGATGTTAGAGTTGAAGAACCATTGGGAGAATTGCTAGATAAAGGGTATATTCGACCGAGCGCATCGCCTTGGGGTGCGCCTGCATTTTCGTTAAGAAGAAAGATGGGTCGCTGCTTATGCATCGATTATCGAGAATTAAACAAGTGACCATCAAAAATAAATACCCTTTGCCCAGATTGACGATTTGTTTGATCGGCTTCAGGGGGCGACCTTTTTCAAGATTGATTTGCGATCGGGCTACTACCGATTGAGAATTCGGACGCCGATGTTAAAGCCGCCTTTCGGACGAGATATGGCCATTACGAGTTTGTGGTTATGCCTTTCGCTAACTAATGCCCCACAGTTGTTCATGCGGTTGATGAACAAGGTTTTTATTGAGTATCCGGACAAATTCGTAGTCGCTTTTATCGACGATATTCTTATCTATTCACGAGCCTGAGGATCACGCCTTACATCTCCGAATTGTATTAGACACTTTGAGGACTGAGCAGTTGTACGCGAAGTTCTCTAAATGTGAATTTTGGCTCGAGGAAGTGACGTTCCTCGGGCACGTGATTTCAGCAGAGGGAGTTGGGGTAGATCCACAGAAGATAGCGGCGTGTAATGTCCCCTTTGTGAATTGGGGTGTTACAATTGGGACCAGAGAAAATTATTCATTTGGCGAAGTTATTCGTTTATCGAACATTCATTTATCGAGGTTTACTGTACTTGGGTGTCTTTATCTATTTAGCACTTGTACTCTGGTACAAAGGAACAAAATGGGGACTGTTAATGTTTTCCAGCTCAAAGTATTATAATTAGGACAAAATTAGTATAGTCTAACTTTAAATGAATGGTTGGATGTAACAAGGATGCAAGTTTTGTAAATATTTATGATAAGTGGTGCATATTAAAAGATAAAAAAAAAATTATACTTCTATTAAAAGAGAGTTGCGACACATGTCATTTTGTAAATTTTTTGATTTTTTTTAATATAGTTTATATAGAGAGATGTATTCTTAAATTTCTAGGAAGAAAAAATCTAGATATGTGTTGTGGGAGTTTTATTCCACAACTCACACTCATCTAGCAATAAAAAAAATTATTTCTTTATTTTTTTAACTTAAAATTCTAAATGTTTATAATTTTTTATATCAAGTTTATTTTTAATGGAAAATATATCAAATTAATTCTTATTTCACGATCTTCATTAGACATCCATATTGAACAATAAATTTGTTGGATTTACATTAATGGTCGATTGCACAAAAAATTTATATTAGAAAAAAATAAATATTAATTTTCAGTAAAATTAATTGATGCAAAATAAAAATCAATTAACTCATTTCTATGAAATTAGATTTATGACTCATGTTGATTACATAAAAAATAAATTATGATATTTATTTAATGATAATAATTAAAAATAATAAACATACACGGCACACACAAATATTGTAATATCCGGGGATTATTTTTTTTTCTTCTTTTCGTGTTACTGTTGAGTTGTACGTATTCATTTGGAATTGTAAAAGTGTCCCTGTTTTGGACTGATACAATGTATATTGTATTGGAATATTTCAGGATCGAAGTATCTATACTTATCGTCGGTTTTGTTTCGTCGTTTGATATTGCTTGGAGAGTTTGGATTTTTGGCTAAGTGTTCTAGCCTCAGCGTACGTTACATGGGTAGCATTACGTACGCTATTGACTGAACATTACGTACGTTATACCTGTAAGGTTACGTACGTAACGCGTGGTTGGTGGCAGGAACTTTCCTCGTAGTCAACTTTCGGCCGGTGGGTCCCGACCATCTTCCGATTGGATCTCACTATTGCAGTCAACGGACCCTTACGTACGTTGTGATGTGAGCTCTACGTATGTAATCCATGTAGCGTTAACGTACGTAAATGGTTTATTGTTTACGTACGTTAAGGTCTTCGTATTTTAGTTCATGCAGTTCTGGATTTAGCTTTACATACGTTAATGTCTTGACATAGCGTACGTAAAGGCCCTTACGTATGTTAACGTGGGCGTATAACGTACGTAATAGGCTTGTCTGTCTATTTATGTTGGTTTCGATTTTCATTTCCCCACGAACCAAAAATCATTTTCTCGCCCTGAAATCGTCCTTCTGGACTTGTTCTTCATATTTAACCTCTTCCAACACGATCTTGATCATCCTAGCTTGGATTGAAGCTTGAAATTGGGAGCTTGTTGGTGCTCCTATGGTGTTTGGAGAGTTCTTCTTGTCCTACTTTGGTACGTTCCCTTAATCTCTTGTTCTTCAAGTGATTTTCGAGTTTGTTGATGTAGTTGTTATTTTCTTCATGTCTTGATGAATTGTTGGAGAATAGTTTTGTTCTTCATAGTTTTCATGAACTTATTGTGAAGAACATGTTGTTTTAGCTTGAGTTTGATTGTTCTTGATGTTTTAGAATGTTTGGAGGTTATAATTATGTCTAGGAAGGATTATGTTGAGATTGTTATATGATTAACATAGTCTTTATATGATTATTGATGTTGGTGGTGTTCTTGAGGATTTTTAACCGTTTTTGTGAAGAATTATGATGAATTATGTGATGATCATCATAATCTTGAAATGGTTGTTGTGATCTTGTTGATTAATCCAAATTCATGGTGAATTAATGATTGATCATTGTCTAGACATCATGTTTGTTGAGTTGATGATGTTCTTGAGGTGACAATGATAATATTCATGATATTATCATTGTAGGAGGATCAATTTGATGATGTTAGTGGTATTATCATTTTGGAGATGTTTATTTTGATGATTGTTCTTAAGTGTTGAATTGATTTCACAAGTGTTGAGAACGTAATGATCATGTTAATTGATCATTGAGGTGTCGGAGGATGTTAGAATTCATAGTTGAGAACTATGATATTCGTTCGTGCGGTTTGATCGATTCGTGTTTGAATCGGATTTTGCTTTTGGTGTTGCTTTCCATTGATTTTGTGTTATTGAATGAATCGTATTTCATTCAAGGTTGTTCGAGTGCTTGTGATCTTTGGAAGACGTCGTTCGTCACTTCGTGGGAGGACGTTGATCGTGGAAGGACTTTCTTGCCTTCGGTTTGAGGCAAGTTTTATACTTGTACTAGTCAATGAGATTAATGTTATCATGTATGTGTATGAATGTGTGTATTATTTCGAGACTTGGTCTCTCTATGATTTTGTTGATATCAAGGGATTGTTTGATACGATGCCCTTTGGCAAATTATGCCAAATGTTGTATTATCCGATAAAAGCCATTCAGGGCTTTGAGGTACTCGTTGATGATGTTATTGTCGTTAGCCGATTCGCGGTATCTATGTATCGATTTTTGTTGATATTGATGTCAGTTTTAGACATTGTTACGATCATTGTTATTGATATTGGTATTTTGCTATTGATGCTGTAATTGGCCGAGTGAAGGCATTTGACGTATTCGATTATCATCTCTATTTTCGGTGGTTGGTTTAAGACACCAGGACGTCTGTTATAATTGTATCAATGTTTATCGATTGACCATTCTAAGGTAATCGATGTATTGTATTGGGATTGTCGAGGACATTTCCCATCCGTCGTATCATTGTTTATCGATTGGCCGTTCTAAGGTAATCGGAGTATTGAATTGGGATTATCGAAGATAATCCTATCCGTTGTATCATTGTTTATTGATTGACCATTCTAAGGTAATCGAGGTATTGAATTGGGATTATCGAATATAATTCCCATCCGTTGTATCAATGTTTATCGATTGACCGTTCTAAGGTAATCGAGGTATTGAATTGGGATTATCGAAGATAATTCCCATCCGTTGTATCATTGTTTATCGATTGACCGTTCTAAGGTAATCGAGGTATTGAATTGGGATTATCGAAGATAATTCCCATCCGTTGTATCATTGTTTATCGATTGACCGTTCTAAGGTAATCGATGTATTGAATTGGGACAGTCGAAGACATTTCCCATCCGTTGATGTCGTCGTGATCGATTGGCCATTTCTAAGGCAGTCGAGGTATTTGAATTGGGACTGTCGAGGACGGTGCTAAACCGTGAGTCCTTTTATTGTGTTGGCCGATTCAAGGCAGCACACTTTTATCCTTGTGAATTCAGTAATTTTGGGATCGTTGCCATTGGTGATTAATTGTGTTTTAGAGGCTAGTTCGGCTAGTGCTCGATGGATAAGCTTGGGGCTTGAACCTTCGCGGTTGGTTTCCCAACACCTACAATTCAGTAGGTCACGGTCATGTTAATGATCTCATTATGGGTAAGTTTGGGGCTTGAACCTTCGCGGTTGGTTTCCCAACACCTACAGTTCAGTAGGTCACGGTCACTGGGTGATCTCATTATGGGTAAGTCTGGGGCTTGAACCTTCATGGTTGGTTTCCCAGCACCTGCAATTCAGCAGGTCACGGTCATTTGATGATCTCATTGTGATACTACTTCGTGCCGTGGCTTCGGCCCTCATTTATACAGCTTCGGGCTGTTTTGGCTTCGGGCCATCGTGATATTTTGACAGCTTCGGCTGAGTGGCTTTCAGGCCATCGTGATATTTTGACAGCTTCGGCTAAGTGGCTTCAGGACCTTGTGATATTTTGCAGCATCGGCTAGGGGCTTTCAGGCCATTGTGATGTATCGGTATTTCTGTTGGAGCCTTCGGGCATTATGATTCGTATCTATTTCAGCGTTGGCTTGGTTTACCTTCGGGTAATGTATTGTTGTGTTCTATATTGATGATTCACCGTTGGGCACTTGTGTTCTAACCTGTTGAGCAGGTATTGATCGTATGTCGTGGGCATAGTATTTCATGAATGCTCGGTTCTTACCTTGGTTTGTGAGCATCTCGTATTGTCATTGTTATACCGTTTATTCTGCCTTGGATGCATATCATGTTGTGCATGTATTTGATATTCATTATCTGGATGACTGACCCCGTGGGGGCTGAACATATTTTCATGTTTTAGGTGTTTGCGAGGAAAGAGTTGAGACACAGAGGCATGACGATGGCGACGAGGCATTCGAGCGATACTAGTCCGAGATGTTTTGGTGTTCATGTCGGTCAGATAGTTTGGAGTACTCCGGTTTTGTCCGTTGTTGTCATTTTGTATTATCCGAGCAAGACTCGTGGATGTCATTGTATTTTATTTTGGCCATGTAGGCCCACTTTTGTCGTTGAAATTCCATATCGGAATATTCTGTCGGAAGTCATGTAGGGATTGTGATTCGCCTGGTCAGTTTGTTGTATTTTAGTCATGTTCGCCTGATGGATCTCCTGGAGTGGGGTCCACGGCACTGTAATGACCCAATGGGATTTGGGGGTGTTACAGAAGATGGTATCAGAGATTTGGGTTGTGAGATACCCTGATATGTGAGTTATGTGGCTCTACCGACGCGGTAGTAGCGGGGCTGTCAGGTTATGACAATCTGAACAGTTGGGCGACTGTAAGAGTCATTCTTTCATCGAGTCGTCGTCAGTGAAGACTAGTATCACAAGACCTTGAAGCTTCGTATGACCTGTGTAAGGACTCGATTCTCTTTTATGTTCATACATTCATTATGCCATTGATTATACATGTTTTGTTGAAAACCTGTATGTAACATTTGTGTTATGATTCTTTCATGATTTTTTATTTTGGAGCGTGTGGGCTCAGTATTTGCTATAATTAGCATGTTTGAGGTGATTGTTTATCCGTTGAGTATGTATACTCGTGTTTGGCTATCGACTTAGCATTGTGGATTGGCCGTTGAGGAATATTTGAGCTTTGTTCATGATCGAACGTTATTCTTTCAGTATGGAAAGAGGAATCCGAGGACGTGGCAGAGGGGGTAAAAGCCGCAGGGCAGGCCGAAACCCAGAACCTCATGCTTATACGCGTACGGAGGCCGAGATGGATCAGAATTCGTCCGGAGATGTGACTTATGTGACCGGTTCCCCTTTGGGACGTCATACTAGAGGAGTCGATCAGACTGACATCGACCCTTTCTTGCTTATGAGGGGCATGATGGCCCAGAAGACTCATATTACACAGATAATGGAGACCATGCAGACCTAAGTGGTTCGTGGTCCACCGCAGCAGGGATCCCAGGTGCCGTTTTATGGGCAGGCTGGGAGAGTGAGTCAGATTATCGGCGATATCTCTCGTTAGAGGCCGCCTACTTTTGAGGGTTCATCGGAACCAGCTGATATTGTTCATTGGCTTGAACATTTTGATAAACTCTTCGACATGGTTCAGTGCCCGGAAGAGAGTAAGGTGGCAGTAGCGGCTTACTATTTGAGTAAGGGTGCTTATTCTTGGTGGCTTTCTGTAAAGACCACCGATCGTGATTGTGTTTGGAGCGAGTTCAAGACTCTCATGTTAGAAAGGTATTATCCGGCTCCACTTCGTGAAGCCAAGTTGTCAGAGGTTTTGAACCCCGAATCCATCGAGGACGAGGGTGTTATCGTTATTGCTGAGAAGTTTCAGGGACTTCTTCAGTTTGCTTCGTCTGTTATCCGTACTGAAGCGGATAAGATCAAGTATTTTAGAAAGAGGCTAAACCCGCAGTTGAGGATGCAGTTGTTCAATCATAATTGTAACTCACTTGGCGAATTCATCGAGAAGGCTCTTGGAGCAGAGCTTTTGATCAAGGAGCATGCTCGGAAGAACCCTTCAGTTTCTTCTGGTGAGAGGACTAGGATGCCGATTCGTTCAGAGGGACATCGGGCTTCGATGTCCAGGAGGTCGTTTTCTAGTCGTCCTCGTACTGTGAAAGCATCTTCTTCTCAGGTGATGAGTTCGACCGTTGTTTGCTTTAACTGTGATACCATAGGACATCGCAGTACTCGGTGTTCGATGCAGTCTATTGTTTGTTTTCTGTGTGGGAGGCAGGGACACCTTCAGAAATACTGCAGGGGTTCTAGTACCAGTAGGTCTCGAGAGAGCTCACGGGCCTCGAGAGATTTTGTTACTTCAGTCCGTACTTCATCCAAGGGGTCCTATCAGGCTTCGGGAGCCAGAGGTAAGGACAGCCGAGGAGGAGCAGCGAGTTCAGATTTGGGTCTTCCTCAAGTTGATGAGATCGAGGAGCTCTCTGATCTGGAGGATGTTGATTTCAGGTACATTTGAGATGTAGCCTTGATTTATATTTTCCTTGCTTTTCGGATTGATGTTTGACTCAGTCTGTATTGTAGTTTTGTGGTTGTGAACCATTTATTATTGATCTATCTTGTAATGATAGCTTTTTAGAACCTTGAGATTTGAGTCATTTGAAGTAATTTCCTTTCCTTTTGGTGTTGTACCAGAGATTTCGTGATAATCTGGGTAATTATTCATTGTGATTAGAGACGTCAAGTCATGAGGACTTGGGCGTGCGATTGATATGGTCCCGAGGACTATGTCTATGTTGTTATTATCTTTGCGTGGTGTGAGTCAGTGTTTGCATGGGCATTCGATGCTGACGAGAACGGGGAAGTGTACACTGATGACTGTAGGCATGTACAATGAGCGGCTCCCTCGGGAAGTGTACGTCGATGTTACGAGTCATGCGGTTGGTACGACCTTCTGACTGGTCTCTAGCGGAGGAGTCATGATTCGACTGATCTCGCTTTGGGTTGAGTGTTTTTATCTCTTGATTTTTTTCGCCTTGTTCAGGCAGAGGAGATGTGGGGACCCGTTGGGTTGGCCCGGTTATGCTGGCGAAGTGGTTCGCAGTGAGGAGTATTCCTGGAGATGTTGTTTTCAGATCCTGATGGATAGTTCATATCCCATGTTGTGTACCCTTAGTTTCGGGGATGAAACTCTTTTTAAGGGGGGAGTATGTAATATCCGGGGATAATTTTTTTTCTTGTTTTCGTGTTACTGTTGAGTTTTACGTATTCATTTGGAATTGTACAAGTGTCGTTGTTTTGGACTGATGCAATGTATATTGTATTAGAATATTTCGGGATCGAAGTATTTATACTTGTCGTCGGTTTTGTTTCGTCGTTTGAATGTTGCTTGGAGAGTTTGGATTTTTGGCTAAGTGTTCTAGCCTTAGCGTACGCTACATGAGTAGCATTACGTATGCTATTGACTTAACATTACGTACGTTATACCTGTAAGGTTACGTACGTAATGCGTGGTTGGTGGCAGGAACCTTCCTCATAGTCAACTTTCGGCCGGTGGGTCCCGAGCATCTTCCGATCGGATCTCACTATTGCAGTCAACGAACCCTTACGTACGTTATGATGTGAGATCTACGTACGTAATCCATGTAGCGTTAACGTACGTAAATGGTTTATTGTTTACGTACGTTAAGGTCTTCGTATTTTAGTTCAGGTAGTTCTGGATTTAGCTTTACGTACGTTAATGTCTTGACATAGCGTACGTAAAGGCCCTTACGTACGTTAACGTGGGCGTATAACGTACGTAATAGGCTTGTCAGTCTATTTATGTTGGTTTCGTTTTTCATTTCCCCACGAACCAAAAATTATTTTCTCTCTCTAGAATCGTCCTTCTAGACTTGTTCTTCATATTTAACCTCTTCCAACACGATCTTGATCATCCTAGCTTGGATTGAAGCTTGAAATTAGGAGCTTGTTGGTGCCCCTTTGGTGTTTGGAGAGTTCTTCTTGTCCTTCTTTGGTAAGTTCCCTTAATCTCTTGTTCTTCAAGTGATTTTCGAGTTTGTTGATGTAGTTGTTGTTGTTTTCTTCATGTCTTGATGAATTGTTGGAGAATAGTTTTGTTCTTCATAGATTTCATGAACTTATGGTGAAGAACATGTTGTTTTAGCTTGAGTTTGATTGTTCTTGATGTTTTAGAATGTTTGGAGGTTATAATTATGTCTAGGAAGGATTATGTTGAGATTGTTATATGATTAACATAGTCTTGATATGATTATTGATGTTGGTGGTGTTCTTGATGATTTTTAACCATTTTTGTGAAGAATTATGATGAATTATGTGATGGTCATCATAATCTTGAAATGGTTGTTGTGATCTTGTTGATTAATCCAAATTCACGGTGAATTAATGATTGATCATTGTCTAGACATCATGTTTGTTGAGTTGATGATGTTCTTGAGGTGACAATGATAATATTCATGATATTATCATTGTAGGAGGATCAATTTGATGATGTTAGTGGTATTATCATTTTGGAGATGTTTATTTTGATGATTGTTCTTAAGTGTTGAATTGATTTCACAAGTGTTGAGAACGTAATGATCGTGTTAATTGATCATTGAGCTGTCGGAGGATGTTAGAATTCATAGTTGAGAACTATGATATTCGTTCGTGCGGTTTGATCGATTCGTGTTTGAATCGGATTTTGCTTTTGGTGTTGCTTTCCATTGATTTTGTGTTATTGAATGAATCGTATTTCATTCAAGGTTGTTCTAGTGCTTGTGATCTTTGGAAGGTGCCGTTCGTCACTTCGTGGGAGGACGTTGATTGTGGAAGGACTTTCTCGCCTTCGGTTTGAGGCAAGTTTTATACTTGTACTAGCCAATGAGATTAATGTTAACATGTATGTGTATGAATGTGTGTATCATTTCGAGACTTGGTCTCTCTATGATTTTGTTGATATCAATGGATTGTTTGATACGATGCCATTCGGAAAATTATGATAAATGTTGTATTATCCGATAAAAGCTGTTTAGGGCTTTGAGGTACTCCTTGATGATGTTATTGTCGATAGCCGGTTCGCGGTATCGATGTATCGATTGTTGTTGTTGATATTGATGTCGGTTTAAGACATTGTTACGATCATTGTTATTGATATTGGTATTTTGCTATTGATGCTGTAATTGGCCGAGTGAAGGCATTTGACGTATTCGATTATCATCTCTATTTTCGGTGGTCGGTTTAATACACCGGGACGTCTATTCTAATTGTATCAATGTTTATCGATTGACCATTCTAAGGTAATCGATATATTGAATTGGGATTGTCGAGGACATTTCCCATCCGTCGTATCATTATTTATCGATTGACTGTTCTAAGGTAATCGAGGTATTGAATTGGAATTATCGAAGATAATTCCCATCCGTTGTATCATTGTTTATCGATTTACCGTTCTAAGGTAATCGAGGTATTGAATTGGGATTATCGAAGATAATTCCCATCCGTTGCATCATTGTTTATCGATTGACCGTTCTAAGGTAATCGAGGTATTGAATTGGGATTATCGAAGATAATTCCTATCCGTTGTATCATTGTTTATCGATTGACCGTTCTAAGGTAATCGAGGTATTGAATTGGGATTATCGAAGATAATTCCCATCCGTTGTATCATTATTTATCGATTGACCGTTCTAAGGTAATCGATGTATTGAATTGGGACTGTCGAAGACAATTCCCATCCGTTGATGTCGTCGTGATCGATTGGCCATTTCTAAGGCAGTCAAGGTATTTGAATTGGGACTATCGAGGACGGTGCCCATCCGTGAGTCTTTTTATTGTGTTGGCCGATTCAAGGTAGCACACTTTTATCCTTGTGAATTCGGTAATTTTGGGATCGTTGCCATTGGTGATTAATTGTGATTTGAAGGCTAGTTCGGCTAGTGCTCGATGGGTAAGCTTGGGGCTTGAACCTTCGCGGTTGGTTTCCCAACACCTACAATTCAGTAGGTCACGGTCATGTCAATGATCTCATTATGGGTAAGTTTGGGGCTTGAACCTTCGTGGTTGGTTTCCCAACACCTACAGTTCAGTAGGTCACGGTCACTGGGTGATCTCATTATGGGTAAGTCTGGGGCTTGAACCTTCACGGTTGGTTTCCCAGCACCTACAATTCAGCAGGTCACGGTCATTTGATGATCTCATTGTGATACTGCTTCGTGCCATAGCTTCGGCCCTCATTTATACAACTTCGGGCTGTTTTGGCTTCGGGCCATCGTGATATTTTGACAGCTTCGGCTGAGTGGCTTTCAGGCCATTGTGATATTTTGACAGCTTCGGCTGAGTGGCTTCAGGCCCTTGTGATATTTTGCAGCATTGACTGGGGGCTTTCAGGCCATTGTGATGTATCGGTATTTCCGTTGGAGCCTTCGGGCATTATGATTCTTATCTATTTCAGCGTTGGCTTAGTTTACCTTCGGGTAATGTATTGTTGTGTTCTATATTGATGATTCGCCGTTGGGCACTTGTGTTTCAACCTGTTGAGCAGGTATTGATCGTATGCCGTGGGCATAGTATTTCATGAATGCTCGGTTCTTACCTTGGTTTGTGAGCATCTCGTATTGTCATTGTTGTACCGTTTATTCTGCCTTGGATGCATATCATGTTGTGCATGTATTTGATATTCATTATCTGGATGACTGACCCCGTGGGGGCGGAACATATTTTCATGTTTTAGGTGTTTGCGAGGAAAGAGTTGAGACACAGGGGCATGACGATGGCGACGAGGCATTCGAGTGATACTAGTCCGAGATGTTTTGGTGTTCATGTCGGTCAGACAGTTTGGTCCGGTTTTGTCCGTTGTTGTCATTTTGTATTATCCGAGCAAGACTCGTGGATGTCGTTGTATTTTATTTTGGCCATGTAGGCTCACTTTTGTCGTTGAAATTCCATATCGGAATATTATGTCGGAAGTCATGTAGGGATTGTGATTCCCCTTTTGGTCAGTTTGTTGTATTTTAGTCATGTTCGCCTGATGGATCTCCTGGAGTGGGGTCCACGGCACAGTAATGACCCAATGGGATTTGGGGGTGTTACAGAACATGGTATCAGAGATTTGGGTTGTGATATACCTTGACATGTGAGTTATGTGGCTCTACCGACGCGGTAGTAGCGGGGCTGTCAGGTTATGACAATATGAACAGTCGGGTTTTGTGAGTCGTGATAGTTGGGCGACTGTATGAGTCTTTCTTTCATCGAGTCGTCGTCAGTGAAGACTAGTATCGCTAGACCTCGAAGCTTCGTATGACCTTTGTAAGGACTCGGTTTTCTTTTATGTTCATACATTCATTATGCCATTGATTATACATGTTTTGTTGAAAACCTGTATGCAACATTTGTGTTACGATTCTTTCATGATTATTTATTTTGGAGCGTGTGGGCTCAGTATTTGCTATAATTAGCATGTTTGAGGTGATTTTTTATCCGTTGAGTATGTATACTCGTGTTTGGATATTGACTTAGCATTGTGGATTGGCCGTTGAGGCATATTTGAGCTTTGTTCATGATCGAACGTTATTTTTTCATTATGGAAAGAGGAATCCGAGGACGTGGCAGAGGGGGTAAAAACCGCAGGGCAGGCCGAAACCCAGAACCTCATGCTTATACGCGTACGGAGGCCGAGATGGATCAGAATTCGGCCGGAGATGTGACTTATGCGACCGGTTCCCCTTTGGGACGTCATACTCGAGGAGTCGATCAGACTGACATCGACCCTTTCTTGCTTATGAGGGGCATGATGGCCCAGAAGACTCAGATGACACAGATAATGGAGACCATGCAGACCTCAGTGGTTCGTGGCCCACCGTAGCAGGGATCCCAGGTGCCGTTTTATGGGCAGGCTGGGAGAGTGAGTCAGATTATCAGCGATATCTCTCGTCAGAGGCCGCCTACTTTTGAGGGTTCATCGGAACCAGCTGATATTGTTCATTGGCTTGAACATTTTGATAAAATCTTCGACATGGTTCAGTGCCCGGAAGAGAGTAGGGTGGCAGTAGCGGCTTACTATTTGAGTAAGGGTGCTTATTCTTGGTGGCTTTCTGTAAAGCCCACCGATCGTGATTGTGTTTGGAGTGAGTTCAAGACTCTCATGTTAGAGAGGTATTATCCGGCTCCACTTCGTGAAGCCAAGTTGTCAGAGGTTTTAAACCCCGAATCCGTCGAGGACGAGGGTGTTATCGTTATTGCTGAGAAGTTTCAAGGACTTCTTCAGTTTGCTTCGTCTGTTATCCGTACTGAAGCAGATAAGAACAAATATTTTAGCAAGAGGCTAAATCCATAGTTGAGGATGCAGTTGTTTAATCATAATTTTTACTCACTTGGCGAATTCATCGAGAAGGCTCTTGGAGCAGAGCTTTTGATCAAGGAGCTTGCTCGGAAGAACCCTTCAGTTTCTTCTGGTGAGAGGACTAGGATGCCGATTCGTTCAGAGGGACATCGGGCTCCGACGTCCAGTAGGTCGTTTTCTAGTCGTCCTCGTACTGGGAAAGCATCTTCTTCTCAGGCGACGAGTTCAACCGTTGTTTGCTTTAACTGTGATACCGTAGGATATCGCAGTACTCGGTGTTCGATGCAGTCTATTGTTTGTTTTCTGTGTGTGAGGCAGGGACACCTTCAGAAATACTGCAGGGGTTCTAGTACCAGTGGGTCTCGAGAGAGCTCATGGGCCTCGAGAGATTTTGTTACTTCAGTTCGTACTTCATCCAAGGGGTCCTATCAGGCTTCGGGAACCAGAGGTAAGGACAGCCGAGGAGGAGCAGCGAGTTCGGATTTGGGTCTTCCTCGAGTCGATGAGATCGAGGAGCTCGATGATCTGGAGGATGTTGATTTCAGGTACATTTGAGATGTAGCCTTGATTTGTATTTTCCTTGCTTTTCGGATTGATGTTTGACTCAGTCTGTATTGTAGTTTTGTGGTTGTGAACCATTTATTATTGATCTATCTTGTAATGATAGCTTTTTAGAACCTTGAGATTTGAGTCATTTGATGTAATTTCCTTTCCTTTTGGTGTTGTACTCGAGATTTTGTGATAATCTGGGTAATTATTCATTGTGATTAGAGATGTCAAGTCATGAGGACTTGGGCGTGCGATTTATATGGTCCCGAGGAATATGTCTGTGTTGTTATTATCTTTGCGTGGCGTGAGTCAGTGCTTGCATGGGCGTCCGATGCTGACGAGAACGGGGAAGTGTACACTGATGACTGTAGGCATGTACAATGAGCAGCTCCCTCGGGATGTGTACGCTTGTGTTACGAGTCATGCGGTTGGTACGACCTTCTAACTGGTCTCTGGCGGAGGAGTCATGATTCGACTGATCTCGCTTTGGGTTGAGTGTTTTTATCTCTTGATTTTTTTCGCCTTGTTCAAGCAGAGGAGATGTGGGCACCCGTGGGGTTGGCCCGATTATGCTGGCGAAGTGGTTCGCAGTGAGGAGTCTGGAGATGTTGTTTTCAGATCCTGATGGATAGTTCATATCCCATGTTGTGTACCCTTAGTTTCGGGGACGAAACTCTTTTTAAGGGGGGGACTATGAAATATCCGGAGATAATCTTTTTTCTTCTTTTCGTGTTATTGTTGAGTTGTACGTATTCATTTGGAATTGTACAAGTGTCATTGTTTTGGACTGATACAATGTATATTGTATTGGAATATTTCGGGATCGAAGTATTTGTACTTGTCGTCGGTTTTGTTTCGTCGTTTGAATGTTGCTTGGAGAGTTTGGATTTTTGGCTAAGTGTTCTAGCCTTAGCATACGCTACATGGGTAGCATTACGTACGCTATTGACTGAAAATTACGTACGTTATACCTGTAAGGTTACGTACGTAACGCGTGGTTGGTGGCAGGAACCTTCCTCGTAGTCAACTTTCGGCCGGTGGGTCCCGAGCATCTTCCGATCGGATCTCACTATTGCAGTCAACGAACCCTTACGTACGTTATGATGTGAGCTCTACGTACGTAATCCATGTAGCGTTAACGTACGTAAATGGTTTATTGTTTACGACGTTAAGGTCTTCGTATTTTAGTTCAGGTAGTTCTGGATTTAGCTTTACGTACGTTAATGTCTTGACATAGCGTACGTAAAGGCCCTTACGTACGTTAACGTGGGCGTATAATGTACGTAATAGGCTTGTCAGTCTATTTATGTTGGTTTCTTTTTTCATTTCCCCACGAACCAAAAATCATTTTCTCTCTCTAGAATCGTCCTTCTAGACTTGTTCTTCATATTTAACCTCTTCCAACACGATCTTGATCATCCTAGCTTGGATTGAAGCTTGAAATTAGGAGCTTGTTGGTGCCCCTTTGGTGTTTGGAGAGTTCTTCTTGTCCTTCTTTGGTAAGTTCCCTTAATCTCTTGTTCTTCAAGTGACTTTCGAGTTTGTTGATGTAGTTGTTGTTTTCTTCATGTCTTGATGAATTGTTGGAGAATAGTTTAGTTTTCATGAACTTATGGTGAAGAACATGTTGTTTTAGCTTGTGTTTGATTATTCTTGATGTTTTAGAATGTTTGGAGGTTATAATTATGTCTAGGAAGGATTATGTTGAGATTGTTATATGATTAACATAGTCTTGATATGATTATTGATGTTGGTGGTGTTCTTGAGGATTTTTAACCATTTTTGTGAAGAATTATGATGAATTATGTGATGATCATCATAATCTTGAAATGGTTGTTGTGATCTTGTTGATTAATCCAAATTCATGGTGAATTAATGATTGATCATTGTCTAGACATCATGTTTGTTGAGTTGATGATGTTCTTGAGGTGACAATGATAATATTCATGATATTATCATTGTAGGAGGATCAATTTGATGATGTTAGTGGTATTATCATTTTGGAGATGTTTATTTTGATGATTGTTCTTAAGTGTTGAATTGATTTCACAAGTGTTGAGAACGTAATGATCGTGTTAATTGATCATTGAGGTGTCGGAGGATGTTAGAATTCATAGTTGAGAACTATGATATTCGTTCGTGCGGTTTGATCGATTCGTGTTTGAATCGGATTTTGCTTTTGGTGTTGCTTTCCATTGATTTTGTGTTATTGAATGAATCGTATTTCATTCAAGGTTGTTCTAGTACTTGTGATCTTTGGAAGACGTCGTTCGTCACTTCGTGGGAGGACGTTGATTGTGGAAGGACTTTCTCGCCTTCGGTTTGAGGCAAGTTTTATGCTTGTACTAGTCAATGAGATTAATGTTATCATGTATGTGTATGAATGTGTGTATCATTTCGAGAGTTGGTGTCTCTATGATTTTGTTGATATCAAGGGATTGTTTGATACGATGCCCTTCGGCAAATTATGCCAAATGTTGTATTATCCGATAAAAGTCGTTCAGGGCTTTGAGGTACTTGTTGATGATGTTATTGTCGATAGCCGGTTCGCGTTATCGATGTATCGATTGTTGTTGTTGATATTGATGTTGGTTTAAGACATTGTTACGATCATTGTTATTGATATTGATATTTTGATATTGATGCTTTAATTGGCCAAGTGAAGGCATTTGACGTATTCGATTATCATCTCTATTTTTGGTGGTCAGTTTAAGACACCGGGACGTCTGTTCTAATTGTATTAATGTTTATTGATTGACCATTCTAAGGTAATCGATGTATTGAATTGGGATTGTCGAGGACATTTCCCATCCGTCGTATCATTATTTATCGATTGACCGTTCTAAGGTAATCGAGGTATTGAATTGGGATTATCGAAGATAATTCCCATCCGTTGTATCATTGTTAATCGATTGACCGTTCTAAGCTAATCGAGGTATTGAATTGGGATTATCGAAGATAATTCCCATCCGTTGTATCATTGTTTATCGATTGACCGTTCTAAGGTAATCGAGGTATTGAATTGGGATTATCGAAGATAATTCCCATCCGTTGTATCATTGTTTCGTCGTTTGAATGTTTCTTGGAGAGTTTGGATTTTTGGCTAAGTGTTCTAGCCTTAGCGTACGCTACATGAGTAGCATTACGTATGCTATTGACTTAACATTACGTACGTTATACCTGTAAGGTTACGTACGTAATGCGTGGTTGGTGGCAGGAACCTTCCTCGTAGTCAACTTTCGGCCGGTGGGTCCCGAGCATCTTCCGATCGGATCTCACTATTGCAGTCAACGAACCCTTACGTACGTTATGATGTGAGATCTACGTACATAATCCATGTAGCGTTAACGTACGTAAATGGTTTATTGTTTACGTACGTTAAGGTCTTCGTATTTTAGTTCAGGTAGTTCTGGATTTAGCTTTACGTACGTTAATGTCTTGACATAGCGTACGTAAAGGCCCTTACGTATGTTAACGTGGGCGTATAACGTATGTAATAGGCTTGTCAGTCTATTTATGTTGGTTTCGTTTTTCATTTCCCCACGAACCAAAAATCATTTTCTCTCTCTAGAATCGTCCTTCTAGACTTGTTCTTCATATTTAACCTCTTCCAACACGATCTTGATCATCCTAGCTTGGATTGAAGCTTGAAATTAGGAGCTTGTTGGTGCCCCCTTGGTGTTTGGAGAGTTCTTCTTGTCCTTCTTTGGTAAGTTCCCTTAATCTCTTGTTCTTCAAGTGATTTTCGAGTTTGTTGATGTAGTTGTTGTTGTTTTCTTCATGTCTTGATGAATTGTTGGAGAATAGTTTTGTTCTTCATAGTTTTCATGAACTTATGGTGAAGAACATGTTGTTTTAGCTTGAGTTTGATTGTTCTTGATGTTTTAGAATGTTTGGAGGTTATAATTATGTCTAGGAAGGATTATGTTGAGATTGTTATATGATTAACATAGTCTTGATATGATTATTGATGTTGGTGGTGTTCTTGATGATTTTAAACCATTTTTGTGAAGAATTATGATGAATTATGTGATGATCATCATAATCTTGAAATGGTTGTTGTGATCTTGTTGATTAATCCAAATTCATGGTGAATTAATGATTGATCATTGTCTAGGCATCATGTTTGTTGAGTTGATGATGTTCTTGAGGTGACAATGATAATATTCATGATATTATCATTGTAGGAGGATCAATTTGATGATGTTAGTGGTATTATCATTTTGGAGATGTTTATTTTGATGATTGTTCTTAAGTGTTGAATTGATTTCACAAGTGTTGAGAACGTAATGATCGTGTTAATTGATCATTGAGCTGTCGGAGGATCTTAGAATTCATAGTTGAGAACTATGATATTCGTTCGTGCGGTTTAATCGATTCGTGTTTGAATCGGATTTTGCTTTTGGTGTTGCTTTCCATTGATTTTGTGTTATTGAATGAATCGTATTTCATTCAAGGTTGTTCTAGTGCTTGTGATCTTTGGAAGACGCCGTTCGTCACTTCGTGGGAGGACGTTGATTGTGGAAGGACTTTCTCGCCTTCGGTTTGAGGCAAGTTTTATACTTGTACTAGCCAATGAGATTAATGTTAACATGTATGTGTATGAATGTGTGTATCATTTCGAGACTTGGTCTCTCTATGATTTTGTTGATATCAATGGATTGTTTGATACGATGCCATTCGGAAAATTATGATAAATGTTGTATTATCCGATAAAAGCCGTTTAGGGCTTTGAGGTACTCCTTGATGATGTTATTGTCGATAGCCGGTTCGCGGTATCGATGTATCGATTGTTGTTGTTGATATTGATGTCGGTTTAAGACATTGTTACGATCATTGTTATTGATATTGGTATTTTGCTATTTATGCTGTAATTGGCCGAGTGAAGGCATTTGACGTATTCGATTATCATCTCTATTTTCGGTGGTCGGTTTAAGATACCGGGACGTCTATTCTAATTGTATCAATGTTTATCGATTGACCATTCTAAGGTAATCGATATATTGAATTGGGATTGTCGAGGACATTTTCCATCCGTCGTATCATTATTTATCGATTGACCGTTCTAAGGTAATCGAGGTATTTAATTGGAATTATCGAAAATAATTCCCATCCGTTGTATCATTGTTTATCGATTTACCGTTCTAAGGTAATCGAGGTATTGAATTGGGATTATCGAAGATAATTCCCATCCGTTGCATCATTGTTTATCGATTGACCGTTCTAAGGTAATCGAGGTATTGAATTGGGATTATCGAAGATAATTCCCATCCGTTGTATCATTGTTTATCGATTGACCGTTCTAAGGTAATCGAGGTATTGAATTGGGATTATCGAAGATAATTCCCATCCGTTGTATCATTATTTATCGATTGACCGTTCTAAGGTAATCGATGTATTGAATTGGGACTGTCGAATACAATTCCCATCCGTTGATGCCGTCGTGATCGATTGGCCATTTCTAAGGCAGTCAAGGTATTTGAATTGGGACTATCGAGGACGGTGCCCATCCGTGAGTCTTTTTATTGTGTTGGCCGATTCAAGGTAGCACACTTTTATCCTTGTGAATTCGGTAATTTTGGGATCCTTGCCATTGGTGATTAATTGTGATTTGAAGGCTAGTTCGGCTAGTGCTCGATGGGTAAGCTTGGGGCTTGAACCTTCGCGGTTGGTTTCCCAGCACCTACAATTCAGTAGGTCACGGTCATGTCAATGATCTCATTATGGGTAAGTTTGGGGCTTGAACCTTCGTGGTTGGTTTCCCAACACCTACAGTTCAGTAGGTCACGGTCACTGGGTGATCTCATTATGGGTAAGTCTGGGGCTTGAACCTTCACGGTTGGTTTCCCAGCACCTGCAATTCAGCAGGTCACGGTTATTTGATGATCTCATTGTGATACTGCTTCGTGCCATGGCTTCGGCCCTCATTTATACAACTTCGGGCTGTTTTGGCTTCGGGCCATCGTGATATTTTGACAGCTTCGGCTGAGTGGCTTTCAGGCCATCGTGATATTTTGACAGCTTCGGCTGAGTGGCTTCAGGCCCTTGTGATATTTTGCAGCATCGACTGGGGGCTTTCAGGCCATTGTGATGTATCGGTATTTCCGTTGGAGCCTTCGGGCATTATGATTCTTATCTATTTCAGCGTTGGCTTAGTTTACCTTCGGGTAATGTATTGTTGTGTTCTATATTGATGATTCGCCATTGGGCACTTGTGTTTCAACCTGTTGAGCAGGTATTGATCGTATGCCGTGGGCATAGTATTTCATGAATGCTCGGTTCTTACCTTGGTTTGTGAGCATCTCGTATTGTCATTGTTGTACCGTTTATTCTGCCTTGGATGCATATCATGTTGTGCATGTATTTGATATTCATTATCTGGATGACTGACCCCGTGGGGGCGGAACATATTTTCATGTTTTAGGTGTTTGCGAGGAAAGAGTTGAGACACAGGGGCATGACGATGGCGACGAGGCATTCGAGTGATACTAGTCCGAGATGTTTTGGTGTTCATGTCGGTCAGACAGTTTGGTCCGGTTTTGTCCGTTGTTGTCATTTTGTATTATCCGAGCAAGACTCGTGGATGTCGTTGTATTTTATTTTGGCCATGTAGGCTCACTTTTGTCGTTGAAATTCCATATCGTAATATTATGTCGGAAGTCATGTAGGGATTGTGATTCCCCTTTTGGTCAGTTTGTTGTATTTTAGTCATGTTCGCCTGATGGATCTCCTGGAGTGGGGTCCACGGCACTGTAATGACCCAATGGGATTTGGGGGTGTTACAGAACATGGCATCAGAGATTTGGGTTGTGATATACCTTGACATGTGAGTTATGTGGCTCTACCGACGCGGTAGTAGCGGGGCTGTCAGGTTATGACAATATGAACAGTCGGGTTTTGTGAGTCGTGATAGTTGGGTGACTGTATGAGTCTTTCTTTCATCGAGTCGTCGTCAGTGAAGACTAGTATCGCTAGACCTCGAAGCTTCGTATGACCTTTGTAAGTACTCGGTTTTCTTTTATGTTCATACATTCATTATGCCATTGATTATACATGTTTTGTTGAAAACTTGTATGCAACATTTGTGTTACGATTCTTTCATGATTATTTATTTTGGAGCGTGTGGGCTCAGTATTTGCTATAATTAGCATGTTTGAGGTGATTTTTTATCCGTTGAGTATGTATACTCGTGTTTGGCTATTGACTTAGCATTGTGGATTGGCCGTTGAGGCATATTTGAGCTTTGTTCATGATCGAACGTTATTCTTTCATTATGGAGGAATCCGAGGACGTGGCAGAGGGGGTAAAAACCGCAGGGCAGGCCGAAACTCAGAACCTCATTCTTATACGCGTACGGAGGCCGAGATGGATCAGAATTCGGCCGGAGATGTGACTTATGCGACCGGTTCCCCTTTGGGATGTCATACTCGAGGAGTCGATCAGACTGACATCGACCCTTTCTTGCTTATGAGGGGCATGATGGCCCAGAAGACTCAGATGACATAGATAATGGAGACCATGCAGACCTCAGTGGTTCGTGGCCCTCAGAGGTGGATCCAGTGCCGTTTATGGGCAGCCGAGAGTGAGTCAGATTATCAGCGATATCTCTCGTCAGAGGCCGCCTACTTTTGAGGGTTCATCGGAACCAGCTGATATTGTTCATTGGCTTGAACATTTTGATAAACTCTTCGACATGGTTCGGGCCCTAAGAGAGTAAGGTGGCGTGAGCGGCTACTATTTGAGTAAGGGTGCTTATTCTTGGTGGCTTTCTGTAAAGCCCACCGATCGTGATTGTGTTTGGAGTGAGTTCAAGACTCTCATGTTAGAGAGGTATTATCCGGCTCCACTTCGTGAAGCCAAGTTGTCAGAGGTTTTAAACCCCGAATCCGTCGAGGATGAGGGTGTTATCGTTATTGCTGAGAAGTTTCAAGGACTTCTTCAGTTTGCTTCGTCTGTTATCCGTACTGAAGCAGATAAGAACAAATATTTTAGCAACAGGCTAAACCCGTAGTTGAGGATGCAGTTGTTCAATCATAATTTTTACTCACTTGGCGAATTCATCGAGAAGGCTCTTGGAGCAGAGCTTTTGATCAAGGAGCTTGCTCGGAAGAACCCTTCAGTTTCTTCTGGTGAGAGGACTAGGATGCCGATTCGTTCAGAGGGACATCGGGCTCCGACGTCTAGTAGGTCGTTTTCTAGTCGTCCTCGTACTGGGAAAGCATCTTCTTCTCAGGCGACGAGTTCAACCATTGTTTGCCTTAACTGTGATACCGTAGGATATCGCAGTACTCGGTGTTCGATGCAGTCTATTGTTTGTTTTCTGTGTGTGAGGCAGGGACACCTTCAGAAATACTGCAGGGGTTCTAGTACCAGTGGGTCTCGAGAGAGCTCACGGGCCTCGAGAGATTTTGTTACTTCAGTTCGTACTTCATCCAAGGGGTCCTATCAGGCTTCGGGAGCCAGAGGTAAGGACAGCCGAGGAGGAGCAGCGAGTTCGGATTTGGGTCTTCCTCGAGTCGATGAGATCGAGGAGCTCGATGATCTGGAGGATGTTGATTTCAGGTACATTTGAGATGTAGCCTTGATTTGTATTTTCCTTGCTTTTCGGATTGATGTTTGACTCAGTCTGTATTGTAGTTTTGTGGTTGTGAACCATTTATTATTGATCTATCTTGTAATGATAGCTTTTTAGGACCTTGAGATTTGAGTCATTTGATGTAATTTCCTTTCCTTTTGGTGTTGTACTCGAGATTTTGTGATAATCTGGGTAATTATTCATTGTGATTAGAGACGTCAAGTCATGAGGACTTGGGCGTGCGATTGATATGGTCCCGAGGAATATGTCTGTGTTGTTATTATCTTTGCGTGGCGTGAGTCAGCGCTTGCATGGGCGTCCGATGCTGACGAGAACGGGGAAGTGTACACTGATGACTGTAGGCATGTACAATGAGCGGCTCCCTCGGGATGTGTACGCTTGTGTTACGAGTCATGCGGTTGGTACGACCTTCTGACTGGTCTCTGGCGGAGGAGTCATGATTCGACTGATCTCGCTTTGGGTTGAGTGTTTTTATCTCTTGATTTTTTTCGCCTTGTTCAAGCAGAGGAGATGTGGGCACCCGTGGGGTCAGTCTTGCTATGCCGCGAAGTGGTTCGCAGTGAGGAGTCTGGAGATGTTGTTTTCAGATCCTGATGAATAGTTCATATCCCATGTTGTGTACCCTTAGTTTCGGGGACGAAACTCTTTTTAAGGGGGGGACTATGCAATATCCGGAGATAATCTTTTTTCTTCTTTTCGTGTTATTGTTGAGTTGTACGTATTCATTTGGAATTGTACAAGTGTCATTGTTTTGGACTGATACGATGTATATTGTATTGGAATATTTCGGGATCGAAGTATTTGTACTTGTCGTCGGTTTTGTTTCGTCGTTTGAATGTTGCTTGGAGAGTTTGGATTTTTGTCTAAGTGTTCTAGCCTTAGCATACGCTACATGGGTAGCATTACGTACGCTATTGACTGAAAATTACGTACGTTATACCTGTAAGGTTACGTACGTAACGCGTGGTTGGTGGCAGGAACCTTCCTCGTAGTCAACTTTCGGCCGGTGGGTCCCGAGCATCTTCCGATCGGATCTCACTATTGCAGTCAACGAACCCTTACGTACGTTATGATGTGAGCTCTACGTACGTAATCCATGTAGCGTTAACGTACGTAAATGGTTTATTGTTTACGTACGTTAAGGTCTTCGTATTTTAGTTCAGGTAGTTCTGGATTTAGCTTTACGTACGTTAATGTCTTGACATAGCGTACGTAAAGGCCCTTACGTACGTTAACGTGGGCGTATAACGTACGTAATAGGCTTGTCAGTCTATTTATGTTGGTTTCGTTTTTCATTTCCCCACGAACCAAAAATCATTTTCTCTCTCTAGAATCGTCCTTCTAGACTTGTTCTTCATATTTAACCTCTTCCAACACGATCTTGATCATCCTAGCTTGGATTGAAGCTTGAAATTAGGAGCTTGTTGGTGCCCCTTTGGTGTTTGGAGAGTTCTTCTTGTCCTTCTTTGCTAAGTTCCCTTAATCTCTTGTTCTTCAAGTGACTTTCGAGTTTGTTGATGTAGTTGTTGTTTTCTTCATGTCTTGATGAATTGTTGGAGAATAGTTTAGTTTTCATGAACTTATGGTGAAGAACATGTTGTTTTAGCTTGTGTTTGATTGTTCTTGATGTTTTAGAATGTTTGGAGGTTATAATTATGTCTAGGAAGGATTATGTTGAGATTGTTATATGATTAACATAGTCTTGATATGATTATTGATGTTGGTGGTGTTCTTGAGGATTTTTAACCATTTTTGTGAAGAATTATGATGAATTATGTGATGATCATCATAATCTTGAAATGGTTGTTGTGATCTTGTTGATTAATCCAAATTCATGGTGAATTAATGATTGATCATTGTCTAGACATCATGTTTGTTGAGTTGATGATGTTCTTGAGGTGACAATGATAATATTCATGATATTATCATTGTAGGAGGATCAATTTGATGATGTTAGTGGTATTATCATTTTGGAGATGTTTATTTTGATGATTGTTCTTACGTGTTGAATTGATTTCACAAGTGTTGAGAACGTAATGATCGTGTTAATTGATCATTGAGGTGTCGGAGGATGTTAGAATTCATAGTTGAGAACTATGATATTCGTTCGTGCGGTTTGATCGATTCGTGTTTGAATCGGATTTTGCTTTTGGTGTTGCTTTCCATTGATTTTGTGTTATTGAATGAATCGTATTTCATTCAAGGTTGTTCTAGTACTTGTGATCTTTGGAAGACGCCGTTCGTCACTTCGTGGGAGGACGTTGATTGTGGAAGGACTTTCTCGCCTTCGGTTTGAGGCAAGTTTTATGCTTGTACTAGTCAATGAGATTAATGTTATCATGTATGTGTATGAATGTGTGTATCATTTCGAGAGTTGGTCTCTCTATGATTTTGTTGATATCAAGGGATTGTTTGATACGATGCCCTTCGGCAAATTATGCCAAATGTTGTATTATCCGATAAAAGTCGTTCAGGGCTTTGAGGTACTTGTTGATGATGTTATTGTCGATAGCCGGTTCGCGTTATCGATGTATCGATTGTTGTTGTTGATATTGATGTTGGTTTAAGACATTGTTACGATCATTGTTATTGATATTGATATTTTGATATTGATGCTTTAATTGGCCAAGTGAAGGCATTTGACGTATTCGATTATCATCTCTATTTTTGGTGGTCGGTTTAAGACACCGGGACGTCTGTTCTAATTGTATCAATGTTTATCGATTGACCATTCTAAGGTAATCGATGTATTGAATTGGGATTGTCGAGGACATTTCCCATCCGTCGTATCATTATTTATCGATTGACCGTTCTAAGGTAATCGAGGTATTGAATTGGGATTATCGAAGATAATTCCCATCCGTTGTATCATTGTTAATCGATTGACCGTTCTAAGGTAATCGAGGTATTGAATTGGGATTATCGAAGATAATTCCCATCCGTTGTATCATTGTTTATCGATTGACCGTTCTAAGGTAATCGAGGTATTGAATTGGGATTATCGAAGATAATTCCCATCCGTTGTATCATTGTTTATCGATTGACCGTTCTAAGGTAATTGAGGTATTGAATTGGGATTATCGAAGATAATTCTCATCCGTTGTATCATTGTTTATCGATTGACCATTCTAAGGTAATCGAGGTATTGAATTGGGATTATCGAAGATAATTCCCATCCGTTGTATCATTGTTTATCGATTGACCGTTCTAAGGTAATCGATGTATTGAATTGGGACTGTCGAAGACATTTCCCATCCGTTGGTGTCGTCGTGATCGATTGGCCATTTCTAAGGCAGTCGAGGTATTTGAATTGGGACTGTCGAGGACGGTGCCCATCCGTGAGTCCTTTTATTGTGTTGGCCGATTCAAGGCAGCACACTTTTATCCTTGTGAATTCGGTATTTTTGGGATCGTTGCCATTGGTGATTAATTGTGTTTTGGAGGCTAGTTCGGCTAGTGCTCGATGGGTAAGCTTGGGACTTGAACCTTCGCGGTTGGTTTCCCAACACCTACAATTCAGTAAGTCACGGTCATGTTAATGATCTCATTATGGGTAAGTTTGGGGCTTGAACCTTCGCGGTTGGTTTCCCAACACCTACAGTTCAGTAGGTCACGGTCACTGGGTGATCTCATTATGGGTAAGTCTGGGGCTTGAACCTTCGCGGTTGGTTTCCCAGCACCTGCAATTCATCAGTGTAATATCCGAGATTTTTGATGTGTATTTGAATCTTGTGATATTGTATTTATTGCATTTTGATCTGAGTATTATTCTCCGTATTTCATGATCCCGTGTTGCTGAACGTATGATTTCATGAATATGTTCAAAATTGTGATTTTTGCACATGTAGCGCACGCTATCGACTAGGCGTAGCGTACGCTAATATGGGTTTCGTAGCGCATGCTATATATGAACCTTAGCGCGCGCTATACGTAGTCAACTTGATTAAGACAGGGTGGTAGGTGAGATCAGCCGCGGATCTTAGTCGGGACATATCGGGATGAACCTGAATGGCTTTTGGAAAAAGCCGAGTCAACACTGTTAGCGCACGCTACTGGTATGAGGATAGCGCACGCTACATATTGAGTACAGTGAGGTCAGTAAGCTTCGTATGGCCGTTAGCGCACGCTATATAAGTGGTAACGTATGCTAATTCTTGAACTTAGCGCGCGTAAGGGATATGTTAGCGCACGCTAAGTCGAGACCAGGCAGAACAGTAGATTGCAGGCCCGTTAGCGCACGCTATGGATATGGACTAGCGCGCGCTAATAACCATTTTCTATATATAGGACAACACCCTTTTTCATTTTTTCACACTTCATCACTTCTCTAACTCGATTTTTAAACTTAGAGAGTTACTTCCTCCATCCTAGACCTCTCATATCATCATCCTAGCATGAGTTTGAAGATTGTAGATCATTGGAGATTGGTGTTCAAGCTCTCGGTGTTGGATTTCTTCAAGTTCCTCCTTGTTCTTCACTATTTTGAGGTAGGTGATTCTTCACCAACTGGAGTAGTATTCTTAAGGATGTTTTGGAACATGTTTTGAGATTATCTAGTCAGTTAAATTCGTACGTAATCGATCATCATGTTATTAGAAGGATATTTTCGATGTTTCGGTACTTCTTCATCGTATAGACCATTGAACCTTTTAGTGTTTGAATTCCTAAGCACACTCATGTAGCTACTAAACCGATTATGGACAGCTTACGGAGATTATCAAGTTCTTATGCATTTACATAATGTAATTATACGTTTTGAGACATTGATGGATTGAACTTAGGATAATTTCTTGAAGATGAAGATGAATTATTAGTATGGTCTTGTAATATCCTTGGATAGTATGAGATGACCTTCAATGTAAATCATAACTCATAGTGATTTTTGGATTTGGTTAGCTTTATGTTGATGATTCAAACAAAAGGAAGTTGATGGGTAACCATTGCTATGAACGTAAATTTTAGCAAGGAAGATAAATTGTGGAAGGACGAATTATATGGTTGAAAAACCTTAAACTCGGATTGAAGCATGATTTGTAACCGAACTTGGTGAGGAAGTTGATAATCCAGAATCGTAGTGCGTAATTACGGTGATTTGAGTGGCTCTAGCTAGACCGGGCGGTCGTCGAGTGATTTGAGCCGTGAGTCAGCGAGCTTAGGGTGTTAACCCGACAATAGTAGACGTTAGATGTTTATACGTTTAAACTTGTCCTGAGTTGCCGTTATTTTTCCTATTTGTTCAAGGGTCGAGCATTGCGAACGTGTGATCAAAGGAGGCGGCCTTCGAGTGTGTTGAGATCATCGGAGTGATTAGTTCTTGCCATCTTTGAGGCAAGTATCGTAATTTGTTCATGTTGGTATTTTGAGCATGCATGTGGTTTATTCATGTTGTTGAACATGGGATTTATTTCATTGAATTGTCATGATATTCGTTATCAAGTGTTTGTATGTTCATGTTGATGGACATAGCGATTTTGCATATATGTATGCATGAGTTGTGTTTGTGTATGTTGTACGATCTATGCTGAGGGCGCTGGATTGGATGTCCACCTCGTGTTGGTCCGACGGGATCATCTTGGGATCTATGCTGAGGGCGCTGGATCATTGGACGGGTTTTTCCACCTCGTGTTGGTCCTACGGGATCATCTTGGGATCTATGCTGAGGGCGCTGGATCATTGGAATACCCATACTGTGTTAATGTAATCTTGTGGATTCGCATTGTTGGATTCCGGTAGCAGAAGTCCGTGTTGAGTATTTTGTGATACATTGTTGTTGCATATTCAATTTATTTAATATGATACTTGTACTAGCATCGTTTTGCTAACCCCTTCGGGGGTGGACATTTGTTTTGATGTTCAGGTAGCCGAGGAGCAGGAAAACAGCCACAGTACCGACGTGACGACGAAGTGGCTCAATAATGTTTATTGTTATTGTGATTTGTCTTCTTGGTTCATTTTCAGTACTCGAGTACGTGTGTCTTAATAATAATTCGAGATGGTTGTAATAATGACTCATTTGATCTGTTTGAGACCAGTTTTGTATTTGGAACTTTCATGGTACTGTTGTATTATATTTACATTTCTTTTAGCCTTGTAAATCCTCATTTAAAGGGTTTACGGTGTTGTAATTATTCCGAATATCTCGGGGTGTTACAGAATATGGTATCAGAGCTAAGATTCACGGATATCTTGGCAGTCGGGTTTTAGTTGGGTCTGTTTACATTATTTGATTTACGGGTCATTCGTAACATCACTGTTCAGCCAGCATCGTCATGTGGACCGTGGTTGTAAGTCTCATAATCTCTTATACTACCGTTTTACTTAATTTCTGTTTTGTGAATATTGACGGGCTTTATTTTTGAAAATTTTGCCCTGGATATTGAGTAATTGTGTTTATAGTATGTTGAGGGGAGGACGTGGACGCGGACGTGGTAATGTAAGATAAGAGGATTCAGCAACTACCCCAGAATTATCGGCTAGTCGAACCGATTCCCATTCTGGAGGATAGCAGGGATCAGCGAATGAGAACGCAAATCCTAACATGCCGGGAGTGCTTCAATAGGTGGTGGCTCAGATAAACCAGTTCGCTCAGGTAGTTGGCCGCATGCAGACGGCGATGGGACAGCAGCATAACGATGATAATCGGGGAGACAGATGGCTTACTGAGGTGGTCAAATTGCACCCACCAAAATTTGATGGTTCTGCTGAGGCACTTACTTGGGATCATTGGCTAAAGGAGTTAGAGAAAATATTTGCGGGGATTAACTGTCCCGAGGACCGGAAAGTTCATATTGCCCAGTATTTTCTGACTGGGGAGGCTTTTGACTGGTGGGAAGCTATTCGACCTGAGAATCATAATGCTGACTGGATGGAATTCAAACTAATGATGGAAGCACAATATTGTCCTCGTCCAGTTAGAGAGGCAAAAATCCGAGAGTTTTTCTCACCGCAGAGTTCGGAAGCATCTGTGACAGACATAATCAAGACTTTTAATTATCAGCTGACTTGTGTGTGACACTTAGTCAGGACGGAGGCAGAGAAGATTTTTCATTTCGATATGCGGATGAAGCCGGAGATTCAGCAGTACATGTCCGGATTCGAGTGTACTACGTTGCGACAATATCAGGACAAAGCGCTGGCCTACGACATGAAAGAGGCGGCAGTGGAGAAATCGATGGAGGCAAAGAAGTAGAAAGTGTCCGGCAACTTCTCGGAAAACAAGAGTGGTGGGCCCCACAAGGGCCAGTCTTCATTTTATTCATCTAGGAAACCTCCACATCCTTCTCGAGGTGGAAAGAAGTTTCGGACAACATCAGCAGTTTCGGATGCATCAAAGAAGTGCTATAATTGTGGTCATATTCGACGTGATTGTCCCATTCCTTCTGTAACTTGTTTTGAATGTGGGCAAGAAGGGCACCGTGCGAATTTTTGTGGAAATGCGACTAGATCATTTGGTACTCGCACTCCAGCACCAATTCCGAAAGAGATAAGTGTGAACCAGACACAGCAGAGTGGGTTTCAGCAGCAGAATGTTGGGAAGAGAGAGACATCCAGTGCTGGGTTCGTTCCTTCACGCCTGTACGAGATGAGGAAATCTGACGATCAGAACACTGCTGTTGCATCAGGTACGATTCAGATCCTTTTGCAACCAGTTAGTGTCTTATTCGATTCAGGAGCTACACATTCTTTCATATCATCAACGTGTTAATCGCTTGAAAATCTCGTGTTTATTTGATTGTGAGCCTTATGTTGTGGGTTTGCCGAGCGAGAGAGAATTGTGGGAACCCTAGAAACTAGAGATTTTCCGGTCTATAGGAGGGAGAGATTGGCCATCGAATCTTATTGTAGTCGACATCCATGGTGACGATTTAATTTCTGAGACGATCGCTCAACCGTTATGGAGCTATTTTGAATTACCGAAAGAGAGTCATTTCTATCATTGCCGATGACGGATCTGAACATTTATTCAGAGGATGGAGACCGGGAAGCTCGGGAAAATTGATCAAAGCGATGAAAGCAGTGAAGTTACTGAAGCAGGGTTGTTACGGATTTTGGTGCTATGCCATGAAGAAGGAAGAAGAAGTAGAGCTCTCATCTATTCCAGTTGTGAATGAATTCTCAGAGGTATTCCCTGACGAACTACCCGGGTTACCTCCGCAAAGAGAAGTGGAGTTCACTATCGAATTAGAGCCTGGAGTCGCTCCTATTTCCAGAGCACCATACCGTATGGCGCCAACCGAGATGTATGAACTAAAGAAGCAACTGGAGGAATTATTACAGAAGGGTTTCATCCAACCTAGCGTTTCTTCTTGGGGAGCGCCCGTTCTTTTTGTCCAGAAGAAAGATGGATCTCTCCGATTATGTATCGATTACAGGGAGCTAAACAAGGTGACGATCAAGAACAAGTATCATATACCTCGGATCGACCACTTGTTTGATCAACTGCAAGGGGCAAGGGTATTCTCGAAGATTGACCTGCGATCAGGATACCATCAGTTGAGAATTAAGGAGTTGGATATACCGAAATCTGCATTCAGATCCCGGTACGGACACTATGAATTTTTGGTAATGCCATTCGGACTTACCAATGCTCCTGCGGTATTTATGCAATTGATGAATCGGGTATTCTTAGAATACCTAGATAAGTTTGTGGTCGTCTTCATTGATGACATCTTGATCTATTCGAAAGACACAGAGGAGCATGCTGAGCATTTGCGTGTTGTTTTGAGCACCTTGAGGAATGAGCAGATTTATGCGAAACTTTCCAAATGCGAGTTCTGGCTTAGGGAAGTAACCTTCCTTGGGCATGTGATATCAGCTGACGGAGTTCAGGTGGACCCGAAGAAAGTCGAAGCAATCTTGGAATGGGAACCTCCTAATAACGTGAAAGAAGTCTGAAGCTTCTTAGGACTTGCTGGATATTATCGTCGTTTTGTAGAGGGATTTTCCAAAATTTCTCGTCCGCTCACTCAACTGTTATAGAAAACTCAAAAGTTCACATGGAATGAGAAATGCCAGGCTAGTTTTGATGAACTTAAGAGGAGACTTGACGACAGCACCTATATTAGCGTTACCAGATGGAACTGATGGATTCATGGTATACAGCGATGCTTCAAATCGAGTGCAGGATGTGTGTTGATGCAAAAGGATAAGGTGATTGCCTATGCCTCTCGACAGTTGAAACCGTACGAAGTTAATTACCCGACTCATGATCTGGAGTTAGCAGCTGTGGTCTTTGCTTTGAAAATTTAGCGACATTATTTATACGACACTCATTGTCAGATCTTTACAGATCATAAGAGCCTCAAGTATATTTTCAGTAAGAAGGAATTAAACATGAGGCAGAGAAGGTGGCTGGAATTGATCAAGGATTATGACTTGGAAATCCTCTATCATCTGGGTAAAGCAAACATAGTGGCTGATGCACTGAGCCGTAAACCTATTTCTCTTCAAGTGTTGGAAGCACTTACGTCCCAAACCAGCATTCAACGAGAACTGATCTGCGAAGGGATTGAAGTATGGTCACCAGGAATCCAAGGGCAACTGTATGTGATGGAACTAACTTCGTCACTAGTCGAGGAAATCAAATCTAAGCAGTTGAACGATTCTCTGATTCTTCGGTTATGTGACGAAGTAAAGAAAGGAAAGGCCCCAGGATTCGTAATACAAGATGATGGAGTTCTGAGATTTCAAAGTCGACTTTGCGTTCCCGATGATGATGTTTTGAGACAGACAATTCTGAAGGAAGCTCACAGCGCGCCCTATTCTATTCACCCGGGCAACAGTACGATGTATAAGGATCTAAAGCAAAACTTCTGGTGGGGAAATATGAAGAAGGACGTAGCAGAATACGTTTCGAAGTGTTTGACTTGTCAGCAGGTTAAGATTGAACATCAGCGACCTGCCGGAATGTTGAAGCCACTTCCGATCCCTGAGTGGAAGTGGGAGGATATCTCGATGGATTTCATCACCAAATATGCTAAGGACCAATACGGGAATGAACATGATTTGTGTTGTAGTTGATCGACTAACCAAGTCGGCTCATTTCTTAGGAATTAAAGACACTTGGGGACCCAAGAAATTGGCGCGAGTATTTATTGCGGAGATAGTCCGATTGCATGGTACGCCGAAGACCATTATTTCGGATCGAGATGGTCGCTTCATATCGCATTTTTAGAAGGCAGTTCACAAGGCTTTGGGAACCGAGCTGAACTTTAGCACGACTTATCATCCTCATACTGACGATACAAACAGTAGAAGACATGCTTAGAGCATGTGCCTTGGATTGGTCAACTGATTGGGAAGTTCATTTGCCCTTGATTGAATTCACATACAACAATAGTTGGCATGCTTTAATTAAGATGGCACCATTTGAAGCTTTGTATGGGAGAAGATGCCGATCACCCCTGTGCTGGGATGATTCTTCAGACTTGATCGGGACGGAACTGGAATTGATAGTTCAGACTCAAGAGAAGATAGCTCTGATTCGGGAAAGACTGTTGACTGCCCAGAGTCGACAAAAGTCTTATGCCGATGTGCGTCGTCGCCCGTTAGAGTTCGACATTGGGTACCACGTACTACTGAAGGTGTCTTCTACTCGGGGAATTTTCCGTTTTGGGAGGAAAGGTAAGCTAAGTCCGAGATATATCAGACCATTTGAGATCCTCAAGAGAGTTGGGGATTTAGCATACAAGGTGGCCTTACCGCCATCGCTGAGTCACGTTCACAATGTGTTTCACATATCCCAATTGCGGAAGTATGTACCAGATTCCAGTCATATTATTGATTTCGACGAGATCGAGATAGCTAATGACGGCACCTTCGAAGAGAGACCAATCAAGATACTTGAGAGTCGGATCAAACAATTGAGGAATAAACCAATACCTTTGGTTAAAGTACAATGGTCACGACACGGAGTTTAAGAGGCCACTTGGGAAACGGAGGACAATATGAAGACTAGGTATCCAGAGTTGTTTTCATCTTAAGTTTCGGGACGAAACTTCTTTTTAGGGAGAGAGGATGTAATACCCGAAATTTCTGATGTGTATTTGAATCTTGTGATATTATATTTATTGCATTTTGATCTGAGTATTATTCTCCGTATTTCATGATCCCATGTTGTTGAGCATATGATTTCATGAATGTGTTCAAAATTGTGATTTTTGCACATGTAGCGCACGCTATCGACTGGGCGTAGCGTATGCTAATATGGGTTTCGTAGCGCACGCTATATATGAACCTGAGCACGCGCTATACGTAGTCAACTTGATTAAGACAGGGTGGTAGGTGAGATCAGCCGCGGATCTTGGTCGGGATATGTCGGGATGAACCTGGACGGCTTTTGGAAAAAGCCGAGTCAACGCTGTTAGCGCACGTTACTGGTATGAGGATAGCGCACGCTAAATATTGAGTACAGTGAGGTTAGTAAGCTTCGTATGGCCGTTAGCGCACGCTATATAAGTGGTAGCGTATGCTAATTCTTGAACTTAGCGCACGTAAGGGATATGTTAGCGCACACTAAGTCGAGACCAGGCAGAACAGTAGACTGCAGGCCCATTAGCGCACGCTATGGATATGGACTAGTGCGCGCTAATAACCATTTTCTATATATAGGACAACACCCTTTTTCATTTTTTCAGACTTCATCACTTCTCTAACTCGATTTTTGAACTTAGAGAGTTACTTTCTCCATCCTAAACCTCTCATATCATCATCCTAGCACGAGTTTGAAGATTGTAGATCATTGGAGATTGGTGTTCAAGCTCTCGGTGTTGGATTTCTTCAAGTTCCTCCTTGTTCTTCACTATTTTGAGGTAGGTGATTCTTCACCAATTGGAGTAGTATTCTTAAGGATGTTTTGGAACATGTTTTGAGATTATCTAGTCAGTTAAATTCATATGTAATCGATCATCATGTTATTAGAACGATATTTTCGATGTTTCGGTACTTTTTCATCGTATAGACCATTGAACCTTTTAGTGTTTGAATTCCTAAGCACACTCATGTAGCTACTAAACCGATTATGGCTAGCTTACGGAGATTATCAAGTTCTTATGCATTTACATAATGGAATTATACGTTTTGAGACATTGATGGATTGAACTTAGGATAATTTCTTGAAGATGAAGATGAATTATTAGTATGGTCTTGTAATATCCTTGGATAGTATGAGATGACCTTCAATGTAAATCATAACTCATAGTGATTTATGGATTTGGTTAGCTTCATGTTGATGATTCAAACAAAAGGAAGTTGATGGGTAACCATTGCTATGAACGTAAATTTTGGCAAGGAAGATAAATTGTGGAAGGACGAATTATATGATTGAAAATCCTTAAACTCGGATTGAAGCATGATTTGTAACCGAACTTGGTGAGGAAGTTGATAATCCAGAATCGTAGTGCGTAATTATGGTGATTTGAGTGGCTCTAGCTAGACCGGGCGGTCGTCGAGTGATTTGAGCCGTGAGTCGGCGAGCTTAGGGTGTTAACCCGACAATAGTAGACGTTAGATGTTTATACGTTTAAACTTGTCCTGAGTTGCCGTTATTTTTCTTATTTGTTCAAGGGCCGAGCATTGCGAACGTGTGATCGAAGGAGGCGGCCTTCGAGTGTGTTGAGATCATCGGAGTGATTAGTTCTTGCCATCTTTGAGGCAAGTATCGTAATTTGTTCATGTTGGTATTTTGAGCATTCATGTGGTTTATTCATGTTGTTGAACATGGGATTTATTTCATTGAATTGTCATGATATTCGTTATCAAGTGTTTGTATGTTTATGTTGATGGACATAGCGATTTTGCATATATGTATGCATGAGTTGTGTTTGTGTATGTTGTACGATCTATGCTGAGGGCGCTGGATCGGATGTCCACCTCGTGTTGGTCCGACGGGATCATCTTGGGATCTATGCTGAGGGCGCTGGACGGGTTTTTCCACCTCGTGTTGGTCCGACGGGATCATCTTGGAATCTATGCTGAGGGCGCTGGATCATTGGAATACCCATACTGTGTTAATGGAATCTTGTGGATTCGCATTGTTGGATTCCGGTAGCAGAAGTCCGTGTTGAGTATTTTGTGATACATTGTTGTTGCATATTCAATTTATTTAATATGATACTTGTACTAGCATCGTTTTGCTAACCCCTTCAGGGGTGGACATTTGTTTTGATGATCAGGTAGCCGAGGAGCAGGAAAACAGCCATAGTACCGACGTGACGACGAAGAGGCTCAGTGATGTTTATTGTTATTGTGATTTGTCTTCTTGGTTCATTTTCAGTACTCGAGTACGCGTGTCTTAATAATAATTCGAGATGGTTGTAATAATGACTCATTTGATCTGTTTGAGACCAGTTTTGTATTTGGAACTTTCATGGTACTGTTGTATTATATTTACATTTCTTTTAGCCTTGTAAATCCTTATTTAAATGGTTTACGATGCTGTAATTATTCCGAATATCTCGGGGTGTGACAATCAGGTCACGGTCATTGGATAATCTCATTGTGATACTGCTTCGTGCCGTGGCTTCGGCCCTTATCTATACAGCTTTGGGCTATTTTGGCTTCGGGCCATCGTGATATTTGACAGCTTCGGCTGAGTGGCTTTAGGCCCTTGTGATATTTTGCAGCATCGCCTGGGGGCTTTCAGGCCATTGTGATGTATCGGTATTTCCGTTGGAGCCTTCGGGAATTATGATTCGTATCTATTTCAGCGTTGGCTTGGTTTGCCTTCGGGTAATGTATTGTTGTGTTCTATATTGATGATTCGCCGTTGGGCACTTGTGTTCTAACCTGTTGAGCAGGTATTGATCATATGCCGTGGGCATAGTATTTCATGAATGCTCGGTTCTTACCTTGGTTTGTGAGCATCTCGTATTGTCATTGTTGTACCGTTTATTCTGCCTTGGATGCATATCATGTTGTGCATGAATTTGATATTCATTATCTGGATGACTGACCCCGTGGGGGCGGAACATGTTTTCATGTTTTAGGTGTTTGCGAGGAAAGAGTTGAGACACAGGGGCATAACGATGGCGACGAGGCATTCGAGCGATACTAGTCCGAGATGTTTTGGTGTTCATGTCGGTCATACAGTTTAGAGTACTCCGGTTTTGTCAGTTGTTGTCATTTTGTATTATCCGAGCAAGACTCGTGGATGTCATTGTATTTTATTTTGGCCATGTAGGCCCACTTTTGTCGTTGAAATTTCATATCGGAATATTATGTCGGAAGTCATGTAGGGATTGTGATTCCCCTTTTGGTCAGTTTGTTGTATTTTAGTCATGTTCGCCTGATGGATCTCCTGGAGTGGGGTCCACGACACTGTAATGACCCAATGGGATTTGGGGGTGTTACACATATATGTTATGATTTAATCACATACTACTTTCGTCCCCAAAATTTGTTCCTTCAACACTATGTGAGCACGAAAACTAAAGTTTCGGACACCTTCACAGCTACTTGTTGTCCATCGTGAGTTCGGGCAATGTGAACTTGTACTAAAGAAGCACTTGCTATTGGGACAGGATCAAATTCGTCAAAAATCTATCAAAAACAAAGCCCGGATCAGCTCTTTGAATAATAAGAGGACTTAGATAAGGAGAGTAAGAGGTTTTTACATCCATTGCTGTAAAGTCGACGACTAGTCGCAAACTAGTCGATCGAGTCGGAATCAAGACCCCGACTAGAGGAAATAGGATTAGTCGAGCGACTAGTATACCCAGTCGTCAACCAAATCGACTAGGCGGTCCGACTGGGAGATCTAGGGCATCGAATGGTTTAGTAACTCGACCCTTTTTCTAATTTGGTTAAAAAGAAACTGGAAATATATTGGCATTATAAAGGACATGTATGAGGGAGCTAGTACAAGTGTACGTACTAATGTTGGGAGGGAGGACAGAAGAATTCCCTATTAAAATTGGGGTTCATCAAGTATCTGCTCTTAGTCCTTTTCTCTTTGCCATAATCATGGACGAATTGACAAGAGAAATTCAAAATGACGTTCCGTGGTGTATGATGTTCGCAGATGAGATTGTGTTGATTGATGAAACGAAGGTTGGAGTGCAACAAAAATTGGAACTTTGGAGGGATACTTTGGAAGCTCGAGGCTTTAGGCTCAGCAGAAGTAAGACTGAATATATGGAGTGTAGGTTTAGCGAAAACAGTGATAGAGATGTGGGGATGATCACATTTGATGGGAAAGTTTCATGGGTCCATTTTCTTTCGCTATCTTGGATCTATTATACAAAAGGATGGAGAGTTAGATGGCGATGTGACTCACATAATAAAGGCAAGGTGGTTGAAGTGGAAGAGTGCCACAGGGGTTTTATGTGATCCTGGCATGCCTCATAGATTAAAGGGTAAATTTTACCGCACGGCAATTAGGCCTGCGCTGTTATATGGCACCGAGTGTTGGGTCAGAAGAAAAGTGTCACGTTCAAAAGATGAATGTGGCAGAGATGCGTATGCTACGATGGATGTGTGGTCATACAAAAAAGGATCGGCTCAGAAATGAGGTGATTAGAGAGAAGGTAAGAGTTGCGTCTATAGAAGACAAGATGATGGAGAATCGATTCGATGGTTTGGTCATGTGAGAAGAAGACCTATTGATGCCCCAGTGAGGAGGCTAGAAAGTTGGGGAACAACTAATGTTGTGAAAGGTGGAGGAAGACCCAATAAAACTTGGACAAAGATGATTGAAAATGATATTCGATTTCTTGGAATTGGAGAAAGTATGGCGATAGAGAGGCAATGTGGCGGGAAATGATACGGATGGTGGGTGGAATCTGATTCCTTTTTTTTATCTGTATTTTTATTCCTAGTTTTTTTATTTCATGTTATCTTTTAATTTATTTTTCAAGATTTTTCATTTTTTTTTTTTAACATTCATTCTTCTTTTTTTATTTACTTTTTTCTCTATTTTTTTTCTTTTATTTTATTTATGTAACGATCATTGACGGTTTCAAAGTTCGATTCATATTAGCCGACCCCAAATTATTTTGGGACGAAGGCTTATATCTAGTTGTTTTTGGTTAAAAACAGTTGAAAGCCATTTTATATTACTACTAGTACCAAAATCCAATAAACCCTATCGACCGAAGAGAACAGAGAAGAGAGAAGCAAGAGGAGAGAGAGGCGATAGCAGAAATCTTCCTGCCGCCGATTTCCCGCCGCCGCCGACTGCGATGGCCATGGACTCCAGCACCACGTACGAGTCTTCTCCTCTTTCTCTTCTTACCTTCCCATCTTTTTATTTCTATCATTCTCTTTCCACGATCGACTCCAGGAGATACATTTTTTTGGTTCTGTTTTTTTATTTTTAGTTTTAGTTCTGTTTCCACTGTATATTTTAAAGAAAAAAAACTATTCTGTTTTTTATTTTAATTCTCAATTAGTTTATTAAAACAACTAAAATCAGTTTTTAATTATTTTTTCCACTGTATATTTCCAAAAAAAATTATTCTGTTTTTTTTTTGAGTTGTAATTCTGAATTAGTTTTTTAAAATAACAGAAAATTAATTTTTAATTATTTTTTCCACTGTATATTTTCCAAAAAAAAAAAAACTGTTTTTTAGTTATTTTTAGTTCTGAATAATACAGTAGACAAAAGGACTTTGTTATTGAATTTATATTATTTCTTTAATTTTACCGTGATGGGAAAATTAAATGATGCTCATGATCAAGAAATGTGGATTTAGAGCTCGATGACAACATTTGATCCCGTCTCATTTATGTTTTATTGTTATTTATTGTACTAAAACTTATGATAGATTCTATGTGATGTTGAACCTTGTGTTGAACTTAATATGTTCTATTTGGGGCCATATGTGCCAAGTTATTTCAAGTAATTTTGTTACATGTTATAATTTATGTCATCACATGTATAAATATATATTTATTATTTATTACTTTTGACTTACCGACTAGTCAATGATAGTCGACTAGTCACTCAGTCGGACCTCTGTTGATACGACTCGACTTACCGACTTGACAACCATGTTTACATCCATAAACCATAAATAAAGTAAATTTATAGATCATTATTTGAAATGAATGAGGCCACTTACTTCACCAGGCTCCCCTCCAAGCTCTCTCTTGAAAGCTTCAAGCACTTGATCATACGAAGAAACTGGGCATCGATTCAACATTGATCGTCTCATTATCTGTACATACTCATCTGGCACCAAGTACTCCTGGAAAAGTGCAATTTCATCAAGTCCGGCTGTTAAGCCTTTAATCTATGAAAAAAAGTAACAGAAAAGAATAGCACAAACAAGCATACTAGCTGACTAATATGCTGACCGAGCTTGATATATATTCCGCCATTTCGGAAGCAAAGTTGATTAAGCCTACGTGCACTCCTAGTGTGAACTTTGTGTTTAACTCTTTCCCTTTCTCTGCTGCCCTTCTGGCATAGTTGTTAAAGGCGCGCCTCAGGCGCAAGGCGCGCAGAGAAAAGGCAGGTCGCCTTTTAAGCCTCCAGGCGGGCAACCTCAGCCAGGCGCGCGCCTTTTTACTGCGCCTCGGTGCGCCTTTTTACTGCGCCTTGGTGCGCCTCGGTGCGCCTCAAGCGCGCCTCGGCAGTAGGACTTCTTTTTTGTTTTTTTTCTTTATTTTTCAGAATATTTTAAAAGTTATTTGGTTGTATTGACACTTCAATTTTATTAATTATCAAGTTTTTTGTGGATAGTTATATTTTCTTGTGACTATGTTTTTATAAATTTTATAATTAAATATTTTTTTTGGTTTTTATGCGCGTCATATCTCTCAGGCGCGCGCCTCGCCTTGCGCGTTGCGCCTCAGGCGATGAGAGCTCGAATCGCCTTGGTGCGCCTTTCGCCTTTAACAACTATGCCTTCTGGAGTCCCCAAAGCGAGTATTCATAGTCTAGCAAGAAATCACAAACCATAAGATATCCAACTTCATGCTGCAAATGTTAATTGAAACCATATCATCTATTTGTGCAGTCTTAAAGACACAAGGAGACATATGGTTGTAAACAATTGGGCTATATAGGCTCGTTTTTCGATGATGAATCGAAATAATCAATCGAATGGATTCGAATCGAATCGAATCGAATCGAATGGATTCGAATCGAATCGAATCAATGGAATCGAATCAATCGAATCAATCAAATATATATTAAGGGTAAATAATAATAATAATAATAATAATAATAATAATAATAATGGTAAATAATAATAATAATAGTAATTAACAACAACAACGATAATAGTAATATTATTAGTAATAATAACAATAATAATAATTAAGATTAATAATAATAATAAGAAGAAGAACCGAAATAACCGAATCAATCGAATCGAATGGACTCGAATCGAATCGAATCAAAATCAAAAATAAGTCCAAAAGAATAGGACCATAGTGCTTTGTTAAAATTCAAAGGGTCAAGCTCGACTCAAAACTTTCAAGCTTCTTGGGTCAAAATCCTTGGTCAATATCAAGCTCACAAAGAGTAACTTGGTTGTCTCTGTCTATCATATTCACTTCTCTAGAAACTCACTTGGGCACCCAAAACAATAAACATATATGCGTAGAAAAAAATAGCAAGTTGACTGAAATAGGTCCAGGGCAGTATTACTTGATGGTTTCCTTTTTTAGTATTTTATCCATAAGATGTTTGTGACCGGTGTTACTGGGTTGTGGATCGCTCGGGTACAATTGCTCTCTGCAGTGACGCAAGGCAGAGGATCAGATGACATGAATTTAATATTACGGAAGCCGCGAAAACTAACAGACATGAAGAATATGGCGCCTATTGGGATTAGAGCCTTACAAATGGAATTACGGATAACCTTTTTTCGAATTTGAAAAGGATTTATGGATGGAAAATTCCAATTTAATTGTTTGCTAACCTGAACCCAGAAATATCAGGGTACTGAGAGGTCCTGGTGGTTTACGATATAAAGGTTTGCTGCTCCGGTACAAAACAGAGATAATCCGGATCATAACCAAGGTGGATATACCAATTATGAGCAAATTTGCACCATTTAGAAAACTTGTATCGGAAAAGAAACAGCTATCTTTGTTATCCATCACGAATCTCTTGCTGAATTTCGGTAACAAGCGACTCCTGCGGTAAAATTTAACTCACTCAAATTAGTAATATTGTGGGCAATCCTATAAAATTGAAAATTTCTAGCTAATATCAGAATATAAAGACGAAAGCATGTGAAAATTCAATAATACACGAATATGCGAGAGAATTAATAGCCCATTTTTATAAGCGAATAATCAATTGTAAGGGATAAGACACATAAAATTACCTGGCCTCGGAATTTATTTTTAGATGATCAGAATGATCCAGAATGGTGGCTTCGCGGCGAAGGCCCCTTTGCCGGCGGAAGAGACGATGGAGAGGAATGGGGGGTCAACAGGGGGCGGAAATATTTTTTTTTAATGCTCTCAGTTACAGCTAAATTTTAAACACGTTATTATTATTATTATTATTGTTATTATTATTATTATTATTATTATTATTATTATTATTATTATTATTATTATTATTATATTATATTATATTATATTAGATGAGAAGCCGTTTACAAGAAATTAGGCCCTGTTTGGGTGGTTTTCTGTTTTGAAATTTTCAAAAACTAAAACCAGTTTCTGTTTTGAGTTTTAAAAATTTCAGAAACTAAAACCCAATTGAGTTTTGAATTAAGAAATTTTCAAAAATCAAAACTATAGTTTAAAACATGAACATAAAGTGATATCAAAGTGGAAGTTAACGGTGAACGATGGTGATCAAAGTAGTAGTTGACAGTGGTTGGAGTGATGGTTAGCGATCGCCAATGGTGCTTATAGAGGTGGTTGGCAATGGTCGGAGAGGTTGTCGGAGCGATGGTCGGCGGTGGTCGGAAGTCGGCCGTTGAAATGGTGGTCCTTGGTCAAAGTGGTAGTTGACGGTGGTCGGAGTGGTGGTCGTCAGTGACCAGAGTGATGATCGATGGTCGAAATGTTGGTGATCGGTGGTGGCCGGAGTGGTGATCGCTGGTGGCCGGAGTGGTGATCGGTAGTGGCTGGGGTGGTGGTCATAGTGATGGTTGAAATGGTGGTTAGTGGTGGTGAAAGTGGTAGTTGAAGGTGGATAGAGTGGTGATTGTCGGTGGCCAGAGTGGTGGTCGGTGGTGGCCGGAGTGATAGTCGGTGGTAGTTGAAGTGGTGGTTGGTGGTGGTGAACGGTGGTCAGTGGTCGAAATAGTGGTCAATGGTGGTCAAAGTGGTAGTTGACGGTGGTCAGAGTAGTGGTCGGTGGTGGCCGGGGTGATGGTCGGTGGTAGCAGAGTGGTGGTTGGCGGTGCCCGGAGTGGTGGTCAGTGGTTGTTGAAGTGATGGCTTGTGATGACGTGTTAGTCATCATCATCATCATCAACAGCACCTTAATCCCAACTATGTTGGGGTCGGTGGCATGAAGATTATAGTGTCGTTTAATTGTCTAAAATTAGTTAACACCATAACTCATGCAAATAACAAAGTGGCAAAGTTTTACGCCGGATGCCCTTCCTGTCGCAACCTTCATATGAAGGAGAAATAGAACGAAATTCCAAAACCGTCAACATCATAGGTTTTTCCATTTATATGGAAAATATCATGAGACGACGATGAGTTTGAGATAATTGCTATTGTCATGTCACAATACGTGATTGATATTGTAAAATCAACACATACATCATGGAACATGACTCTTGTGATGACGTGTTAGTGTTAAAACAAAAACTGGAATTATAAAACCTCTTTTTTGGTTGTGTTTTGATGGAAAACTGTTTTGAAAATAATGAAAAAAACCAATTCAGCACCATTTTACCCAAACATGTTTTGGTTTTGAAATTGACTTTTAAAACCCAAAACCAAAATATCGCAACCACCCCAAACGGCCCCTTACTAGGAGCTCTCTGCCCGATTCCGTGAAGTTCCTGAAGGGGCTTGGTACCTGGATGATGGCACTATTATTGGCGATACTTTGGTTGTGGGGAAGGTCCTGCAGTTGATTATGGAAGTCGGACCTCAGTCGGGACTTCACCTTAATGTTGATAAAACTGAGGTTTTTTTGGCCTACGGAGGATCCCCGGAGTCGGCTTCCTGGTATCTTCCCCCTACTATAGCTCGGCCCGTCGGAGGTGTCAAGGTCCTGGGTGGCCCGGTCAGTATGTATCCCGCTTTCGGCAGCACGCTTGTGTTGAGGAGAGTGACCCAAACCTTAGAGCTTATGGACTTCATTGCGAGGATTGGTGACCCTCGGTGCGAGTTGCTACTTCTTCGTGCTTGTACTAGTATTTCTAAGCTCTACTTTGCCTTGCGTACTTGCCCCCCTCTGGTTTTTGGGACGGCCCAGTTGTCTTTTGATGCGGCGCTTCGTTCTAACTTGGAACGTATTATTACCGCGGCCGATCCTGGCTTTGGCGATTGGCAGTGGTGGCTTGCTACTCTCCCCTTCACTTGTGGAGGGCTTGGTGTTGTTCTTCATTATGCCTTTCTTGCGTCTCGCCTGCAGTCTGCTGCGTTGCAGGCTAAGCTCCTTCATCCTTCTGGGATTGTTGCCCTAAGAGCTTCTTTTGATGCTGCTGTGAGAGTGTTCACTGAGACTACGGGTTTGGATATCATACGCCATCCGAGTGAGATCGCTGCCCCCAATCTTATGAAGAAATTGGCAGTTATATATTTCGCGAAGGTGGCTGCTACTGCTGAATCCGACTACTCTTTAACCACTCGACAGGTTGCATTATGGAAGTCCCAGCAGGGTGGGCGCATTTATGATTGGCTTAGGGCGGTTCCTATCTCTGGATTAGGGCAGACCATGAATGGGCGGACTTATCGCAGTGTCCTGAGCTATCGGCTAGGTATTCCCCTGTTTTCGGTATCTCGGCCGTGCTCTGTGATGGAATAATGCTCTAGTCCATAATAATAATAGTATCTCTATACATTTATTATTACAAATAATATAATCGTTGATTATATTTCGTGAATAATTATTCTGCTTACGATTATCAAGTTTGTGACTTGATAGTAAAACTCGATAAAGCATAAAAAAATATTATTCTACAATATCCCTAGTTATATTAATACTAGTATGATGAGTGATAAATGACTATGTTTTACTAGTCATGGATATGGGATATCATATCATATCATAAATACATGTTTGACACATGATATTGGATATGACCCATCATGAGAATTCTTCATGGATCGAGGGGACGTGTCCCTCTCATAATAGAGAGAGATATACATGGGCCCTTGATATGTTAAATTGTGGAAGTGCATGGCCATGCTCAGATATTATCAATAAGGAGTTATTGATATATATTTGATTAGACAGTTTAACTAGAAATCAAAAAATATATATAATTAAGCTATATAAGGATGACTTGACCATATCTTATGTTTAATTGGGATATCACGTGGCAAGAGGATTTGATATTAGTCTATAACAAGGTTTATTTGGACCATCGAAATATTCATTTAAAATGGGTAATCATAACGTCTTGCTAGAGGCTGCTTTTGATTTGTGAGTTTGATAAAATTGTTTTATGCTCACTGCCATTTTAAATGAACCTACAGGGTCACACACTTAAACGAACTCGACGGGCATTTATCTGTTATTATCAATTTCGAATTTATATATATAATTATATATAAGATATATAAATATATATTTATACACACAATATCAAAAGGAATCGGATTCCTTGATATTGTGTCCCCTCCATCTTTTGACTAGAGGGGCCATGAGACATGGGAATTGATTCCCCATGTCTTGTCTCCTAGTTGACCAGGACTTGTGAAGGAATCAGATTTCTTCACATATTATATAGGAGAGAGGGGTGTAGTGAGAGGGTATGTGAAAAAAAAATCTGATTTTTTAAGAAACTTGTTTCTCACCTTTGGTTTTAGAAAACCAAAAACGAAATACACAACATTTCCAGATTTCGGAAATCACAAGGAAGATAGGAGCTAGCACGCCGAGCCTGTTCGTAGCTTGTTCGTTGTGTGGATACCGGTAGAGGTCGTTCGCAATTCGCAACGTCTTGAGGTGGTCAAACAAATTCTAATTCAAGGTAACCATCTCCACCATCGATCTTTCATAATATATATGGACCCTCAGATGAGTTTTACAAAATAAATTTATTTCCGTTGCGTATTTATACTCGTAAAACCCAAGCACTCTGCCTGTTCTCGGGTCTTTCATGGCGCCATCTTCGGTGATCATTGCCGTGTCCTGCTCTGGTACTGTTGGGGTTAAACATCGCCACAACATGGTTCGTGACACCCTCTTGGATATCTGCTTCCGGTTTGGGATTTCAGCGGCTAAGGCCTTGTTTGGGGTGGTTTTCTGTTCTCTGTTTTGAAATTTTCCAAAACTAAAACCAGTTTCTGTTTTGAGTTTTAAAAATTTCAGAAACCAAAACCCAATTGAGTTTTGAGTTAAGAAATTTTCAAAAATCAAAACTATAGTTTAAAACATGAACATAAGAGTGATATCAAAGTGGAAGTTGACGGTGGACGGTGGTGATCAAAGTAGTAATTGACGGTGGTTGGAGTGGTGGTTAGCGATCGCGAGTGGTGCTTATAGAGGTGGTTGGCAATGGTCGGAGTGGTTGTCGGAGCGATGGTCGACGGCGGTCGGAAGTCGGCCGTCGAAATGGTGGTCCTTGGTCAAAGTGGTAGTTGACGGTGGTCGGAGTGGTGGTCGTCAGTGACTAGAGCGGTGATCGATGGTCGAAATGTTGGTCAAAGTGGTGGCCGGAGTGGTGATCGGTGGTGGCCGGAGTGGTGATCGGTGGTGGCCAGAGTGATGGTTGGTAGTGGCTGGGGTGGTGGTCATAATGATGGTTGAAATGGTGGTTAGTGGTGGTGAAAGTGGTAGTTGAAGGTGGACAGAGTGGTGGTCGTCGGTGGTGGTTGGTGGTGGTGAATGGTGGTCAGTGGTCGAAATGGTGGTCAATGGTGGTAGTTGACGGTGGTTAGAGTAGTGGTCGGTGGTGGCCGGGGTGATGGTCGGTGGTAGCAGAGTGGTGGTTGGCGGTGCCCGGAGTGGTGGTCGGCAGCGGTGAGAGTGGTGGTCAGTGGTTGTTGAAGTGATGGTTTGTGATGACGTGTTAGTGTTAAAACAAAAAGTGGAATTATAAAACCTCTTTTTTTGGTTGTGTTTTGATGGAAAACTGTTTCGAAAATAATGAAAAAACCAATTCAGCATCATTTTACCCTAACATGTTTTGGTTTTGAAATTGACTTTTAAAACCAAAAACCAAAAACTCGCAACCACCCCAAACGGCCCCTAAGGAAGTGGATGTTGGTTTGGTCGACGGGCAGGACAAGCCCCTTCTTCGTCCTGCGGATTTGTTGTTATATTCTTGGGACAATGGGCGGGATGTGTGTGTGGATTTGACGGGTTCCTCCCCCTTAACCCAGTCTGCTATGGCTGACTATGTGCCTCGACGGGTTGTGGTTGATGCTGCTCGGCACAAATGTGCCAAGTACCAGGTCTTGTGTGAGGCGCGGGTTTATGGTTTCCCACCCTTCTCTTTCTCTTCGCTGAGTGAGTTGGAGGCGGGTGCTGTTGCTTTACTCAAACGGATTCAGAAGATTTCGGTGTCTCAGGATGGTGGGAGATGCGCTGCTGCTCATATCTTTACTCGAGTTGGTTTTGTTATTGCAATAGGAGTGGGGACCCGGATAGGATCTCGGTTGCCCAATGGTTTCTCATCTAATATAATATAATATAATAATAATAATAATGTGTTTAAAATTTAGCTGTAACCGAGAGCAGTAGAAAAAAATGTTTCCTGCCCCTGTTGGCCTCCCATTCCTCTCCCACGTCTCTTCCGCCGGCAAAGGGGCCTTCGCCGCGAAGCCACCATTCTGGATCATTCGGATCATCTAAAAATAAATTCCGAGATCTGGCATTAACCAGGTAATTTTATGTGTCTTATCCCTTACAATTGATTATTCGCTTATAAACATAGGCTATTAATTCTCTCGCATATTCGTGTTTTATTGAATTTTCACATGCTTTCGTCTTTATATTCTGATATTAGTTAGAAATTTTCGATTTTATAGGATTGCCGACAATATTACTAATTTGAGTGAGTTAAATTTTACCGCAGGAGTCGCTTGTTACCGAAATTCAGCAAGAGATTCGTGATGGATAACAGAGATAGCTGTTTCTTTTCCGATACGAGTTTCTTAAATGGTGCAATTTTGCTCATAATTGGTATATCCACATTGGTTATGATCCGGATTTTCTCTGTTTTGTACCGGAGCAGCAAACCTTTATATCGTAAACCACCAGGACCTCTCAGTACTCTGATAGTTCTGGGTTCAGGTTAGCTAACAATTAAATTTCCTTCCATAAATTCTTTTCAAATTCGAAAAAAGGTTATCCGTAATTCCATTTGTAAGGCTCTAATCCCAATAGGCGCCATATTCTTCATGTCTGTTAGTTTTCGCGGCCTCCGTAATATTAAATTCATGCCATATTATCCTCATCTAGGCGGTCACACTGCGGAAATGCTAAATCTGCTGGCCGTTATGCAGATGGACAGATTTAAGCCAAGATACTATATTGCTGCCGCCACTGATAATATGAGCCTTCAGAAGGCTCGTGTGCTCGAGGATTCATTGATGGACAAGGTAAAATACCGTTGCCGTTTGCCCGGCGATGCATTTGAACCATTCCTGCCTTTTTCTTTCGGAGTATTATCTTATAATTAATTTTAAAAATAGTAATTCCACGGCTACTAAGAGATACTTGAAAGCGTTGCTGCACGAATCACTAAAATGAAATTAGGCTGTCTGGATGATTTGGAGATGATTGAACTGTCTCCTTTTAGTTGCTCCTGATTTCATGAATGACATGTTATCTGAAATGAATTTTTGCTGTGTTAGGCAGGATCTGCTCTTAGTCCTTTTCTCTTTGCCATAGTCATGGACGAATTGACAAGAGAAATTCAAAATGACGTTCCGTGGTGTATGATGTTCGCAGATGATATTGTGTTGATTGATGAAACGAAGGTTGGAGTGCAACAGAAATTGGAACTTTGGAGGGATACTTTGGAAGCTCGAGGCTTTAGCCGAGCGTATAAGACCGAATATATGGAGTGTAGGTTTAGCGAAAATAGTGATAGAGAGGCGGGGATGATCACATTTGATGGGAAAGTTGTTCATGGATCCACTTTCTTTCGGATTCTTGGATCTATTATCCAAAAGGATGGAGAGCTAGATGGCGATGTGGCTCATGAGAATAAAGGCGGTGGTGGTTGAAGTGGAAGAGTGCCACAGGGGTTTTATGTGATCCGTCATGCCTCATAGATTAAAGGGTAAATTTTACCGCACGGCAATTAGGCTGCTTGTTATATGGCACCGAGTGTTGGGTCAGAAAAGCTGTCACGTTCAAAAGATGAATGTGGCAGAGATGCGTATGCTACGATGGATGTGTGGTCATACAAAAAAGGATCGGCTCAGAAATGAGGTGATTAGAGAGAAGGTAAGAGTTGCGTCTATAGAAGACAAGATGATGGAGAATCGATTCGATGGTTTGGTCATGTGAGAAGAAGACCTATTGATGCCCCAGTGAGGAGGCTAGAAAGTTGGGGAACAAGTAATGTTGTGAAAGGTAGAGGAAGACCCAAGAAAACTTAGATAAAGATGATTGAAAATGATATGCGGTTTCTTGGAATTGGAGAAAGTATGGCGATGGAGAGGCAAATGTGGCGGGAAAGAATACGGATGGTGGATGGAGTCTGATTTTTTTTTTATTTTTTTTTTAATTCCTATTTTCTTTTATTTCATGTTATCTTTTAATTTATTTTTCAGGATTTTTCAATTTTTTTTTTTAACATTCATTCTCTTTTTTGTATTTGCTTTTTTCTCTATTTTTTCCCTCTTTTTTCCTTTTATGTTATTTATATAACGATTATTGACGGTTTCAAAGTTTGATTCATGTTAGCCGACCCCAAATCATTTTGGGACTAAGGCTTAGATGTTGTTGTTGTTGTTGTTGTAGGCAGGGGTTGAGTTGGAAGAATCTTTTCATCTTCTGCAAATTTATCGGAGTCGTGAAGTTGGTCAGTCATATGTAACTTCAGTTGGCACAACACTAATGGCCTTAACACATGCATTGTGGGTAATGGTCAAAATCAGACCTCAAGTGGTATTACAATTTCTTACTTATTAGTTCTGATTTTTTTATTTTCGTTTTTTTTTTTTTTTTTGCTTGACTAATATTTATCTATGCAGATTTTATGTAATGGTCCTGGAACTTGTATACCGCTTTGTGTAATTGCATTCATTCTCAAGGTTTGCATTTTCTACGTTATTTTTCCTTTTTCTTCAGGGCCATTATTTTGGGGGCATTAATGCAATGCTTAGACTAGGTGTTCAACGAGGAGATTCTATTTTATGTGATACTGTCTGACAAATTATAATGTCTAAGCTGGCACATTGGACTGGGTAATGGCCTTATTCTTTTATCTGAAGAAATGTTAAGCTGATCGAGTTATAATGCAAATTCCAGGTTCTTGGGATCAAGTGGTCATCCATCTTCTATGTTGAGAGCATTGCGAGAGTTAGGAGGCTGTCATTGAGCGGATTGCTTCTTTACAAACTGCGGTTGGCTGATCAGTTGTTTGTACAATGGCCACAGCTGAAGAGCAAATATCCTCGGGCTAATTATGTCGGTCGGCTTATGTAATGATGTCATTCTTGGTCTTTCACTGAAGTACTTCTAGAGTCCTGATTCTGCTCTCTACTCTACCTTTTGGCACTAGAAATTATTGATTTTTGCCATGTCACGTTTTAGTTAAGTCGACACCTTGACAACTAAACTTTGGACTTAAAAAGGGGAAAAAACTTTTGAGCTCAATTTCTTATTACTGCAACGTAAGTCTGAAGCTACCATATCTGTTGTGGAATATAAACCATGCATTTCATTTTATGCAATCGCCTTTGACACAAAAAATTTCTTATTATTTGTATATATGATCAAGTATTGGATCAAACTGCAATTGAAGTTGAGAATGCATGCATGTATTCTGTGTGGAGTTTATATTATTGAAGTTATAGTTGCAAGGTCGTTTCTGCTGGGCAAAATATTTGGACTGTATTGGTCTCTCTATGAGGAGGAATTAAGCTGCTAACCGATATTTCACATTGATATGATTATCATTCTGGAGAACTTGTGCAGAAAGGAGGAATACATTATGAGTTGGACCATTTGGGATACTTCTCGAGCTTGGGTAAATATTTCTTTGCTTGATTTATTCAATGGGAGAGCCATGATCTCTGCCGCGTGGTTCTATTTTCGAATTTCATTTGTAAGTTTAATACTTATATTTTAAGATGTAATGCCATCTTTGTTTGAATATTCTTTCTAATACGAATGCCATATGATTTCATTTTTCAAAAACTCTTGTGACCAACACTTTCAACCAATTTCCATAGTTCCATTTCAATTGTGTCAGTGATTCCATTACCAAACAAATATATTGAATATGTAGTTACTATTTTGAGATCATATCTATCCAATGATCCGAGTCAAGTTCCATGATGTATTTGAGGAACTACGAATATCCACAGAAGTTCATCCAAAGGTTGCATGGTAATTTATAGTGTTTCAGTTTGTGGTTCCCATTTTATATTGAAAACAGGAGGATGGTTATTACTTAAATTGCACTTGTCCTTGATAAACTGCACACTTGACGTGTCTTCTTCATGTAGATTTAGATTTGTCAATAGTTATATGCTTATGGGTTTTTTAATGTCTTTGTGAAGTTCAGTTGTTTAGACATTTAGTCGATTTTTTTATTTTTTTTTGGTTCAGTTGAGCAATTCTGGAACCAGTCATAATCCAAAACGACAAAATTTGAAAATTCTTGTTTGATAAATGATTATTTTCTATGACATGCAAATAAAAGAATGTGAAGATATGCATATTGAAATAAGTGTTTCTTGTATGTGGGCTAGACCATGTAAAATTTGTAGGCATGTTTATTTTTTTACTAAATTTGATTTATTCGAATTATGTGGTTGACATGTCTTTCCGTGCACCATACACGGGTAAAAGGGCTAGGTTGCCCACATTAGAAGTGTTTTCTAACATGGATTGAAGTATGGATCAGTTTTAAAACGTATGTTTTTACCTGTAAAAGCTCACCATGTTTAATACACCCTCCGTCCCACCGAATATGATGCATATTCCTTTTTGGGCCGTCCCACCGAACTTGGGCGTTTCTAAAAAAGAATATAAAAAAAGAAAGAAAAAAAGTAAATTATTCAGATTAAATAATTTGAAAATAAAAACAAAAAAAAAATAAGTTTTTAACATATTCAAATTTTCAGAACATTAAAAATATAATTACTAACACTTATAATTACTAACACTCTTAAAACACTAAACACTCCCTCCTTAAATCCCGTGTCCAAAAGCAAATGCTCATGTTCGGTGGGACGGAAGGAGTACTTGCCATTTTTCTATTATTTTTTGAATTTGCAATTGCATATATATATATATATATATACACACACACACACACACAAACAATTGGTGCCTAAAAGGCACAAACAAAGAAAAAGCTCAAACTAAATGCTAAAACAATTGCCAGATCTCATGGCTTTAGAAACAGCACACAGGTCATCTAAGAAAGCAGCTACAGGATGAGGTGGGGGACTGTCAAAAGACTCAAAACAAACGAGGCCAAGCTCGTGAAAGATAGATACTGCATTTGGATAAGGCATCAGCAGTGCAATTATATTCTCTGAAAATATGAGACAAAGAGGCACAATCCATCTTATCCATTAACTTGCCACAACCCAGAAGAACAGATCCCAAAGGATGGTTGCCAAAATCAGACTTTTTCAACAACTGAACCAAAATAGCAGAACCAAACTCGATGATCAAATTATTTATGTTCGAGCTAGCTGCAAGCTTCAGTCCCTGAAAGAGTCCCCAAGCTTAAGCATCCAAAATTTCTCCAACTCCCAAATTAACTTGAAAGCCACTTATTCAGTCACTAAAATAATTGCGAATGACACCACCTGCCCCAATTTTTCCGGTAGGAGAAATTCTAGTTCCATCAATATTAAGCTTAAAGAAATTTTCTGGAGACCTTCTCCAAGTATGCATAAAGTAGTTGGGAGCAAACCTGCCATGAGACTTCATAGTGGACCTCTTCCATTCCAAAGCATAGTCCGAAATAATCTTTTCAAAACCATCATGAAGAACAAAACCAGAATAAAAAACCTTTCCTATTTCTCCACTTCCATATGAACCAGCAGATAAAAATAAAGAGACACTTCCAGCTAATATTAATACCAACAGGTTTACTAAAAGCACTCCAAATGGTTTTAGCTCTAGGACAATCTCTTAACATATGTAATAATAAAGTCTCATCAGAACAGAGGCAAATATCGCGGAGTAGGGCTAGAGGCAAAACCTCTGGTAACTTGGATGGACATTGGTGAGCAGCCTCTTATGGAGAACAGAACAGCCCACAAAAAGGTTTTGAGTTTAGGAGGAAGGTCTAGCTTCCACTGATGGTTCACATGATCAGCAGAATCAAAAAGGGAACAATAAGCATATTTTTACTGAAAGTTGACCCCCATTAGAAGTAGGCCCCCAAATTCTAGTGTCATCGCCATTCTCACTAAAACCAGTTGGAACATTAACAAAAAGGTCAACAATTTCTCTAGGAAGCACAGACAACAGAATATCCACATTCCAGCCCTCATCATTCCAGAAATTTTTAATCACAACATCATCTCATATATAACAGAGAAGGGAGGGCAAAATTGATAAGAGATCGAGGCAAAAGCCAGAAATCATACCAGAATTTGATAGACTCCCCATTTCCCATAAATTAAAAACCAAAATAATCAAATAAAAAATATATAAATATAAATATGTGTACTTCGAATTTGGCATTTTCACAAAATTTTGACGTTTATGTTAGGTAGATTAACTCGCTCTGCCCAGTCCCACCTCTTCTCAAAAAAAAGTAGGCCCTAGTTGCGCTTGAGACAGCCCACCTCGTCTTTAGACCTCACGATGATGAGTCTCAAGTCAACACCTGAGAAAAAAAATGTGTACCGGAATTTTTTTTATAGCATGAGGAGGGGAGTGGGTCCAGAGGGATGGCTAGGGCTTAGGAGCGGTAAGGTCACCTGCATATTCCCTTGCTTGTAGAAGTCCAATTCAGTCTGACCTAATGATAGATTTCTATAAATGCTACGGGAGAGGGTCCAGAGAGATGGCTAGGGCCTAACGGTGGTGAGGCCACCAAAGAATTAATGCATATTGCTTTGCTTGTGTTCAACGAAAAGTGTGAAAAGTAACACATGGTCACTCATGATGGAAATGGACTTCTACCAGCAAAGTGTGAAAAAAGTAACACAATTGGCCACTCATGATGGAAATGGACTTCTACAAGCAAAGGAATGGACTCATTTTCGCTCCATTTGGAATCTTGTTTTTCGTGACTCTTTAATAGTTAATGTCGAGATTTGAATCTCGAGCTTATATCCTGATGTCTTTTTTTTTTGTGGGTCAACACATGTTCGCTTTTTAATTATTCCTCCATTCTATTTATATGTATATATTATGTTTATTTTTGTATTTGTTTATATACTGAACGAAGGCACGCACAGGAACACTGGCAGATATATTCTGTTTGTATGTATATTATCCTTAAATTTTGTAAACAGTAACCATAAAATAAAAAAATTATATTGATTAAACGAAAACTACAGTCAGTTACCAAAAAAAAGTTACGTAAAAGATAAATAAAAATATTATAATAAAATACTAAGTACTAAAATCGCTCCTCCACTTTAGCGGCCGGGAATACCTCATTGATTGTTTTAGTTAAGGCTTTCATACTGGCGTTTTCAATGTATTCCAATGTAATATCCGCATTTTTCCTTTTTCCCGATATTCTCATTTTTGGTGTATTTTCGTTTTTAGCAACTCGTTTGTAACCGTATTGACATTTCGAGAATATCTAATATTTGACTTCTTGTCGTTCGAGCTTGTTTCGGACTCGATTCGGTGTTTTATGTCATTTTCGTCGCTATTTCGTGTATTCTCGTGAATCGTCGTTCGGAACCGCCGTTTCGGGGTTGCCGAAGATCCATATCATATTATTATGCGTGTTATGAGCTTTTGTTTTGTGTTCCGACCTTGTATCGTACATTTCGGATGTTTTGGGCCGTTTTGTAATTTCCCAAAGTTTTGGGTAATTACGTTTGTTGTTATTTTCCAAACCTTCGGGTAGACGAGAATATGTTTTCCTTCAACACTTAGGTTCGTCGCCTCGAATCCTTTACGTTTGTAACCTCGTGTTTTGTTCACCGTTGCATTTCAATTTTTCGGTTCTTTCCTTGCCTGTTAGTAGCGGCCTGTACTCCTCAGGAAGGGACATTACGTACGTAATGCAGTATGTTGTTACGTACGTAATGGTATGTAGGAAATTTGACAGGCGATCCTGCCCATTTCATTACGTACGTAAGATGGAAGGGCTTACGTACGTTAATAAGCTAACATACGTTAGCTACCTGTGGCTAACGTACATAACTCGGCCTGGGTTTATAAACCCAGGGGTTGACCGATTTCAGTCATTTTACACTCTCCTCCTCTCCCCTGCGACTCCAAGGCGATTTCTTGGCATTTCCGGGCGATTTGAAGCTTCGTAACTCCGAGCCATCATCTTTCTCAAGTTTTTGGAGTGTATTATCAACATCTAATCGTGTTCTTCGTCTTTAATCTGAGGTAAATTCCTAGAACCTTATTTTTGGGGAAACTTGGGGTTTCGGGTGTTTCGTCCGATTCGTTCCGTATGGTTGATTAATTCATAATGAATATGATTAATCTTGTTGATATTCTTGGTTTCCCTACGGATTCATGGTATATTTTCTAGTTGTTGCGTTTTCGAGAGGGTTTGGTTGTGGTCCGCCCTCGTTGCTATTTTTATACGAATATACATGAATCGTAGGTGGGTTTTCGAGAGTATTTCAATCCCGTATTCGTTTAGATATGGTTGTGATTGTATTCTCGATTCGTTAGGTTCGTGATTATCGGTTCCTCGCGGTCGTGTTTGATTCTTCCTTTCCGTTCGTGTCACCGTCTATTGATCGAGGCAAGTACCCTTATGAACTTACAATCTTAACATGTTAGTTTTGCATGAGAAATTGTGTGTGTGTGTGTATGCTCACTACGGGTTAGATCCGACGGGGTCTCGGTAGGGGTCCACGGAGGTGTGGATCGACGAGTTTTGCTTTTAACCACTACGGGTTAGATCCGACGGGGTCTCGGTAGGGGTCCACGGAGGTGTGGATCGACGGTTAATTGTGGTGTATTTTACAAATGTGTTTTGAATTATGGCGTTTCCGGAAATGTGTGTTTCAACTGATGTTTTCTGAATTGCATGCTTGACTATATGTGTAAGGTGTAAGTTGTTCATTTGGTTACTTGTACTAGCGTCATTGCTAACCCCTCTGGGGACCCATTTTGGGGAAATTCGTTTCATGAATTTCAGGTCAGGTTCTTCGAGACGAACGGGCACTGGACCAGTACGCGGATGATGGCCATGCGTGATGATTGTGCACGAGTAGTGTCTTATTATTTTCTACCTTTTTTACCATTTGTCGATTTGTAAACTAATAGAAGTACTCGAGTACTTAGGAGTTCTTGTTTGTTCGGATTGTATCGTTGCCTATGGTGTTTGTGTCAGGTGATTGTGTTGTGTTTGACCGGTTGAACCGGGTGGATTATTTTTGTTTTGCGTCTTTATGACGAGGTGTTATTTTGTTGTTTCCGCTAGTCGATGAGTATGTTGGTTGTTAAGCCTGGTGGGTCCCATGTAGGGATTCACGGCGCTGTAATATACCTCGAATATCTTGGGGGTGTTACAGAAAATTGTATCAGAGCTCTAGGTTTATGGATACCTAGGCTTGTCGGATTCATTGGGTCTTGTTGTGTTTCGTCTTGCACATCGTCATCACGCTGCCATGATTCCGGTACTTCCAGTGCCCGTAAGTTTTTCCTTACTCTGTTCTTTGTTTTCTTGTATCGCCTTCAACTCTTGACTGTAATGGTTTTTCCTCTCGTACTTACCATCGTATGGCTTTTACTACTTATTTAACATCAGTATGGATGCTGGAAGAGGTCGTGGTCGTGGTCGTGGATGCAGCCGGGGGCGTGGGGCAGCCGGTGGGGCGGCCACATCGCATTCTTCGGGAGCCGGCAGTACTGGTGACCGTCATAGCCATGCTTCTACTCAAGATGGCGACAACCTTGGTGTTGCGGCTGTTATGCAGCAAATGGTGAACCAAATGGCGACGATAGCTCAGATCGTTCAGAACCCGAATCCGGCCCAAGCTGCTCGGGGCGGAGCAGATCGTTGGCTACAGAATGTTATCAAGATGCATCCTCCCCAGTTTTCGGGAGCCTCAGACCCGATTGGCTGGGAGGGGTGGATTAAGGAGATATCTAAAGTTTTCGTCGCCATCAACTGTCCCGAGGACCGCAAGGTCCCCATTGCCCAGTATTTCCTCACTGGGGATGCTACCGACTGGTGGGAGGTCGTTGAGCCCAGAGACCGCGCTGCTACATGGGATGAGTTTAAGGACCTAATGGAGACCGAGTATTGCCCATGGCCGGTCAAACAGGCCCGAGTCCATGCTTTCTTTGATGCTCACCTGGATATCCTCGCTTTCCTGTGCCATTGCCGATTACAACCGAGAGTTGGGCTTCGTGAAGGCCCAGGTTAGGGAGGAGAGCGATAAGATTTTCCATTTCTCCAGGCGGATGAAACCGTCGATTCGTGATTACATGTCCGGGCTCATTTGCACTACCTTGAAGGATTATCAGAGTAGGGCCCTTGCTTACGATATGTCTGTGACGGCAAATGAGGCGGCTCGCGAGAGCAAGAAGCAAAAGTCCGCCGGAAATTTTTCGGGCCACAAAGGTGGGGGTCAGCAAAAGTCCCAGTCTGCTAACTTTTCCGCTGGTGGTGGTCTCGCCCGCTCTACTGGAGGTTTTCGCGGAGTAGGGCTAGAGGCAAAACCTCTGGTAACTTGGATGGACATTGGTGAGCAGCCTCTTATGGAGAACAGAACAGCCCACAAAAAGGTTTTGAGTTTAGGAGGAAGGTCTAGCTTCCACTGATGGTTCACATGATCAGCAGAATCAAAAAGGGAACAATAAGCATATTTTTACTGAAAGTTGACCCCCATTAGAAGTAGGCCCCCAAATTCTAGTGTCATCGCCATTCTCACTAAAACCAGTTGGAACATTAACAAAAAGGTCAACAATTTCTCTAGGAAGCACAGACAACAGAATATCCACATTCCAGCCCTCATCATTCCAGAAATTTTTAATCACAACATCATCTCATATATAACAGAGAAGGGAGGGCAAAATTGATAAGAGATCGAGGCAAAAGCCAGAAATCATACCAGAATTTGATAGACTCCCCATTTCCCATAAATTAAAAACCAAAATAATCAAATAAAAAATATATAAATATAAATATGTGTACTTCGAATTTGGCATTTTCACAAAATTTTGACGTTTATGTTAGGTAGATTAACTCGCTCTGCCCAGTCCCACCTCTTCTCAAAAAAAAAGTAGGCCCTAGTTGCGCTTGAGACAGCCCACCTCGTCTTTAGACCTCACGATGATGAGTCTCAAGTCAACACCTGAGAAAAAAAAATGTGTACCAGAATTTTTTTTATAGCATGAGGAGGGGAGTGGGTCCAGAGGGATGGCTAGGGCTTAGGAGCGGTAAGGTCACCTGCATATTCCCTTGCTTGTAGAAGTCCAATTCAGTCTGACCTAATGATAGATTTCTATAAATGCTACGGGAGAGGGTCCAGAGAGATGGCTAGGGCCTAAGGGTGGTGAGGCCACCAAAGAATTAATGCATATTGCTTTGCTTGTGTTCAACGAAAAGTGTGAAAAGTAACACATGGTCACTCATGATGGAAATGGACTTCTACCAGCAAAGTGTGAAAAAAGTAACACAATGGGCCACTCATGATGGAAATGGACTTCTACAAGCAAAGGAATGGACTCATTTTCGCTCCATTTGGAATCTTGTTTTTCGTGACTCTTTAATAGTTAATGTCGAGATTTGAATCTCGAGCTTATATCCTGATGTCTTTTTTTTTTTGTGGGTCAACACATGTTCGCTTTTTAATTATTCCTCCATTCTATTTATATGTATATATTATGTTTATTTTTGTATTTGTTTATATACTGAACGAAGGCACGCACAGGAACACTGGCAGATATATTCTGTTTGTATGTATATTATCCTTAAATTTTGTAAACAGTAACCATAAAATAAAAAAATTATATTGATTAAACGAAAACTACAGTCAGTTACCAAAAAAAGGTTACGTAAAAGATAAATAAAAATATTATAATAAAATACTAAGTACTAAAATCGCTCCTCCACTTTAGCGGCCGGGAATACCTCATTCATTGTTTTAGTTAAGGCTTTCATACTGGCGTTTTCAATGTATTCCAATGTAATATCCGCATTTTTCCTTTTTCCCGATATTCTCATTTTTGGTGTATTTTCGTTTTTAGCAACTCGCTTGTAACCATATTGACATTTCGAGAATATCTAATATTTGACTTCTTGTCGTTCGAGCTTGTTTCGGACTCGATTCGGTGTTTTATGTCATTTTCGTCGCTATTTCGTGTATTCTCGTGAATCGTCGTTCGGAACCGCCGTTTCGGGGTTGCCGAAGATCCATCTCATATTATTATGCGTGTTATGAGCTTTTGTTTGGTGTTCCGACCTTGTATCGTACATTTCGGATGTTTTGGGCCGTTTTGTAATTTCCCAAAGTTTTGGGTAATTACGTTTGTTGTTGTTTTCTAAACCTTCGGGTAGACGAGAATATGTTTTCCTTCAACACTTAGGTTCGTCGCCTCGAATCCTTTACGTTTGTAACCTCGTATTTTGTTCACCGTTGCATTTCAATTTTTCGGTTCTTTCCTTGCCTGTTAGTAGCGGCCTGTACTCCTCAGGAAGGGACATTACGTACGTAATGCAGTATGTTGTTACGTACGTAATGGTATGTAGGAAATTTGACAGGCGATCCTGCCCATTTCATTACGTACGTAAGATGGAAGGGCTTACGTACGTTAATAAGCTAACATACGTTAGCTACCTGTGGCTAACGTACATAACTCGGCCTGGGTTTATAAACCCAGGGGTTGACCGATTTCAGTCATTTTACACTCTCCTCCTCTCCCCTGCGACTCCAAGGCGATTTCTTGGCATTTCCGGGCGATTTGAAGCTTTGTAACTCCGAGCCATCATCTTTCTCGAGTTTTTGGAGTGTATTATCAACATCTAATCGTGTTCTTCGTCTTTAATCCGAGGTAAATTCCTAGAACCTTATTTTTGGGGAAACTTGGGGTTTCGGGTGTTTCGTCCGATTCGTTCCGTATGGTTGATTAATTCATAATGAATATGATTAATCTTGTTGATATTCTTGGTTTCCCTACGGATTCATGGTATATTTTCTAGTTGTTGCGTTTTCGAGAGGGTTTGGTTGTGGTCCGCCCTCGTTGCTATTTTTATACGAATATACATGAATCGTAGGTGGGTTTTCGGGAGTATTTCAATCCCGTATTCGTTTAGATATGGTTGTGATTGTATTCTCGATTCGTTAGGTTCGTGATTATCGGTTCCTCGCGGTCGTGTTTGATTCTTCCTTTCCGTTCGTGTCACCGTCTATTGATCGAGGCAAGTACCCTTATGAACTTACAATCTTAACATGTTAGTTTTGCATGAGAAATTGTGTGTGTGTGTATGCTCACTACGGGTTAGATCCGATGGGGTCTCGGTAGGGGTCCACGGAGGTGTGGATCGACGAGTTTTGCTTTTAACCACTACGGGTTAGATCCAACGGGGTCTCGGTAGGGGTCCACGGAGGTGTGGATCGACAGTTAATTGTGGTGTATTTTACAAATGTGTTTTGAATTATGGCGTTTCCGGAAATGTGTGTTTCAACTGATGTTTTCTGAATTGCATGCTTGACTATATGTGTAAGGTGTAAGTTGTTCATTTGGTTACTTGTACTAGCGTCATTGCTAACCCCTCTGGGGACCCATTTTGGGGAAATTCGTTTCATGAATTTCAGGCCAGGTTCTTCGAGACGAACGGGCGCTGGACCAGTACGCGGATGATGGCCATGCGTGATGATTGTGCACGAGTAGTGTCTTATTATTTTCTACCTTTTTTTACCATTTGTCGATTTGTAAACTAATAGAAGTACTCGAGTACTTAGGAGTTCTTGTTTGTTCGGATTGTATCGTTGCCTATGGTGTTTGTGTCAGGTGATTGTGTTGTGTTTGACCGGTTGAACCGGGTGGATTATTTTTGTTTTGCGTCTTTATGACGAGGTGTTATTTTGTTGTTTCCGCTAGTCGATGAGTATGTTGGTTGTTAAGCCTGGTGGGTCCCATGTAGGGATTCACGGCGCTGTAATATACCTCGAATATCTTGGGGGTGTTACAGAAAATTGTATCAGAGATCTAGGTTTATGGATACCTAGGCTTGTCGGATTCATTGGGTCTTGTTGTGTTTCGTCTTGCACATCGTCATCACGCTGCCATGATTCCGGTACTTCCAGTGCCCGTAAGTTTTTCCTTACTCTGTTCTTTGTTTTCTTGTATCGCCTTCAACTCTTGACTGTAATGGTTTTTCCTCTCGTACTTACCATCGTATGGCTTTTACTACTTATTTAACATCAGTATGGATGCTGGAAGAGGTCGTGGTCGTGGTCGTGGATGCAGCCGGGGGCGTGGGGCAGCCGGTGGGGCGGCCACATCGCATTCTTCGGGAGCCGGCAGTACTGGTGACCGTCATAGCCATGCTTCTACTCAAGATGGCGACAACCTTGGTGTTGCGGCTGTTATGCAGCAAATGGTGAACCAAATGGCGACGATAGCTCAGATCGTTCAGAACCCGAATCCGGCCCAAGCTGCTCGGGGCGGAGCAGATCGTTGGCTACAGAATGTTATCAAGATGCATCCTCCCCAGTTTTCGGGAGCCTCAGACCCGATTGGCTGGGAGGGGTGGATTAAGGAGATATCTAAAGTTTTCGTCGCCATCAACTGTCCCGAGGACCGCAAGGTCCCCATTGCCCAGTATTTCCTCACTGGGGATGCTACCGACTGGTGGGAGGTCGTTGAGCCCAGAGACCGCGCTGCTACATGGGATGAGTTTAAGGACCTAATGGAGACCGAGTATTGCCCATGGCCGGTCAAACAGGCCCGAGTCCATGCTTTCTTTGATGCTCAGCCTCGGGATATCCCTGTTTCCCAGGCCATTGCCGATTACAACCGAGAGTTGGGCTTCGTGAAGGCCCAGGTTAGGGAGGAGAGCGATAAGATTTTCCATTTCTCCAGGCGGATGAAACCGTCGATTCGTGATTACATGTCCGGGCTCATTTGCACTACCTTGAAGGATTATCAGAGTAGGGCCCTTGATTACGATATGTCTGTGACGGCAAATGAGGCGGCTCGCGAGAGCAAGAAGCAAAAGTCCGCCGGAAATTTTTCGGGCCACAAAGGTGGGGGTCAGCAAAAGTCCCAGTCTGCTAACTTTTCCGCTGGTGGTGGTCTCGCCCGCTCTACTGGAGGTTTTCGCGGAGCTACCAATACTCCTTCTCGGGATACGAAGTGTTTTAACTACGGTCGACTGGGCCACATTAGTCGTACATATCTGAGTCCTTTGCTGACATGTAATCGGTGTGGCCAGCCGGGCCACAAAGCTGCTTTCTGTGCTGAGAGAGAGAAAATCCTTGGTGCCCAGGCTTCCATTCCAGCGCCTAGGGAACCAAGTGTGAATCAAGGTTCGTTTGCTCCGCAGTCTCCACCGAGTGCTAGCTGAGGGAGAGGCCGGGGTCAGCCCAGCAGAGGGGGAGCTTCCAGTGTCGGCTCCGCCCACCCGCGTGTTTATGAGATGAGGAGGGCCGATGATGACCCGCCACTGGCCACAGTACTGCTCACATCTATTTGCATCCTGTCAGTGTGCTTTTCGATTCTGGTGCTACGCATTCGTTCGTGTCTTTAGAATGTGTGCGCCGTCTGGGTCTTGATTGCTTATCACCATGTGAGCCTTTCATCGTTAAACTTCCTAGCGGTGATAGGATCGTTGGTGACCGTGACATTCGAGATTGTGCTGTGACTATTTGTGAGAGGGCTTGGCTCTCTAATCTTATTGTTGTGGGAATTGAGGGTGAGGATTTAATTCTTGGGGATGACTGGCTCGAACGGCATGGCGCGATCATGAACTACCGTACGAGAATCATCACTATGTTAGACGAGGACGGCACCAAGCACTCTTTCGCGGGGCGAAAGAGGGGAAACCAGAAACTTGTTATTAACACTTTGAAGGCCATGAGACTCCTGCAGAAGGGGTGTACTGGTTATTGGTGTTTCGCCTTGAAGGCGGAGAGTGGTGGAGTCGTTCTTACATCGATTCCAGTTTTTAGTGAGTTTCCTGACGTTTTTCCTGACGAGTTACCGGGTTTGCCACCGGACCGTGAGGTAGAGTTTGCTATCGAGTTAGAGCCGGGTGCGGCTCCAATTTCGAAGGCGCCGTATCGCATGGCACCTTTCGAGATGGCCGAGTTGAAGAAGCAGTTGAGTGAGATTCTTGAGTCAGGGTATATTCGACCGAGCGCTTCGCCTTGGGGCCACCGGTTTTATTTGTACGGAAGAAGGATGGTTCACTTCGTTTGTGTATCGACTATCACGAGCTAAACAAGATGACCATCAAGAACAAGTATCCCTTGCCAAGGATTGATGACTTGTTCCATCAGTTGCAGGGAGCTGCGGTATTCTCGAAGATCGACTTGAGATCGGGGTACTACCAGCTTCGGGTGAAGGAGTCCGATGTGCCGAAGACAGCTTTTCGGACAAGATACGGACATTATGAGTTTGTGGTCATGCCCTTTGGGTTAACCAATGCGCCGGCGGTCTTCATGCAGTTGATGAACAAGGTCTTTATCGAGTATTTATATAAGTGTGTCTTCATCTTCATTGACGATATCCTTATCTGTTCGAGGAACGAGGAGGATCACGCGCATCATCTGCGAGTAGTGTTAGACATTTTGAGGACCGAGAAACTCTATGCGAAGTTCTCGAAATGTGAGTTCTGGCTGAAGGAAGTGATGTTTCTGGGTCACATGATTTCAGCCGAGGGAGTCCGTGTGGACCCGCAAAAGATCAAGGCAGTGTTGGATTGGGCACTGCCTAAGAACGTGAAGGAGGTCCGTAGTTTCTTGGGTTTGGATGGCTACTACCGTAGGTTCGTCGAGGGTTTCTTGAAACTAGCTCAGCCACTTACACAGTTGCTCCAGAAATCTGAGACATTCGTCTGGAATGACGAGAGGCATGCGAGTTTTGAGGAGCTGAAGAAGCGTTTAACTTCAGCCCTGGTTTTAGCGTTGCCATGTGGCAACGAGGGTTTTCCCGTTTATAGTGATGCTTCGGGTCAGGGTCTTGGGTGCGTATTGATGCAGCACAGCAAGACCATTGCGTATGCGTCGAGACAGTTGAGGCCGTACGAGCTCAACTACCCTACTCACGACTTGGAGTTAGCGGCAGTTGTGTTTGCGCTCAAGATTTGGCGTCACTACCTTTTTGGCTCTGCGTGTCAGATTTTTACCGATCATAAAAGTCTGAAGTACATATTTACTCAGCGTGAGTTAAATATGAGGCAGATGAGGTGGTTAGAGTTGATTAAGGATTATGACCTTGAAATCCATTATCATCCGGGCAAGGCGAACTTCGTGGCCGACGCCTTGAGTCGGAAACCGGTTGCGTTGAGGACACTTGAGATCCTTACGTCTCAATATGAGCTTCAACGGGTTTTGATTGAGTTGGATGTTGAGGTTTTTTTGCCAGGAGCCGTCGGACAACTTTGCGCTTTAGAGATTTCGTCGTCTCTGATCGATGAAATTAAATTGAAGCAGTTGGAGGATCCAATGATTTCTCAAATCCGAGAGAATGTTCTTAAGGGAAAGTCTCCTGGGTTTGTGATTTACGAGGATGGGGTATTGAGATTCCAGAGTCGGCTTTGTGTTCCGAACGATTCGGAATTGAGACAGGGTATTTTGCGCGAGGCCCATGCTACACCTTACTCTGTTCATCCTGGTTCGAGTAAGATGTACAAGGACCTGAGAAGGAATTTTTGGTGGAATGATATGAAGGAGGAGGTCGCACAGTTTGTAACGAGATGTTTGACTTGTCGTGAGTCAAAATCGAGCATCGACCATTTGGGTTATTGATCACTTCCCGTTCCGGAATGGAAATGAGAAGATATATCGATGGACTTCATCACGAGTTTGCCGAGATCGAAGTCGGGCATGAATATGGTTTGGGTGATTGTCGATCGTCTGACCAAGTCGGCACATTTTCTGGGCATCAAGGATACTTGGGGCCCGGAGAAGTTGGCTCGTGTGTTTATTGCGCAGATCGTGAGGCTTCACGGTACTCCGAAGTCTATTGTCTCGGATCGGGATGGCCATTTTGTATCGCACTTTTGGCGGTGCATAAGGCGTTGAGTACTCGTTTGCGTTTGAGTACCTCTTTTCATCCTCAGTCAGATGGACAGTCGGAGCGCACTATCCATACATTCGAGGATATGTTGCGTGCTTGTGTTCTCGACTGGATTAGTGACTGGGATGAGCATTTGCCATTGATCGAATTCACGTACAACAATAGTTGGCACGCGTCGATCCGAATGGCACCGTGTGAGGCGCTTTATGGGAGGCGTTGTCGATCGCCAATTTGGTGGAATGAGGCGTCTTATTTGGTCGGGACCGAGCCGGATATCGCTTTAGAGATGAGGCGGAAGGTGGAATTGATTCGGGAACGGATGTTGACAGCTCAGAGTCGACAGAAGTCGTATGCTGACGTCCTTCGTCGACCTTTGGAATTCGAGGTGGGAGACCACGTTTTGCTAAAGGTGTCACTGACGAGAGGAGTTTTCCGCTTCGGGAATAAGGGAAAGTTGAGTCCGAGATTTATTGGACCCTTTGAGATTCTCGAGCGAGTCGGTGAGTTGGCATACCGTTTGGCACTACCTCCGGCCTTGAGTCACGTTCATAGCTTTTTCCATGTTTCCCAGCTGAGGAAATATGTTCTGGATCCTAGTCATGTCATCGACTATGGTGAGATCGATATTGCCGAGGATATTACTTTCGAGGAGCGTCCCTTGAAGATTTTGGAGCACCATGAGAAGCGACTGAGGCATAAGACCAATCTCTTGGTCAAAGTGCAGTGGTCGAGGCATGGTGTCGAGGAGGGAACTTGGGAAACAGAGGATAGCATGCGTGCTAGATACCCCGAGTTGTTTGTTTCTTAAGTTCCAGGACGAAACTTATTTTTAGAGGGGTAGAATGTAATATCCGCATTTTTCCTTTTTCCCGATATTCTCATTTTTGGTGTATTTTTGTTTTTATCAACTCGCTTGTAACCGTATTGACATTTCGAGAATATTTAATATTTGACTTCTTGTCGTTCGAGCTTGTTTCGGACTCGTTTTACTCGATTCGGTGTTTTATGTCATTTTCGTCGCTATTTCGTGTATTCTCGTGAATCGTCGTTCGGAACTGCCGTTTCGGGGTTGCCGAAGATCCATCTCATATTATTATGCGTGTTATGAGCTTTTGTTTAGTGTTCCGACTGTGTATCGTACATTTTGGATGTTTTAGGCCGTTTTGTAATTTCCCAAAGTTTTGGGTAATTGCGTTTGTTGTTGTTTTCCAAACCTTTGGGTCGTCGAGAATATGTTTTCCTTCAACACTTAGGTTTGTCGCCTCGAATCCTTTATGTTTGTACCCTCGTGTTTTGTTCATCGTTGCATTTCGATTTTTCGGTTCTTTCCTTGCCTGTTAGTAGCGGCCTGTACTCCTCAGGAAGGGACATTACGTACGTAATGCAGTATGCTGTTACGTACGTAATGGTATGTAGGAAATTGGACAGGCGATCCTGTCCATTTCATTACGTACGTAAGATGGGAGGGCTTACGTATGTTAATAAGCTAACGTATGTTAGCTACCTGTGGCTAACGTACGTAACTCGACCTGGGTTTATAAACCCAGGGGTTGACCGATTTCAGTCATTTTACACTCTCCTCCTCTCCCCTCCGACTCCAAGGCGATTTATTGGGATTTTCGGGCGATTTGAAGCTTCGTAACTCTGAGCCATCATCTTCCTCGAGTTTTTGGAGTGTATTATCAACATCTAATCGTGTTCTTCGTCTTTAATCCGAGGTAAATTCCTAGAACCTTGTTTTTGGGGAAACTTGGGGTTTCGAGTGTTTCGTCCGATTCGTTGTTAGGCGTATTTTTATACGCTTATTTATCATTATTTTGTATTATTTTGGAGAGTGAAATTGTCTAAATGAGCCTTTAATGCCTTAATTTTGTATGATTGACAGGAAATTGAAGTCCGGAAGTTAAAACGAGGCAAAACGGGCGAAAACGGCAAATCTGGACTCGAGCCGCGGCACAAGGAAGCGGGCCGCGGCACAAGAAGACACCCGGCCAAAGGCGAGTAAAGCTGCTCTGTGCGCGGCCTGATCCAGTGAGCCGCGGCACATAAGAAATTGAGGACGCCTGCATCAGTGAAGGCTCTGTCTTGCGGCACGAGTTTAGTGCGCAGCTTTGCACACTTGGCGGTTTTTGTATGTCCGCGCGAATTAGGGCCGTTTCGAAGCCAGTTTTCGACCTACGGATACGGACGCGATTTGGAGGATATGCTGAACTATAAATAGGGTTTAAGACCCTAATTAATCATCTTTGGATCTGGAATCTTTTGGAGCTTAAGCTTGGAGACGGCAGAAGAGGAGGGAAGCAGAAGACTTCAAAGGCAAAGGGCGGAAGCTGAAGAACGGAGGAATCCGAGCTTCATCTGCGTTTGATTTTTATGCTTTCATTTATCTATTCTGTATTTTCAATTATTAGTATGTCAGGCTAAAGCCCTAATCTAGGGTTTTGATGAAACCTATGTTTTGATGAATTTCTTGAGATTATCCAATTAATTACCTTTTTGTTGAGTTTTCCCAATTGTGTTTAATGCTTGCAATTATCTGGCCAATAGTTGTATTGATTTAATCATTCACTTGAATCGGGAGAGGAGATTTGGTGAGAACTATTGGTGAGGACCGTTTTATTCTGTGAGATAGGAATATACTCATAGGAACTACGTGGCCTTTGGGAGATTTTATGCCTTTCGCCTATTGACGAATTAATTCACCTAGGGATAGAGTGCGTTATTCGCCTTTAGATAAATCTATTGACCTCGGGAGAGGCGGTAGAATATATTAGCAATCTCCGCCTTCAATAAATTGGGAAAATTATTTATTATGGATAATCGAGAGTAAATTCGGATAAACTGAGGTGGATTCAACCTAGACTTATTCATCATTTGATTTCTTTTATTCAAGCTATCGTTTTCTACTGTTTAGTCGCTTAGCAATTCTTTTAGTTATTAATTGCAAAAACCCACATTCGATTGTTCAAATAAAATTGGAATACACAAAAATCGGTAGTTAGAGATTCAGTCCTCGTGGGAACGATACTCTACTTATCACTTTATTACTTGTAAACGATGACGTGCACTTGCGTGTAAGAAATATCGCAACAAGTTTTTGGCGCTGTTAGGGACTGAAATTTTCTAATATCGATTTAAGTATTTCTAATCTTAATTTGAACGTTTTATTTTTATTTTTGTGTATTTAATTTCGTTTATTTGTTTTTCCTTTCAGGACCTTTCGTGTAGTGCATGAGAAAACTCGGTAACGAAGGCCTACTACCTTTGGATACCGAGCTCGAGCGCACTCTAAGAAGGAAGAAGAAGGAGAAAAGAGAGTTGCAGACGACGGTCAACATGGCCGATAATATCGAAGTCCAAGGAGGAGATAACCATGTGCGGCAAGTTCAACCGGAACTAGCTCTTCGAGATTATGCCATGCCGCAGATCAATGCTAATTTTTTGGGAATTCGGCGTCCCACTATCCAAGCCAATAATTTTGAGATCAAGCCTGATATTATTCAGATGGTGCAGGCGAGCCAATTCTGCGGACTGCCGAATGACGACCCGAATGCCCATATTGCTTCTTTCCTTGAGATATGCGACACATTCAAGACTAATGGTTTCACCGATGATGCCATCCGATTGAGGCTTTTCCCTTTCTCTTTGAGGGATAAAGCGAAATTTTGGTTAAATTCCTTACTGCCGGGGTCGATTACAACATGGGGGGGTTAGCGCAGGCCTTCCTTGCCAAATTCTTCCCACCTGCTAATACGGCGAGGTTGAGAAACGAAATAACCACCTTTGGTCAGTATGGAATCGCTCCACGAGGCGTGGGAGCGATATAAAGATTTGTTACGAAGATGCCCTCATCACGGCATCCCTGATTGGCTTCAGATTCAGACGTTCTATACTGGTTTGAGTGCTTCTACACGCACTCTCGTGGATGCGGCCGCTGGAGGGGCCTTGATGGGAAAGTCTATGGCCGAGGCACACTCGCTTTTGGAAGCTATGGCCGCAAACGCATACCAATGGCCATCGGAAAGATTAACACCGAAGCGAGTTATGGAAGTTTCAAGTAATGACCCGATTTCCACTTTGTCAGCTCAAGTCGCCGCTTTGACCCAACAGCTCCAAGCATTTTCGCACGCACCAGCCCCCGTTACCATAGAGACATGCAATTGGTGTAACAGATCACACTCGAGCGCAGAGTGTCAAGTTGGAAACCCGTTCGAGCAACATCAGATGGAGCAGGCTCAATTCGTGGAAAATGGAAATCGGCAGAATAACCCGTACTCCAACACTTATAATCCGGGGTGGCGAAATCATCCCAACTTTTCATGGAGAAACGGACAGAACTCAAACCAGCCCCCGTTCGCTCAGAATCAACAGCAGCCCCCTCCCGCTCCCAAAGTGTCTCTCGAGGAAGCACTTGCAAAATTGGCGGCAAATACGAGTCAATTTATGACCCGTACTGAAGCAACATTACAAAATCATTCCGCTTCCATTCGGAACTTGGAGGTCCAGCTGGGCCAAATTGCTAATGTGTTGACAGCTCGCCCGGAGGGAGCATTGCCGAGTACAACAGAGACAAATCCTAGAGAGAGTCTAAACGCAATCAGCTTGAGAAGCGGGAAAGAGGTCTTTGGATCAGCCCGAGCGGTGTGAAAAGAAGAAGGAAATTGAGGAAGAGAAGGATTTAAAGCCAGAGGAGTCGCAAGATTTGAAACCTTCAATAACGTTGCCGGATAACCCGAAGACATGTATGTCACCCGTCCCGTTTCCGTAGAGATTACAGCAAAGAAGGGCGGACAAACAATTTTCTAAGTTCCTTGACGTATTTAAAAAGCTTCACATTAACATTCCATTCGCCGACGCGTTGGAACAGATGCCGAGTTACGTTAAGTTCATGAAAGAGATATTGACGAAGAAAAGAAAACTCGAGGAGTTCGAAACTGTAGCCTTGACGGGGGAATGCAGCGCAATTCTTCAAAAGAAGCTCCCACCTAAATTGAAAGATCCGGGAAGCTTCAACATACCATGCACCATGGGGAATCTTTCTTTTAATAAGGCACTATGCGATCTTGGTGCTAGTATCAACCTCATGCCTCTGTCGATTTTCAAAAATCTGGATATTGGGGAAGCCAAGCCAACAACAGTCTCCTTGCAATTGGCGGATCGATCCATCAAATACCCAAGGGGAGTGATTGAGGACGTTTTAGTCAAAGTTGATAAGTTCTTTCCGGCCGATTTCATCGTACTCGACATGGAGGAAGATGAAGATATTCCAATCATCTTGGGACGACCATTTTTAGCGACGGGCCAAACCCTTATAGACGTGGAAAAAGGGGAGTTAACTCTGAGGGTCCAAGACGAGCAAGTTACTTTCCAAGTATTCAAATCGTTTCCATGTCCCGGAAGTGTTGATAAAAGGTCACAAATTGAAAGTGTAGATGTCGTTGAAAGAGGAAAGCACCGAAAAAATCGTCGGTTGGAAAATTCAGACGTTGTGTTAAATGGCCCAATTTTTAAGAAGGATGTAGAACAAGTAGCATTTCTCGAGCATGAGGACAAATCTGCTGCAGTCTTGAGTGCGTTTGTGAAGTAGGAGAGTAAGCCGAAAGCCCAGCGGACAATTAGTCATGGAAAAAACGGTTGTTTCGGGAAGTTGTTCACGTCGAAACCTTTTCGCAAACAACATGTGATGACCGAACCAAAAGTCGAATCGCTAACGACCAATGGTCATAATTTTAACAAATATATGAACGGTTCGATGAACGGGGCGGAAACCAAATGGAGTTTGCGAAAAGCGAACTAATATTTTCAAATAGGTCCGGCTGAAGACTATAAACTTAGCGCTTTTCGGGAGGCAACCCGAGTTCGTAGTTGTAGATTTTTGCGTTTCTTTATTTTTCTTGCATTCGTGATTCTTATTTTTCATCATTTTTGTGCTTCAATTTGCTTCTGCCTCTCGCTTTTAACGTGTTCTTCTCAAAATTCTGTGCAGGAAAGTTCCAGGAAGAAATCAAGTCCGAGCCGCGGCACATGTATTGTGAGCCGCGGCACACATAAATCGTAAGGGAGGCTAAACCAATTGTACCCTGTGCCGCGGCACGGCATAAATGAGCCGCGGCACACTTGAGCACTGAGCCGCGGCACACGAAATCTGTGCCGCGGCACACGACAACACGAGAAAATAGGTAAAAGGGAATGTACCCTGTGCCGCGGCTCTCTTTAGCTGTGCTGCGGCACACAATACGGAATTCGAAGGGGCCAGGTACCTTATAACTCTCAATCGGACGAACTCCCAGGTACGTTTTCTTTTTCCCTTCCCTCTCCCTTACCTGCGCGCGAATCGGCCGAAGCATTCTTCAAATTTTTTCTTGCGATTTCTCCTTGCAATCTTCACAAAACCAAAAGGTATGTTCCAATCTTTAATCTCTACTTGTTTATGGTTTAAATTTAAGTTGTTTATGCTTTGGAGGGATTGAACATGTTTATTCTCCTTCAAAAATTTCTAGGATGGTTTAGGGAATAACATGGTAGTTTTAATCGAATTTTCATGGTTAGTTTGGAATATGAATGAGTTGAGTGTGTTGTGTTGATGATGATTGAATTGTGTTTTTGTTCTTGGGGGTTGAATCGAGCTATAGCCATGTTTATTCTTCAAGTAAACTCGTGCCCTCAAGGTGTTTGATAAATTGCCTAAGTGAAAAATTTTCTTTGGAAAAGCAATCTTTTGAATTTTCGTGCAACGTATACGTTCTGAATTTACAGCAAGCCCAACCCTTACATCCAGGTTGAACGTTTAAGTCCAATTTCATCCTTCTCTCACGAATGCGCTATTTTGTTAAATTCTGGATTTCTGGCTGGACATCCTTAGCCAAGTGTAGATCATTGTTATTTTTGTTTGCGTAAATAAACCCCCGTGTTGTAGTTTTCAGGACTGATTATGGCAAGAACAAAGAAACTGAGCAAGAGAGCTAGGACTCAGTCATCCCCCACTCGAGGGGAGACCTCTCGTAGTCGGGCCGAGTCGGAGGGGCACCAATTTTCGGACCCTGAAATTCACAAGATCTTCAATGAAAAGATACGGCCACGACCGCTTATTCCAGAGAGGGGATTTACTACAGCTCCTCAGGACGGAGAATTGCTGACCATGATTGATGAGATGGGGTGGGCCAGATTTGCTGCACCTCCCGATCCAGCGGTTATCTCGATTGTGCAGGAGTTCTACGCCAGCGCACTGCTGAAGCACATTCGGGAAGGGCATACGTTGCCGTCATTAGAGTCTCGGACTCAGGTCGATGTCCGAGGGGTTACAGTTGATTTCTCCACGGCTGCTATTCGGAGGTTGTTTGGGCTTCCGGTGGTTGATGAGTCGGCCTATGACCGAGTGATGACCAGCCTCACGAAGGAGGCCCTGCTCGAGACCATTGCACAGCCCGATTCCGACTGGGAGCAGCGAGCACAGGGATCTTCCACCTTCCACTTCAGAGCTCGCGCCTCGGCCCGGCTCGGCGTGCACGGCTTTATTTTATCTGCGCACGCATTGACCCCACCTCCCGGATCCGTCTGTCTTTCTCTCCCACGCCGGACACTTTATGCTATCACTTAGCTGCGTTTGATGTGGCCCCCATCCTGGTCCGATCTATATTCGGTGTATCCAAGGGGGCCAAGACGGGGTTGAATCACCCCTCTCTCATCTGCGCTTTGTGCCGGCAATGGCCGACGTGGTCGACGACGAGTCGATGCTTGCCCTCGAGCCCCGATCGACCACCGCATCATATCACACTTTGACCGGTGGGGAGGAGCGCCGCGCACGCCGAGGGAGAGGATTTGCTAGAGGAGGCCCACGAGGATCCCCGAGCCGCTTTGTTGACACATGGAGATGCGGCCCGCCGGCCCGTGAGCGAGGTTGCGGGAGTTGTTTGATGGGGTGAGGAGGATCCGAGGAGACAGAGAGAGGAGCAGAGAGAGGATCGAGGAGAGAGAGAGGAGCCGAGAGAGGAGACGAGGAGAGAGAGAGATGAGATGAGGAGAGAGAGGGAGAGTTTGATGGCTGCCATGCGAGAGGAGCAGCGGACGGAGCGGGAGAGCGTTATTGCTGCCGTCAGAGCTGAGATGCGAGAGCAGGCCCGCTGGGCCAGCCGACGAGAGGCGAGGCGTCTGGCTGCGAGGGATGCTTATCATCAGGAGCACCTCGCCGCATGGACGGCCCATATCATGCATCCCGACGGGCCATTTATTGCACCCGCCCGGCCAGCCACACCACCCTCCTCACCGGATGATGCCGACACCAGCTCCTGAGCGGACTGGAGGGGAGTACTTGACCTTTTACTTTTATTGCATATCATTTTTTGTCCATTGAGGTCAATGTACGTCCTAAGTTTGGGGGGGATTTACTTTCAGTTGCTACATTCATTGCTGTACTTTATTTCGTTGCACTTTTCACTACGTTGCGTAAAATTTTTTTTAGATAGCCTTGCTTGTCTTAGTTTTTCTCTATTCGTGAAATTTTCGTGCTTCTATTTGTGTGATACTGATGTTACGACACTGTTTTTATCTCTGAAGAAACGGTCGAGTTTTAGTCGAGTTGTAGTCAGTAATTTCGGTTTCTGCTTAGTATTCATTTAGGTCCGAAATTTTTTCGTGATTGTAGAGGTCTTGGCGGATAAGAGAGGATACATACTTGTTTTAAAATCACCGTCGATACGTTTGGTTACATTTTCCGGATAGTGAGTTGTACTATTTCATTAGTCGTGTTGGCACTTAGATTGAGTTTAGAGTCGGTCAGTTTTTCCCAAAAGTCGAGATAATGTTGTTCTATGAAGGGAAGTCTAGTAACCGGGGGCATTCGCGTGACCCGCTGTTTACTCTCGCGTAAAACGACGACCCTGATTAGACTAGTGATTTAGATATTTCACATGTGCCAATGATAGGGAGCCTAGTAACCGGGGGTATTCGCGTGACCATTGCTTACTCTCGCGTAAAACGGCGACCTTGATTCGGACATGCGGAAATTATATATTCGAGTTGTTTCTCCACTGTAGAAGGGAACTTAGTAACTAGAAGCATCCATGTGCCCCATGAGTGTCTTTTACGTCAAACGGTTTCCCAATACATGAGAATGGAAGTTCCACCCTAGGATTATCCCGATGAAACATCCCGAGATCCTAACCTAGTGGTCAACTCGAATCAAATTGTTGAACATATATATAAGGGAATACTGTCCGAGGTTTATTTGTTATGAAACTCGTGAAAATTGTGCCATTAGACTATGGAACGGGACGAACTAGCTTGTTTATTTTAGCCTTTCATATTGACGGTCGATTTGACTCACGTTTTGTTAATCTTTGAGCTGGATTTTCTTCATGAACGAGTGATTAGGACTGAACTTGATTACTTTGCGGAATCATTATTCTGAGTGCAGCTCGCTTTTATGACACTCGTATTATTTAGAGAGAATTACAGGATAGTATTGATTAGGTTGAACACTATGAGTTGCACGATGATTCACGACATTCTTTTATTGAATTTAATTCTTTTTGCTTGAGGACAAGCAAAGGCTTAAGTTTGGGGGTATTTGTTAGGCGTATTTTTATACGCTTATTTATCATTATTTTGTATTATTTTGGAGAGTGAAATTGTCTAAATGAGCCTTTAATGCCTTAATTTTGTATGATTGACGAAATTGAAGTCGGAAGTTAAAACAAGGCAAAACGGGCGAAACGGCAAATCTGGACTCGAGCCGCGGCACAAGGAAGCAGGGCCGCGGCACAAGACACCCGGCCAAAGGCGAGTAAATCAGACTCTGTGCGCGGCACACCTGTGAGCCGCGGCACGAGAAGAAATTGAGGACGCCTGTGCATCCAACAAGGCTGTCTGCGGCACAGGTTTAGTGCGCCGCGGCACACTTGGCGGTTTTTGTATGTCCGCGCGAATTAGGGCCGTTTCGAAGCCAGTTTTCGACCTACGGATACGGACGCGATTTGGAGGATATGCTGAACTATAAATAGGGTTTAAGACCCTAATTAATCATCTTTGGATCTGGAATCTTTTGGAGCTTAAGCTTGGAGACGGCAGAAGAGGAGGGAAGCAGAAGACTTCAAAGGCAGAGGGCGGAAGCTGAAGAACGGAGGAATCCGAGCTTCATCTGCGTTTGATTTTTATGTTTTCATTTATCTATTCTGTATTTTCAATTATTAGTATGTCAGGCTAATGCCCTAATCTAGGGTTTTGATGAAACCTATGCTTTGATGAATTTCTTGAGATTATCCAATTAATTACCTTTTTGTTGAGTTTTCCCAATTGTGTTTAATGCTTGCAATTATCTGGCCAGTAGTTGTATTGATTTAATCATTCACTTCGAATCGGGAGAGGAGATTTGGTGAGGAACTATTGGTGAGGACCGTTTTATTCTGTGAGATTATACTCATAGGAACTACGTGGCCTTTGGGAGATTTTATGCCTTTCGCCTATTGACGAATTAATTCACCTAGGGATAGAGTGCGTTATTCGCCTTTAGATAAATCTATTGACCTCGGGAGAGGCGGTATAATATATTAGCAATCTCCGCCTTCAATAAATTGGGAAAATTATTTATTACGGATAATCGAGAGTAAATTCGGATAAACTGAGGTGGATTCAGAACCCTAGACTTATTCATCATTTGCTTTCTTTTATTCAAGCTATCGTTTTCTACTGTTTAGTCGCTTAGTAATTCTTTTAGTTATTAATTGCAAAAACCCACATTCGATTGTTCAAATAAAATTGGAATACACAAAAATCCGTAGTTAGAGATTCAGTCCTCGTGGGAACGATACTCTACTTATCACTTTATTACTTGTAAATGATGACGTGCACTTGCGTGTAAGAAATATCGCAACATTCGTTACGTATGGTTGATTAATTCATTATGAATATGATTAATCTTGTTGATATTCTTAGTTTCCCTACGGATTCATGGTATATTTTGTAGTTGTTGCGTTCTCGAGAGGGTTTGGTTGTGGTCCGCCCTCGTTGCTATTTTTATACGAATATACATGAATCGTAGGCGAGTTTTCGGGAGTATTTCAATCCCGTATTCGTTTAGATATGGTTGTGATTGTATTCTCGATTCGTTAGGTTCGTGATTATCGGTTCCTCGCGGTCGTGTTTGATTCTTCCTTTCCGTTCGTGTCACCATCTATTGATCGAGGCAAGTACCCTTATGAACTTACAATCTTAACATGTTAGTTTTGCATGAGAAATTGTGTGTGTGTGTATGCTCACTACGGGTTAGATCCGACGGGGTCTCGGTAGGGATCCACGGAGGTGTGGATCGACGAGCTTTGCTTTTAACCACTACGGGTTAGATCCGACGGGGTCTCGATAGGGGTCCACGGAGGTGTGGATCGACGGTTAATTGTGGTGCATTTACAGATGTGTTTTGGATTATGGCGTTTCCGGAAATGTGTGTTTCAAGTGATGTTTTCTAAATTGCATGCTTGACTATATGTGTAAGGTGTAAGTTTTTCATTTGGTTACTTGTACTAGCGTCATTGCTAACCCCTCTGGGGACCCGTTTTGGGAAAATTCGTTTCATGAGGTCAGGTTCTTTGAGACGAACGGGCGCTGGACCAGTACGCGGATGATGGCCGTGCGTGATGATTGTGCACAAGTAGTGTCTTATTATTTTCTACCTTTTTACCGTTTGTCGATTTGTAAACTAATAGAAGTACGCGAGTACTTAGGAGTTCTTGTTTGTACGGATTGTATCATTGCCTATGGTGTTTGTGTCAGATGATTGTGTTGTGTTTGACCGGTTGAACTGGGTAGATTATTTTTGTTTTGCGTCTTTATGACGAGGTGTTATTTTGTTGTTTCCGCGAGTCGATGAGTATGTTGGTTGTTAAGCCTGGTGGGTCCCATGTAGGGTTTCACGGCGTTGTAATACACCTCGAATATCTTGGGGGTGTTACATTCAACGCCATCTGGAGATTTCCATTTGTCCCTTCAATATATTCTCTTCTCCTGATATCGTTGAGATCCTTCATCAAGTTGGTTAGCCGTTTTTTTTTATGGTGTCACCCTTAACTCTCATTAAAAACACAAGATGCTGCAACATATCAAATAAAACAAGTTAAAAAAACAAAATAATCAAATAAAAAATATATAAATATAAATATGTAAGACTTCGAATATGGCATCTTTCACAAAATTTTGACGTTTATGTTAGGTAGATCAACTATTGCTGCCCAGTCCCACCTCTTCTCAAAAAAAAGTAAGCCCTAGTTGCGCTCCATCTAGCAGACAGCCCAACTCCTCTTTACACCTCACGATGATTAGTCTCAAATCAACACCTCACTAAACACTGAGAAAAAATATATGGACCGGAATTTTTTTTATAGCATGAGGAAGGGAGAGGGTCCATAGTAGAGGTGGCCATTGCCGGTCCGGGCCGGGCTGGGAGTAGGGAGCCCAGGACCGGCCCATGTTTGAGGCGGGACGGGCCTGGGCTGGGCGGCCGCAGCCCACTGCCTGCCTGCCCCCGGGCTGTCTCTGGACCAGTCTGGACCAAGCCGGATATTATTATTTTTTTTAAATCTATTTTGAATTTAAAAAATATGTTAACATTAGAAAAAAAATCAACTTGAAAACATATATTTTGAATATAAAAAAAATTAGTTAACACTAATTGAAAAAATTAATTTAAAATTTTGTTTTAAATTAAAAAAAATATTAACATTAAACTACAAAATTTATTTTGAATTTTAAAATATGTTAACATTAAGTTAACTGGGAAGAAAAGTAGAAAAATATGTTAACATTTGAAGGGTGGGCTTGTAACACCCCAAAACCATCCGGGATATTACAGCACCGTGGGCCCCGCGCCGGAACCCAGCAGGCTAAAATCCATTTTCAAAAATGTTCAAAAACGCCAAAAAGGCCGATGACGGTAATCTTTTCAAATACTCACTAAAGTCATTTATAAAGTATCAAATACCGCCATGAAAATATCGTTAAAACGTTCAAGGCCAAAATGTCAAAACTCAGTTTAGGGAATCGGTTTTACGAAATAATCCAAGTTTACGAAGTACCCAATAAGCCATGTTGAAATGTACACACGATTTGGTAAAAATACCGAAAAGACATTTTGAAATATACACATGCAGCGGATAAAACACAGTTCAAAATATACATTTGCAGCAGAAATAAAACAACCAAAAAAGAATACCCGATTCTCAAAATAATGCCACGGGCAGTATCACCCGGGAAGCTCATCTCTTCACGACCGCTACTAGCTCGATCTCCGAGTACCTAAAAATAAAGTCCACGATGGGGTCAGCCACAATACTCAATAATGATATCGATCACATCACATAAATAATTACATACCAATGTAATAATACTGTAAGAATACTACCAACGTAATCTTACCGTCATAACCTTACCAATCCAAAGCAATCCTTACCATAATCCACATTTCGCATTCTCAACTGACAAAATGAACTCAACAACACTCATTTGGACTGAACCAAAACAATACTCAAAATCCTCAAAAACATCATCATAACTCATAAGCGGGAAATAATCTATCTGTGCCAAATCCTGTCCGTCGGATCGCACAATCAAATACCAATCCTGATAAGAACCAAACATACACAATACATCTGTAGATCAACTACCACAAAATAATGATAACAAATCCAAAACATCGATGCACAACCCAAATGCTCATACGATCAATAACCAGATCAACCAATACGTCAAGTGAGAATATCACCAATATGACAAACTCCAGGCAAGACCAACAAAGAATCAACAACGACCAAGAATCTCATCAACATGATCAACTCCAACATGACCAACAAGGATCAACGATGACCGAGAATACCATCAACATGGTAAACTCCAACACGACCAATAAAAGATCAACGACTAAGAATACCATCAACATGGTAAACTCCAACACGACCAAATATAATGGATCTCAAAGAAATACCTCGACTGTCGAACATATCCCTCGGGCGTATGAACAACCAGTCGCAAACTGTCAAACATACCCAACCATACATGGAGGATGAACGACCAAACAATATGGCTCAAAGATGGACGTCACAGTACGCCCGATCTGAAAATGTGTCCGTGCACAAGCCACCCCGTGTATCGATCAAATACACGTGTGGTCTTGTACCTAATCAGTCTCACGAAGTAATCTTCTCGTGTGCACAGCCCAATGTGAGGACATGACCCCATCACACGTCTATATGTGCCCGCCCTGAAAATCCTATACATAACTGTTAGCCGTATTTTTATACGCTTATTTATCATTATTTTGTATTATTTTGGAGAGCGAATTTGCTTAAATGAACTTTTAATGCCTTAGTTTTGTATGTTTGTCAGGGAATTGAAGTCCAGAAGCTAAAACGAGGCGAAACGGGCGAAAACGGCAAATTTTGGCTATGAGCCGCGGCACAAGGAAGCAGGGCCGCGACACAGGAAGACAACCAGCGAGCACAAAGTAAACTGTACTCTGTGCCGCGGCACAGTCCAGGTGAGCCACGGAACAGATGAATTAAATGGCGCCCAGGCTTCCAGCTGAAGACAGTGTGCCGCGGCACAGATTTAGTGAGCCGCGGCACACTAGGCGGTTTTTGTATGCTCCGCGCGGATTTGGGCCGTTTCGAAGCCAGTTCTCGACCTACTCACACGGACGCGATTTGGAGACTGTGCAAAGCTATAAATAAGGGTTTAAGACCCTAATTAATCATCTTTTGATCTGGGGAATAAAAGAATCTTGGTGAGACGGCAGAAGAGGAAGAGAAGCAGAAGACTTCAAGAGCAGAGGGCGGAAGCCGAAGAACGGAGGAATCCGAGATTCATCTGCGTTTGATTTTCATGCTTTTATTCATTTATTAGTATGTCAGGCTAAAACCCTAATCTAGGATTTTGATGAAACTTACGTTTTGACGGATTTGCTTGAGATTATCTAATTAATTACCTTTTTGTTGAGTTTTCCCAATCGTGTTTAATGCTTTCAATTATCTGGCCAATAGTTGTATTGATTTAATCATTCAATTCGAATCGGGAGAGGAGAATTGGTGAGGAACTATTGGTGAGGACCATTTTATTCTGTGAGATAGGAATATACTCATAGGAACTACGTGGCCTTTTGGAGATTTTATGCTTTTTGCCTATTGACGAATTAATTCACCTAGGGATAGAGTGCGTTATTCGCCTTTAGAAAAATCTATTGACCTTGGGAGAGGCGGTAGAATATATTAGCAATCTTCGCCTTCAATAAATTGGGAAAATTATTTACTTCAGATAATCTAGAGTAAATTCAGATAAACCGAGATGGATTCAGAATCCTAGACTTATTCATCATTTGATTTTCTTTCTTCAAGCGATCATTTTCTACTGTTTAGTCTTTTAATAATTCTTTTAGTAATTAATTACAAAACCCAAGTTCGATTGTTCGAATAAAACTGGAATACATAAAAATCGGTAGTTAGTGATTCAGTCCTCGTGGGAACGATACTCACTCATCACTTTATTACTTGTAAACGATAACGTGCACTTGCGTGTAAGAAATATCGCAACAAGTTTTTGGCGCCGTTGCCGGAGATTGACATTTTGCTAATATCGATTTCAGTATTTCTAGTCTTAGTTTGAACGTTTTTATTTACTTGTTTTTGTGTATTTAATTTTATTTATTTATTTGTTTTTCCTTTCAGGATCTTTCGCGTAGTGCATGAGAAAACTCGGTAACAAAGGCCTACTACCTTTGAATACCAAACTCGAGCGCACTCTTAGGAGAAAGAAGAAGGAGAAACGAGAGTTACAGACGACGGTGACCATGGCCGAGAATATCGAAATTCAAGGAGGAGATAACCGTGTGCAGCAAGTTCAACCGGCACTAGCTCTTCGAGATTATGTTATGCCGCAGATTAATGCTAATTTTTCGGGGATTCGGCGTCCCACTATCCAGGCGAACAACTTCGAGATCAAGCCTGCGATCATTCAGATGGTGCAGGCTAGCCAGTTTTGTGGATTACCGAATGACGACCCAAACGCTCATATTGCTTCTTTTCTTGAAATTTGTGACACGTTCAAGAACAATGGTGTCACCGACGATGCTATCCGATTACGGCTTTTCCCTTTCTCTTTGAGGGATAAAGCGAAATTTTGGCTGAATTCTTTACCGCCGGGGTCGATCACAACATGGGCAGAGTTAGCGCAAGCCTTCCTTGCTAAATTCTTCCCACCTTCTAAGACGGCGAGATTGAGAAACGAGATCACCACTTTCGGTCAGTATGATATGGAATCGCTCCACGAGGCATGGGAGCGATATAAAGATTTGTTACGGAGATGCCCACATCACGGCCTTCCAGACTGGCTTCAAATTCAGACGTTCTACAATGGGTTGAGTGCCTCTACACGCACTCTCGTGGATGCAGCCGCCGGTGGGGCTTTGATGGGAAAGACTATGGCCGAGGCACACTCGTTGTTGGAAGCTATGGCCGCAAACGCATATCAATGGCCATCTGAAAGATTAACGCCGAAGCGAGTTATGGAAGTTTCTAGTAATGATCCGATATCCACATTGTCAGCTCAAGTCGCCGCCTTGACGCAGCAGCTTCAAGCATTTTCGCATTCTCCTTCCCCCGTTACCATTGAGACTTGCAATTGGTGTAACGGATCCCACCCTAGCGCGGAGTGTCAAGTCGGAAATCCGTTCGAGCAGCCCCAATTCGAACAAGCTCAGTTTGTAGGAAACGGAAACCGGCAAAATAATCCGTACTCCAACACGTATAATCCGGGGTGGCGTAATCATCCCAACTTTTCGTGGAGAAACGGACAGAACTCAAACCAGCCCCCGTTCGCTCAGAACCAACAGCATCCCCCTCCCGCTCCAAAAGTTTCTCTCGAGGAAGCAATTGCGAAATTGGCAGCGAATACGAGTCAATTCATGACCCGTACTGAAGCGACATTGCAGAATCATTCCGCTTCCATTCGCAAGTTGGAAGTCCAGCTGGGCCAAATTGCTAACGTGTTGACAGCCCGCCCGGAGGGAGCATTGCCAAGTACGACCGAGACAAATCCTAGAGAGAGTCTAAATGCGATCAGTCTGAGAAGCGGGGAGGAGGTGTGTGAGCAGCCCGAGAGGTGTGAAAAGAGGAGTGAAATTGAGGAGAAGAATAATTTAGCGACAGAGGAGTCACAGGATTGGAGACCTTCGATAACGTGTCCGGATAACCCGAAGGCATATGTGCCCCCCGCCCCATTTCCGCAGATATTACAGCAGAAAAAGGCGGACAAACAATTCTCTAAGTTCCTTGACGTGTTCAAAAAGCTTCATATTAACATTCCATTTGCCGACGCGTTGGAACAAATGCCAAGCTACGTTAAATTCATGAAAGAGATATTGTCAAAGAAAAGAAAACTCGAAGAGTTTGAAACTGTCGCCTTGACGGAGGAATGCAGCGCGATTCTTCAAAAGAAGCTTCCACCAAAATTGAAAGATCCGGGAAGTTTCAACATACCGTGCACCATGGGGAATCTTTCTTTTAATAAGGCATTATGCGATCTCGGTGCTAGTATTAACCTCATGCCTCTGTCGATTTTTAAGAAGCTGGGAATTGGAGAAGCAAAGCCGACGACGGTCTCCTTGCAATTAGCGGATCGATCTATTAAGTATCCGAGGGGAGTGATTGAGGATGTGTTAGTAAAGGTGGATAAATTTATCTTTCCAGCGGATTTTATTGTTCTCGACATGGAGGAAGATGAATATATCCCGATTATCTTGGGACGACCATTTTTAGCGACCGGCAGAACTCTTATAGATGTCGAAAAAGGAGAATTAACTATGCGGGTTCAAGACGAGCATGTTACGTTCCAAGTATTCAAATCCTTTTCATGGCCCGGAGGTGTGGATAAGAGCTCACAAAGTGAAAGTGTGGAGGCCGTTGCAAAAGAAAATTACCGAAAACATCGTCGGTCGAAAAATTCAGATTTCGTTTCTGATGAGCCAACTCTTAAGAAAGATGTAGGACGAGTCGCATTTCTCGAGCATGCGAACATGAAATCATCGCCATCTGACCAGCCACACTCGGACAAGTCTGCTGGGGTCATAAAGTCGTTTTTGAAAGAGGAAAATAAGCCGGAAATCAAACAGACATCTAGTCGTGAGAAAAACGGGTGTTTCGGAAAGTTGTTCTCGTCAAAACCTTTCCGCAAACAACATTCGATGTCCGAACCGAAAGTCGAATCGTTAACGACCGATGGTCATAATTTTAAAAACCATATTAACGGTTCGATGAACGGGGTGGAGATCAAATGGAGTTTGCAAAAAGCGAACTGATTTTTTTTAATAGGTTCGGCTGAAGACTATAAACTTAGCGCTCCTCGGGAGGCAACCCGAGTATTAGTTGTAGAATTTTTTTTTTCTTGCATTTTTAGAGTCTTCCTTTGTCGTCATTCTTCTTTGATCCGTCCTTCCCTCTCATCTTGATGGTTTCGTATAAAAATTCTGTGCAGGAATCAGCCAAGGGGAGGAATTCAATGATGGGCCGCGGCACAATAAAAGTGAGCCGCGGCACGCACCGGTTGATGAAACATGGCCAAACAAACTGTACGCTGTGCCGCGGCACGATCTTACTGAGCCGCGGCACACCAGGTCACTGAGCCGCGGCACACATACCCTGAGCCGTGGCACACCAAATGTTCAAGAAACGCCTAGGAGACTGTACTTTGTGCCGCGGCACGGGGAAAGTGAGCCGTGGCACACTAACACGTTGAGCCGCGGCACGCCTACACTGAGCCGCGGCACCCGGCGGGTATTGCAAAGAGTCCCAGGCCGAATGTACCTTGGGCCGCGGCTCACTTATATTGTGCCGCGGCCCCCGTCGCAAAAATAAGAACACCCAGGTAGGCCTCATACAGTCGATCGGCCTGCACAAGATCCCTTCCTCCCTCCCTTCCTTCCTTCCTTCCTTCGCACAATGAGGTCAGTAGATATCATTATCTTAGTCTCCTTCTCAAATTCTTCAGGTAATTCTTGATTTCTTAATCATAAGTGATGCTTGATCTGAAAAGAATGGAAGTTATATATTGCTAGTTGTTCTTCAATGTTTTATGAAAAGAATGGAATATGGGGAATTTAGTTATTGATTGTGAAGGAATTGATATTTATGAACGAATTAGTGATGATAGTTGTTGTTATTCATGGTTATTATGTGTGTTATTATTTTTGGGATTTGGAGTTAACCATCAAAATTCTTGTTCTTCATTTTAACTTGTGCACACAAAGTGTTTGATAAATTGCAGCAATGAAAAATTTGTCAGCCAAGCATTTTCAAATTATATGCAATGAATCATGTTATCGAATTACATTGTCCCCAACCCTTACATCATGTTAAACTTGAGAGCTCGTACTTAACTTCCTTTTTGATGATGCAAGCTCATTTATTCACACTCCGCATGATGTAGTCAAGAAGCGTGCAAGCTCACCGGATGATGCCGGCACCAGCTCGTGAGAGGACCAGAGGGGAGTACTTGACCTTCTTATTCTATTGCATATCATATTTTGTCCATTGAGGTCAATGTACGTCCTAAGTTTTGGGGGGGGGGGGTTTACTTTCTGTTGCTACATTCATTGCTGTACTAATCTTGTTGCACTTTCATTACTTTGCGTTAAATTTTTTTTTCGATAGCCTTGCTTGTCTTGATTTTACTTATTCGTGAATTTTTCGTGCTTCTATTTGTGTAATACTGATGTTACGACACTATTTTTATCTCTGAAGAAACGGTCGAGTTTTAGTCGGGTTGTAGTCAGTGATTTCTGTTTCTGCTTAGTCGTCATTTAGGTCCGAAATTTTTTCGTGATTGTAGAGGTCTTGGCGGATAAGAGAGGATACATACTTGTTTTAAAATCACCGTCGATATGTTTGGTTACATTTTTCGGTTAGTTAGTCCTCCAGTTACATTAGTCGTGTTGGCACTTAGAGTGAGTTTAGAGTCGGTCAATTTTTCCCAATAGTCGAGATATTTTTGTTCTATGAAGGGAAGTCTAGTAACCGGGGGTATTCACGTGACCCGTTGTTTACTCTCGCGTAAAACGACGACCCTGATTAGACTAGTGATTTAGAGATTTCACATGTGCCAATGATAGGGAGCCTAGTAACCGGGGGTATTCACGTGACCCGTTGTTTACTCTCGCGTAAAACAGCGACTTTGATTCGGACATGCGGGAATTATATATTCGAGTTGTTTCTCCGTTGTAGAAGGGAACTTAGTAACTAGAAGCATCCATGTGCCCCATGAGTGTCTTTTACGTCAAACGGTTTCCCAATACATGAGAATGGAAGTTCCACCCTAGGATTATCCCGATGAAACATCCCGAGATCCGAACCTAGTGGTCAACTCGAATCAATTTCTTGAGCATATATATATAAGGGAATACTGTCCGAGGATAATTTTTTATGAAACTCGTGAAAATTTTGCCATTAGACTGTGGAACGGGGCGAACTAGCTTGTTTATTTTAGCCTTTTATATTGACGGTCGATTTGATTCACGTTTGTTAATCTTTGAGCTGGATTTTCTTCATGAACGAGTAATTAGGACTGAACTTGGTTACTTTGTAGGATCAGTGTTCTGAGTGTAGCTCGCTATTATGACACTCGTATTATTCAGAGAGAATTTCAGGATAGTATTGATTAGGTTGAACACTACGAGTCGCACGATGATTCACGACATTCTTTTGTTGAAATTAATTCTTTTTGCTTGAGGACAAGCAAAGGCTTAAGTTTGGGGGTATTTATTAGGCGTATTTTTATACGCTTATTTATCATTATTTTGTATTATTTTGGAGAGTGAATTTGCTTAAATGAACTTTTAATGCCTTAATTTTGTATGTTTGTCAGGGAATTGAAGTCCGGAAGCTAAAATGAGGCGAAACGGGCGAAAACGGCAAATTTTGGCTATGAGCCGCGACACAAGGAAGCAGGGCCGCGGCACAGGAAGACAACCAGCGAGCACAAAGTAAACTGTACTCTGTGCCGCGGCACAGTCCAGGTGAGCCGCGACACAGATGAATTAAATGGCGCCCAGGCTTCCAGCTGAAGACAGTGTGTCGCGGCACAGATTTAGTGAGCCGCGGCACACTAGGCGGTTTGTGTATGCTCCGCGCGGATTTGGGCCGTTTCGAAGCCAGTTCTCGACCTACTCACACGGACGCGATTTGGAGACTGTGCAAAGCTATAAATAAGGGTTTAAGACCCTAATTAATCATCTTTTGATCTGGGGAATAAAAGAATCTTGGTGAGACGGCAGAAGAGGAAGAGAAGTAGAAGACTTCAAGAGCAGAGGGCAGAAGCTGAAGAACGGAGGAATCCGAGCTTCATCTGCGTTTGATTTTCATGCTTTTATTCATTTATTCTGTATTTTCATTTATTAGTATGTCAGGCTAAAACTCTAATCTAGGATTTTGATGAAATTTACGTTTTGACAGATTTGCTTGAGATTATCTAATTAATTACCTTTTTGTTGAGTTTTCCCAATCGTGTTTAATGCTTTCAATTATCTGGCCAATAGTTGTATTGATTTAATCATTCAATTCGAATCGGAATAGGAGAATTGGTGAGGAACTATTGGTGAGGACCGTTTTATTCTGTGAGATAGGAATATACTCATAGGAACTACGTGGCCTTTTGGAGATTTTATGCTTTTTGCCTATTGACGAATTAATTCACCTAGGGATAGAGTGCATTATTCGCCTTTAGAAAAATCTATTGACCTCGGGAGAGGCGGTAGAATATATTAGCAATCTTCGCCTTCAATAAATTGAGAAAATTATTTACTTCAGATAATCGAGAGTAAATTCAGATTAACCGAGGTGGATTCAGAATCCTTGACTTATTCATCATTTGATTTTCTTTCTTCAAGCGATCATTTTCTACTGTTTAGTCTTTTAATAATTCTGTTAGTAATTAATTACAAAACCCAAGTTCGATTGTTCGAATAAAACTGGAATACATAAAAATCGGTAGTTAGTGATTCAGTCCTCGTGGGAACGATACTCACTCATCACTTTATTACTTGTAAACGATAACGTGCACTTGCGTGTAAGAAATATCGCAACAATAACCGATCGGCACGTAGATATGACTCCAGATATGTCACGATGCAACATGATAATGAAACTCAAAGAATCACATATCCAATAAGGATCAAAAGACTCACCGAAGTGAACAAGGACACACGGATAATGAAAGATCGACTCAACCGACAATATCCAAAACAACAATCCTGGGATCACAATTCCCAAAGAACAATCAACACGATCAACAACCTCAACACAACAGGCCTGGGATCAACATCCCTCAACAATCGATCAACACAACCATTAATACCAAACGATAGCCCTGGAATCAACATCCCTCAACGAACAACCAATACGAATCTCACTATACGAAACTTCAACTTATGACATATACCACATTTCAACATAATAATTATCCTCATAACTGAACAATACTTAAATTACCTCAAACCGACGATAATATCCTTTCCACGAACAAACCATCATCCCGACAATTTATGTTTATAATATCATTGCTATATGAATTATAAATGAAATGAAAGCGAAACCATTCATTAAATATTATAAACTGAACAAGTATAACTTGCCTCGATACCGATACCATGAAGTCATTACCAAAACCATTGCTTTCGTCTACGAGCTCCTCATCCCTGACCAAAAGCAATATACAAACTCTTCAACCTCAACCGCATCACAACGGTCGTAATCAACGATCAATTATCACCACCTATTGCAATAATAGATTAACATACATTCGATAATAATCAACAACTGGTATAACCAATCCACAACCCTAACGATTTCAAAATATCTTGATTAAACACAAGTCCTAACAATCTAACTCAAACAATTACGAATTCATTCCCATGATTCCGCAAAGTCCATATATCGATTCGATAAGGCGAGTATACAAACTTAACTAAAATATTCCAATCAATTTCTCTTTCAAAACTTCAATCAAACACCTTGAAGGCGAAATTCAAAGGTATATTCGAATCATCAATCAATAAACACCAACCACATCAAGAACGCGAAGAACACAATCACAAACATATATATCCTTCAACATTATATGATTCTAGCCATCGATACGAACTAAACAGCCCAAATGTATCAAGAATCTCAAACATCCCAAAATATTAGAGTTCAAGCCAATTACCTTCAATCCGGCGAAAGAATCAAGAATGATGTTATAATCCTTGTTCCAAGGTTTCCTAGATGTTCTCACTTCATAAACCAACTCAAAATCTGAGGTTTAGGGGTTAAAAACCGAGTTTGGGTGATTTGGGACGAAAGGGGATCGTGTAGGAAGGGTTGGGAAATGAAATTCCCGACTACTATACGTTCTTATACGTCCAGGCACGTTAGCGTACGCTAACTTCATCACTAGCGTGCGCTACCTGTTCTCAGAATACAAACAGTATAGTTTTTGCCATTTTGAGCATAACTTACTCATCCGGACTCCGATTAACTCACTGTTTGAACCATTAGAAAGATAACTCGATGCTCTATCATAATGTTATGTTGAATTTTTGGAGTTTTCAAGAATCGGTGGTGATTTTCCAAAGTCGAACCTTATACGCATTACTTTCCAAACAAGTGTCCAAATCTCATTTCTACTAACGTTTCAACATATAATCTTTTTAATCATATGATATAAACCAATAATCATAATCACTTGCATGATCATCATCATACGAAGTAAATAATAAAGACAACATCAAAACCCGAAATGAAGGGAGATATTAACCAACATATCTCTTGAAGAAGAACAACACCATTCCAAACCACACGAATCATATCAATATCCGCATATCAACAATATCATCAACATAACTCAATAATCCATCTCATAATCATATACTCATCAGCTCATATACATGACGATTATCAACTCAAGAACATCATATATAATTCAAAACGAAATCCCAAAGTGAAGAGTAATTACCTCTTTGAAGGAATGGATTGAATCCCAAGGTTGAATCCGTTTCCAATCGTTTCCAAACTCCAATGTTGTTAAGGACGATCAACTCAAGTGTTTGGAACCTCAAACTTCTCTCTAAGAACTCTCTCTATCGAAATAAGGGAAAGAATGGCCGAAAATGCATCGTAACACCCGGCTGTCCCTTTATATACTGCACATTACTAGCGTGCGCTAAAAATTGTATTTAGCGTGCGCTACATCCCTAGCGTGCGTTATCCTTCCTTGATAGCGTGCGCTATTGGGCAGTCCAGAGGCTACTGCCTTGCTTCGCATATCATCTTACGTACGTAATGCACATGCAATAGCGTACACAAATAGGCGTTAACTTACTACAGTGAAATGCTCAGTAGCGTGCGCTATTCTCCAACAATAGCGTGCGCTATTCCTCATTGACCCGACATTCTGCACCTTCCCCGAAGATGCCAGGGGTCCACACGCCGAAAGTAACCTGACAAAGCCAAGATTCCCTTTTGACCGATCTGATATTAGCGTACGCTAACCATATGCACTAGCATGCGCTAAATGCCGATAATAATTAGCCTGGGCCTACCTGCCGGCCACCTTCCGAACCTTATCCAGAATGCCTTACGTACGTTAGGGGTCCTCATTAGTGTACGTAATTCAAACCTCTTAGCGTGCGCTAAGTATACATCGTAGCTTGCGCTAAGCATACATCGTAGCGTGCGCTAACGTGGCTGTACTTAGCCATTTTCAGCTATTCTCGTCCAACGTATCGACATACAGAATACGAACATACGGCATACTGAATACATATACTCAATTCGATAACATTCTCATATGATATACCCAATATAAAAAGTACGATAACCTGATACACGATATCCTCAAATGTAATTATCGACCAAATATGACAATTATACCAATACAACTGTCTCAGTTCTCAATCTATTTTATCCATAAAGTATAGACACCAAGCTGTCTAGTACGTCTCAGATAAAATAACGCGAAAAATTTATACTGAAAATCCGGATATTACATACTAAAAATTAGGGTATTATAGGGCTAAGGTGGGTTTAGGCTGGGCTGGGTCGGGCCGGGCCGGCCCACTGGCCACCTCTAGTCCAGAGGGAATGTTAGGGCCTAGGAGTGGTGAGGCCACCTGCATAGTCCTTTGCTTGTAGAAGTCCAGTTCAGTCTGACTTAATGATAGCTTTCAATAAATGCTACCGGAGAGGGTTTAGAGGCATGGTTAGGGCCTCGGGTGTAACACCCCGGAGATATTCAGGGTATGTCACAGCACCGTGAATCCTGTCTGGAACTCACGAGACTAAATTCCCATAATAACCACAATCAAAAGACTCCAATAAATTTTCCAACAAGATCTAAAGTCACCATACATTTATCGGATTTACCGATGAAACTCCAAATACCAAACTCAATTCATAAAAGACAACGAATTCGACATAATCAACAAGAGAAAAAATAACCCCTATAGTACTCGAGTACCAACTAACAGTTTGTGACAAACAAAAAACTCAACAAACAGACTCAAAGAAAATAAACACCAAGACATTTCACAGTATTATGCTTGGCCTTCATCGTCGTACTGCCCCGGTGCTTGTACAGTCGCATTCTTTAAACTTGAAATACATGAAACGTTGGAATATCTAGTACAAGTAACACAAACGAACTCTTACATCTTATAATATCAAAACACATGCATCAATAGTTTTCGAAAGCAATTAAAATAATGATTTTCGGAAATACAATATCTATAAATGTATCACATAAACACAAATCCTCCCGATTAACCATGGATCCAACCATGTGCAGATCTCTCTGAGGCCCCGTTAGACCCTCCCGGAGTGAACATATATACTCTAACACTCAAATACATCACTTTGCACATTTAAGATTGAAAGTTCATAAGAATTCCTTGCCGTTGAAACATGACGGATTGTTTTGAGAAGGTACACGACCACCGTTGAAAGAATTTAGAAACTTCGAACCTAGATGATTCTTAAAACGACTATCAACAACAACACGATTGGAAATTAAATGGAAATACGCCCGAAAACCCCGCCCATGATAAATATAATCCAACAACATCTTCAACGAGGGCGGATCGCAACCCAAAATCCTCTCAATTTCATAAACACACCAAAGTTACCATGAATTCGCAGAACAAATGAGAATACGATGAAGGTTAGTTAATCATATATATCATGAATTAATCAACCAAATGAAGCTACGAATAGGATTTACGCGAAACCCCCAAATTTCCCAAAAGTAGGGTTCCAGTGATTTACCTCGAATCGAAGACGAAGAAGACGGATTGGTGTTGTTAATCTACACCACAACTCCAAGGAAGATGATAGCTAGATGATTGAAGAGTCAAAAATCACCCAAAATCGCCTAAGAGTCGCCCAAGCCGCGGAGGAGAGGAAGAATGAAGAAAAATGGACGATCTCGGTCAACTCTGGGTATTTAAACCCGCGCCTGCTAACGTATGTAAGACATGAAGTGCTAACATACGTTAGCTCCTTAACGTACGTAATGAATCTTCCCTTACGTACGTAAGATACTGACAGAGCTCTCTGCCCGATTCCCTGAAGACCCTAACAAAAAATAGACTCCCATGGCTTTTCAAGAGTATATGGCATGACTCCTAGTTCATATCCAATGAAAGCAGTTTATTTATTGAAGTTGACTGTCCGAGGAGGAATTTTTATGCAAATTTTGTAGCAGAAGCAGTACTTTGTATGCTTTGAAGCACTGCATTTATATACTATGGAGCCGTGCATTTGTATATTGAAGCAGTGTAGTTATAAGTTAAGAAGTAATATGTTATAAGTCAAATTTTGAAGTAGAAGCAGTACCTTGTACACCATGAAGCAGTGCGCTTATTCATTATGAAGCAGTGCATTGTACACTATGAAGCAACCCATCTGTATATTTTTATAAAATAAGCATCGTGGCAGTCTCTAGTCAATGCATCATAACTCTCTCCATATTTAATATTTTTTAGTGCCGTTTCTTGTTTGAAACTAGACTCATTTGGCTTTCCAATGGTATATGGCAAGATTCTTAATTCATATCTAATGAAAGCAGTTTATTCATTGAAGTTGACAGTTTTATCAGGAATTTTTGTGTTAATTCTGAAGCAGAAGCAGTACTTTGACACTATGAAGCAGTGCATTTATACACTATGAAACAGTAATATTTATACACTATGGAGCAGTGTATTTGTATATTCTATGAAGCATTGCATTTCTCTCTATAATTCATAGTGCTTTTTTTATTACAATATATTATTTTTTTTATATTTTTAGGTATGCAATATGCATCTTAAACTGTAGATCATGAAAAGACGATTAATTTGATATATTTTTATTTAAAACGGATAATAAATGAATAAGCTATATTTAAATGAAAATAATTTATTTATAAAAGTACAAAATTATCATTCTCCTTAATTATTGTCATTCACACATTTCATATGATGTGGCAAAAATCTAGACCCTCCTTATTTTATTATTTAACTAGATGTCCTCCCGTGCGATGCACGACATAAAATGTTAAATATTTTATTATATTAATAATATGTGATTGAATTTCAATAATATTATAAAATTATTATAAAATATACATGAGTCAGTATACACACACATATACATATACTATTATTTGATTTATTTTCATTTATAAACTCTTATCATGTAATTTAAGGGCACATGATAGAAAAATCCTAATTTAATTAAGCACCGACATTTATTTTTCATATAGGACAATATGAGTCTTATATCTAATTTTGTAAATAAGAAATTAAATTATGTTTATTATTATCAACTTTCATTAAAAATATACAACCCATATTCTTACTAATATAATTTTTTTATATAATTTGGTATTAATGTAATGTATCTTATTATTTTATAATAAGAACAAAATAATTATGAAAAAATCAAATAATTGTAAAAGTACGAAGCTATGAAAATAAACTAAAAACATATTTTTCTTTAATATTCATATATTTATATGGAAATATTTAATCATCTAAATATATCGTAATTATATTTAAATTACTTTATTTATATATACTATATGGATGTCAAATTAAAGAGTAAGAAGTAAGAATTAATTTAATATTTTTTTTTCAAAAATAAATTTGATACAAAAAAGTTATAATTGTTTAAACTATTAGGTTAAAAATAAAAAGAATAAAATGAGAACAAGTTTTTAATTGATAGATAGTATATAATAGAATAACTTCTAACTCCCTCCCAAATCAAATGTCCATTCTTTTAAGATTTTTAAAAAGAGGATTGGCGTGGAGATGACACATGTTTTCTTAAATTTTTTTGCGACTTTATTTTAATATTAAGTATAGATGTCTCAGATTAGTTCATAGTTCTCACACCGGGAAAAGTTTTCACCGAAACCAATTCATATATATATATATATAATCTTAAACTTGCATAAAGTATTTATGTTTTTACTGAATAGATTGTAGTTTGTAAAAATACTAACAAACATAAGACATAAAACTTATCATAAGATATATTTATATTTTTATTAAAATTCATAATTGAGATTAAAAGTATTCTTTTGTCGATTACAAAAATACAAATTGGATCCCCATCCCCCCCACCCCACCCCCACACATCCCGTACCCAATTCAGTCCGCTTTGCTCATGCTCCAATTCTGCAGGACTTGGGTAAGGGAATGCCAATCCGTTCCAACCCACCTTGTTGTCAATCCCTAATTAAGTTGCTCTAGAACTGAGCTTTATATCAAGAAAAAAATGTGTCCAAATTTGGTTCCTTTTTGTTATGAAACGAGAATTCTCAAGCTCGTGCGCCACATTATGCTAAAAAACAAGCTCGAAGCGGTCTTCAGCGAATCAGTCGAATCTTGTTTAATCTGGTACTCTTCCAGCAGTAGTTGGTGATCATAACTTTTTAGGTTTTATACAATAATCTGAATTATTGTGGTAACGAGGTTACAAAAAGTGTATTGTGATGGACGAAAACACTAGTTCAATACTTAATGTTGCAAAAACGGAGATCAACAAACGTAACATCCATCTTACAACACAAACCTATACAAGCTTAATACTATAATTCAGCATACTATATCTACAACTGTGATGTTAAGAAATGCGAGAATGCTCGTACCACGCTAACAATAACAAGGAAAACATATGAACGAACCCACCACACTCAAAAACGAGGAATGTTGACAGTCATAGTGATTGGATAGATACTATTCGTATCAGCAAGGTTTATAATAGAATATCAATAAAGTAATACTCGATAAATTAATAAACACAGTTACCACATAAAATAACTCAGTGTTAAATTTACCTCCATTAAATAATAATCTCAATCAATTAATATTTTTTATGATCTCGACTTTATTAATTTATCGAGGTTCTACTGTATTTCCTTAAGCGTGGTTGTTTTGAAGCAATTTTAAGATGAGTAATTTGATTAGAAACGTATTACAACTTTAGAATATATTTGGGATGAGTTATCCCTAGGAAATTAATCAAATCAGGACGCTGCCAATAACCCATTTGTTTGACCTGGTTCGCTGACATATCAACTTCTTTCCGAGAAACATCAAACTAAGAGGACTTTTCCTCGAATCACTCCTCTCGATCCATAAAATCATTTGGTTGAGAACGTACACATTGCTCGCTCATACTCGACTAGAACCAATCGATGTGCCTCATAGCTCATCTAATGATTACCCATGTCCTATATGCTGTCTATCGTGGTCAAGTGGGTGTTCGGAAAAGGGAAATAATCACCATCATTTTTCTATAAAATTGCGTCATTCTTTTGCCCCAAAATGAGCATTTGATAGAGTATCTCATTCCCCTGACCAATGGATCTCATGGCTCTAGTCAATATGGAAGTGGAGGGCTAATTATGCCCCCTATCCAAGTCTTGCCTCCATAGGCGGTGGTGATTAAAGTGCTCGGCCAACATCATGCCTAAAGCCACCTCAGTATCGCTCGACATGTGATGTAGAACCGAAAGCTCATGTATGGTCACCGTGCAGACCTTGTTCCGAGCGAATATGGTGCTTGCCACGACTCTATGAATGTAACAAAATATGGGGTTCTGTATGTTGAACCCCCTGGCCGCACTGGCCACATACATCCTCTATTTGGAGCCAGGCCTCTCGAAAATGACCCTCCACAAAGCCACCGCCCCGAAGTGATCAAACCCGAAATTACTGCCATGGGGCACAGGAAACACATCCTCTAGCTGGCCATTGTCTACGAGCGGTTGTGATTTTCTTGGCAAAAGGTAATTGTCTCAGGAGTGTGCTCCTCATCCTTGTGCAGATCAGTGTAATGCAACAGTAAGAAAACCATTTCTCTCTCATAAACTAGTCTCAGCTGATCCAAGAGAAGAACTTCCACATATCGCCATGCATGCCATCACTATCATTGCATCCTCATCTTCCCATCTGGTGGGCATCATCCTCTTGTGCCTTAAAACATCCCATCTAGCACGATGCTCAATACCATATTCCAAAAATAAACTCAATTTCCCCAATTTTCAAAATGCACATAAAGTGTTTGGAAAATGCCCAAATGAAAATTCATGATCAAACACTAAACAAAACATATATATTCTTAGAGATGTTAAACGGGCTCGGGCGCCGATATTTCCTAGCCCGTTTAAATCCGGGCTTCTTTGGCTCGAACTGTTTAGCCAGTGGCATAAAGTTCGCTAGGCTAGCAAGTCCGCTAGGCAATTTGCCGGCCCGATATATATATATATATTGTTAATTTCAACTTACAGTAATACTATACTTATATAACATTTATTAATATTATATATGTAATATATATTAATATTATATATAATTTATATTATTACTGTATTTGTTAATATAGTGTGTATATATATATATTATATATATATATATATACATAAAAGTATATTTTGTGTTATATTTATTATAGTATAGTTGTTACTATATAATATATCAGAATCGTTTTTTTGTTTATGACTTATAAAAATAAAAATAGATTTTTAAATATTTAGCTTGTTAGAAACCCGTTAGGAGTTAGAAAATGATATTTCATGCTCGCTTAAATCCTGCTTTTGACTGATCATGCAATTTGCCCAGGCTAAGCTTCAAACCGCTAGGCTATTTCGTTTAACATCTTCTATATCCCAATCATCACACAAGACTAATATCCGACAATCATAAGCAATGAATTCCAAATACTTACCAAAATCCGAAAACAAAATCAAAAGTTTGAAATTAAAAAAAAAAGGTTAATCTTGAGCAATTTTACTTCAAATCTCTAAATTGTATAGTTCAATCTTGATGTTATGATGGTATAGTTCAAAATGTTTTTCAAGAGTATTCGCTCAAGAAAGGAAATTTAGAGTGAGGGTTTCGATTTTCACGAGAGGATGAGAAGGTGTAAGAAAATGAAATGTTGTCGTCTGTTCTCTGGTTTGCTCTTCTGGACGCGCGACACGGTTGCGGACGTGTTGTCCAACATAGTACAGGCCACGTCGCTTACCTGGATGGCGCAAACATGGATCTGCTTGAATTGACAACCTATTATTATAAACAAGTCGCATGTTGAATTAGACTTCGCCATCACTATTCTTCCTGCAAATTACAAATTTATAACCGTGCACATAAAATATTCTCTTGTATTATATAAATAGTTCTTTCTGACTATTTGTTTTATAATTTAGAATAATAAGTGATTGTTCATAAAAAACTTAAAAATATTATAGGCATTTAAAAAATATATAGAACTTCATAGTATTGATTTCGTCACGAGTCTATAAAATTTCAGGACCGTTCCCACTTTCAACCTCGTGTAATTTTCTTACTAAAATGCAATTTTTGAATGAACTAGATTTTTTGATGTGTTAAACTTGAAATCATGCTTGCATTTACTTCTCATAATGATGTGTTTTAGATAATATTATATCACATATACTAGCTATAAGTTTATCTATTGGCTTGAAGAATAATCACCGAACCACATACAAGTATAAAAAATAAAGGCAAGTAGACATTTGGTTAGTCTATCCATGCAAATGTCCACTTTATCCTTCTTTTCTACATTTGCATGTGTTTGTACATCTGTCATTATTAATCATGACTTGTCAGATTGTATTGTGTCCAGAAGCATCAACCCATAGTATATATAAAAAGAAAAGTCAAGATTTTCTAACTTTCACCGCATCCATCAGAGTTTTTAAAGTTGTTTATATCATAATTTCTTTTTAATTATTTTTTATTTTATTTCATCACTAATTAAATAATTCATATTAGTATCAGCATTCCTTTTTTATTTTTTATTTTTATTTTTTCTCCCCTAATTAAGTAATCCACATTATCATCATCATACCTTTTTTACTACATGCTGTGGATTACTTTCAGAATCATCATTATCATTTTTATTTTACTAAGTTTTGTGAATTATTTCTAGAATGTCTCGTAATTAAATAATCAACATCATTGTAATCATTTCTTTTTTAGTTTGTTTTATTTTTTTACCCTAATTAAGTAGGGTTTTTCTTGGAATAAGTAGGAGTTGTAGTACCTGTATACATGTAGCCTTCTTATATCCATCAGATCAAATCAAAATTAATCATGATCATTGATCATTAATACTACAATCTATATGTTGTAGTTTTTATTGTTTGTTATAATTTTGAAAAAAGAAACAGCTAAATATGAAATTCCCGTAATACCCTTAAAAAGTCACAAATCTATTATTAATTTGTCTAACTCTCTAAAGTAATTTTTTATGACATAATCATATTATTAGATAATTATTAATTTTATACTTAAAAATTCAACTCCAAAATAGATTAACTAAATTATCAGATAAATTAAAATTATTTTATAATTCAAAAAACATTAATTAATAATTAGAAAAATTGTATATAAATGATTTCTGAAAAACTGAAAATGCTAAAAAAATAAATGTAAAAATACAAATTAATTTAAAAATTAATCCTAAAATAAATTAAAAATACAAGTCACAAAAACATATATAAAACATTGTTAAATTCCAAAAAAAATAATAGATTCTAAAATATTAAAGATAAATATTAAAAATAAAATAAAAATTAAAAAAATATTTATATAGACTAGAATATGAAAAAAAGCTGAAATATTAGAAATTTTAAAATTAATAATATCTTAAGATTTATTTATAATTTTTAAAGGTAATTTTTAATTTAAATTGAAATTTGGTTTCTAGCAGCTTTTTAATTTTTTAAAATTTATTGATATTTTTTGGAATATTTCTTTTATTATATATAATTTTAGAATTTATTTGTAATCAATGTCTGTTGTGCTTTTAAATATAATATATATTTCAAATTTGAGTATGTGCTTAATGTTTGGAATAGTTGTTCTTATCCATTTTGTATTCAAAATTTCCTTCATTTAACTTAATTTTACCCATTATGGTCAAATAATATAGGATGCACGATCCACACTGTATTTTTTGGATTTACTGATAAAATATTTTATTTTGAATGGTAATATTATATTTTTCAATATTTTTTAATTATATTTTTTATAATTTATTGTAGTTTTCTAATTTTATTCTCCACTTTATTTATATGTTTCTAGATCTATTAAAATAAATATATTTTAAAGAATTAATTTTTATTTTTTGAGAATTTGTATTAATATTATAATTTACTTCTAATTTTTAGGATTTACTTATGAAATGTAGAATTAATTGTTATCTTTTTAGAATTTTTACATATTTTTTTGGCATTTTTTTGTACTTTTTCTATATTTATTTATATTATTTGTTTTATAGGATTTATTTATGTTATTACAAATTTATTAAAATCGATAATAAACATTTGCATCTTATTTAATTCGATAAACCTATTTATAATGTCACTATATTCTTATTTATTTGTATTTTACGAATTTAGTTTTACAATATTTTTATTTTACAGATTTATTTATTGTTTGTATTTTCTAAAATATTATTATACTTGATTGGATTTATTTTGTAGTTTCTTATATTTATTTGTGAATTTTAGAATTCATATAAATTTTATTATAATTTTTGAAAACTATTTTAAAATTCAGATGATTTTTTTTGTGTAATTTAGATTGTAAAAATAAAAGAAAAGAAATTTTCTATTTATTTATTTCTTTTCTCAAATAATTTCAAATTTATATTTTATATACGTATTCACTACAATCCTAATACTTGCCTGCATACAGGTAGTACAATGTCTACCTATTCTAAGAAAATCCCAATTAAGTAATCCCCATCACTATCATCATTCTCGTTTTACTAAATTTTGTGAATTATTTTCAGAAGAAAAAAAAAAGTTTTGTTCCTATTAAAAATGAATTAAATTCACAGGTTTTCATGTTATTATTATCTTCATTATTCCTTTTTTCTATATTTTTTGAATTATTTTTTAAAAGAAAAGATTTTCATTCCCTAATTAAAAAATTAATTAAATTCACATAATTTATCATGTTACTCAATTTTGTGAATTAATTTTAGAAAAATACCAATCATATTTTCTGCATGATTAGAGTCACATATTATTTACTCTTGGTAAAAGGACTCCGTGAATTATTTTCGAAATCAATCAGATTTCGTGCGTAATTAGAGTTTTATAGTATTTACTCTTCATAAAAAGAGTCCGAGATTTTTTTCGACTCGATATCCATCAATCCTAATTAAAAATTTAATTAAATTAATATATATATATATATATACACACACGCTTTTATAGTCAATGACTCGGTAGCTGCAACTAATATTCATCGCCAGTAAATATAGTTGAAGCATCACCAAAAGTTCAGGGTACATATTTAATTCTCCTTATTTTGGTTTTCTTTGTGCTTTTTACATCCAGTTATCTGAAGACATTCCCTTACTTCCGAAAGGAAATCCCTAAAAGTTGCATATTTTGCCCTTTTCTTTGTATACCTTTGAAAGTAGGTTTTGTAATTATTGACAAACTAAATTTGTGAATCTCTTGATAGCTGATTTTTTTTAGTCTGTTTTTTTTTTTTAAATTAATATGTATTACATATATGATATTATGATACTAATAGATTCTATCTAGGCTTTTTTTAAATACCGAGCATGGGATACTTCCATCACGGCACTATAATCATTTAAATGGCAGGTAATAAAATTATATAAATGGCTTAAACTTTTTTATCCTTAAAATTTAGTATAAAATCTAAATCAACTAAAAGATTACATAAAATTACAAAATTATTCTCTAGGATTAGCCAATTACAGAAAGAAATCGAAATATCTTTCAAATTGTAACGCCCCCAAAACCATTCGGGGATATTACAGCACTGTGGGCCCCGTGCCGGAACCCACAAGGCTAAAAATCATTTTCACAAACGTTTCAAACACGCCAAAGTGGCCAAGACGGTAATATTTTACAAATATTCAAATAGTCTCCAAAAATCTATTTTCCAAATACCGTCATTAAATTACATTTGAAAACAAAAGGCCAAAATGCCAAAATTCAACAGTTTCAAAATGTACGTTAAGCCACCACTTATACGTATCGATAAAATAGTTTAGGGAAAAAGGGTTTAACGAAATAACCCAAGTTTACGAGATACCCAAAAAGGCCATTTTGAAAGTTATACACGAGCTGGTAAAAATACCGAAAAAGCCATTTTAAAACACACACGCAACAGATATAAACACAGTTCAAAATATACATTTGCAGTGGAATAAAACAACCAGTTAAGAGTACTCGATTCCCAAAATAATGCCATAGCCAGTATCACCCGGGAAGCTCATCTCTCCAGGACCGCTACTAGCTCGATCTCCGAGTACCTAAAAATAAAGCCCACGACGGGGTCAACCACAATACTCAATAATGATAACGATCATATCACATAAATAATTACATACCAATGTAATTAAAAGTAAGAATACTACCAATGTAATCTTACCGTCATAACCTCATCGTCTCGTGATAATCCATATCAACCCAATACTTACCATAACCCACATTCGCATTCTCAAATGACGAAATGAATTCAACTACAACCATCTGTACTGTATTCAAACAATACCAAGAATTCTCAAAACATCATCATAACTCATAAGTGTGGAATAATCCATCCGTGCCAAATCCTGTCCATCGGATTGCACAGTCAAATCTCAATCTGAATAAAAACCAATAACACACAATATATCTGTAGATCAACTACCACAAAACAATGATAACAAGTCCCGAAACATCGACGTACAGTACGAATGCTCATACGATCAATAACCAGATCAGCCAATACATCAACCGAGAATACCATCGACATGATAAACTCCAACACGATCAATAAAGGATCAGCAATAACCGAGAATACCACCGACATGATAAACTCCAACACGATCAACAAAGGATCAACAATAACCGAGAATACCATCGACATGATAACTCCAACACGATCAACAAAGGATCAACAATAATCGAGAATACCATCGTCATGGTAATCTCCAACAAGATCAAATATAATGGATCTCAAAGAAATAACCCCGACTGTAATATCCGTACCTTTCCATTTTTAATAGTTTCCATTTTTGGTGTATATCTATTTCTATCGACTCGCTTATAACCGTTTCGACATTTTGAATCTACTTTATTCTTGGAGTTTTTCCATTTGGACGAGTTTCGGAGGTGTTTTTACGTAATTCCATTTTATGTTGTGTTTACCGTATGTACGTTTGATTCTCGTGAAACTTATTCGTTTTCATTGTTTCTTGGTTTGCATGAGTTCGTATGGTTGAGTTGTTCGTGTTGGGACCTTCGGTTTGTCAATCTGGCGTCGTATTGTGATTTTCGGACACTTGGGCCATTTTTCTAATCTTCTATAAGTTAGGGAATTTCATCTTCGTTGTCGTATTTCGGATTCCCGGGTAGTCGGAATTGTATATAACGCTTAGGTTCGTCATCGAATATACTTCGTAACCATATTTTTGGTTCGATAGCAGGTTCGGATTTCGGAGTCGTCCGGAACCGTTTGGACAGCAGCTGCCCAAAACTGCTGTCCAGTAGGGTGTTATGGCCGTAACACCCCATCTGTTACGGTCGTAATATGGCCATTGTTACGGCCGTAATGCATCACTTGTTATGGCCGTAACATCCCGCTATTTTAAGAACAGCGGGCAGAGGTCAACACCTCATTTCTCACCTTCTCTTCGTTTTTCTTTCGTCGGGCGATACCAATAAACCTCCAGGGCGATTTCTTCCATTTCTCCTCCGTGTATTCTTCATTTTCCATCACCATAGAGTCGGGCTATCATATCATCATCAACGTAATCATCTCCATCCATCCGAATTCAAGGTATTTTCACCCTAACTTGTAAATTTTGGGGGGGTTTTCCGGGTTTTGCTTGTTAGACTCGAATTGTTCAAGTGTGTTGTTATACTCTTTACCGATTGTTGTTATTGGGTGATTCCCAATTCGAGTTCGTCAAGTTTTATCCGTGAATTATCGATTCGGGGAGATTTTGCGTAAACCCTCGCCCGTATCGATTGAACGTATATTGTCATAGCTCGTATTCGGGGTTATGGGCGTATTCCATTCAATTATTGTTGTCTGTTAGGACTAAGCACTACTACAAAAACAGCATTTAACAGCGGTTCTGGAGCGCTTTTAACAGCGGTTCTGGAACCGCTGTTAAATGTCCCACTGTTAAATTTATTTATTTTTTTAAATAATTTTTTTTAATAATTTGAAATTATTTTTTAATATATTATTTTTTTAAAAAATATATATTCCCTTGATCCACACCGCCATGCAAACCGACCCGACCACCCCACCAAAGAACCCGCACATAATATGTATAAATGTGCATTTCCGCTACTCACGGGATTCAAACCTGTGACCTCAATGAGATGGAGGTGGGTATCAAACCAGTGAGCCAAAGTCATTTGTTGTTCAAATATTGATTTCTATTATATAAGTATACAATAAACCATATATATATATATGTATATAAATATATATATAAAATATTTATATATATATATATTATATGTATATGTTTGTTAATATTTTCAGAATTATTTTCAAAATATATTAATATTTATTATATTACACATTTAATAACTAATGATCAATATAAATATACAATAAACTATATATATATATATGTATATATTATAATTTTCAATATATAATGTAATATAATTTTTAATATTAATATATAACAATATATATTAATATTCAATATATTCCACATTTGATATAATATAATTCATAAAATAATATGTATATATTATAATTTTTAATATATAATGTAATATAATTTTTAATATTAATGTATAACAAAATATATTAATATTCAATATATTCCACATTTGATATAATATAATTCATAAAATAATATGTATATATTATAATTTTTAATATATAATGTAATATAATTTTTAATATTAATATATAACAAAATATATTAGTATTCAATATATTCCACATTTGATATAATATAATTCATAAAATAATAAGTATATATTATAATTTTTAATATATAATGTAATATAATTTTTAATATTAATATATAACAAAATATATTAATATTCAATATATTCCACATTTGATATAATATAATTCATAAAATAATATGTATATATTATAATTTTTAATATATAATGTAATATAATTTATAATATTAATATATAACAAAATATATTAATATTCAATATATTCCACATTTGATATAATATAATTCATAAAATAATATGTATATATTGTAATTTTTAATATATAATGTAATATAATTTTTAATATTAATATATAACAAAATATATTAATATTCAATATATTCCACATTTGATATAATATAATTCATAAAATAATATGTATGTATTATAATTTTTAATATATAATGTAATATAATTTTTAATATTAATATATAACAAAATATATTAATATTCAATATATTCCACATTTAATATAATATAATTCATAAAATAATATGTATATATTATAATTTTTAATATATAATGTAATATAATTTTTAATATTAATATATAACAAAATATATTAATATTCAATATATTCCACATTTGATATAATATAATTCATAAAATAATATGTATATATTATAATTTTTAATATATAATGTAATATAAATTTTAATATTAATATATAACAAAATATATTAATATTCAATATATTCCACATTTGATATAATATAATTCATAAAATAATATGTATGTATTATAATTTTTAATATATAATGTAATATAATTTTTAATATTAATATATAACAAAATATATTAATATTCAATATATTGCACATTTAATATAATATAATTCATAAAATAATATGTATGTATTATAATTTTTAATATATAATGTAATATAATTTTTAATAATATATAACAAAATATCTTAATATTCAATATATTGCACATTTAACAGCGGTTCTAGAAAGAACCGCTGTTAAATGTACAGATTTAACAACGGTTCTACAAGAACCGCTGTTAAATGTACAGATTTAACAACGGTTTTCCTATAACCGCTGTTAAATGTGCAGATTTAACAACGGTTCTACAAGAACCGCTGTTAAATGTACAGATTTAACAGCGGTTTTCCTATAACCGCTGTTAAATGTGCAATTTAACAACGGTTCTTCTGGAACCATTGTTAAATGTCTGCATTTAACAATGGTTTCGCGGAAAACCGCTGTTAAATTGCAATCGTTTCATTTTAACAGCGGTTTTTTTAGAACCGCTGTTAAAATGCCGCAGTTAAATGCTGTTTTTGTAGTAGTGAAGTTATGTTAACCCTTCATTTAGGAACCGTCGTTTTCCATCAGGATCGTTCCTAGTCGTTGTTCATTCCCGATTCTTCGAAGATATCTCAAAGGCAAGTACTTTACATTTGTTTACATGTTCTAGTATTTGGATTATGGCTTTTCGTGGTTGTGTGGATGTATATGTGTATGTTCACCTAGGGATGGTCCGACGGGGCCTCTAAGGATACGTTGCCGTGAGTTTCGTATCGCGAACTATGGTTAACCACCCAGGGATGTCCGATGGGGCTCTGCGGGGTATGGTGGCCGTGAGTCTCGTACCAAGGTTAACTTTGAAATGTTTTGTTGGGGAAATGTGTTTTGTGCTTGTGCACCGTAAAATATTCCGGAATATAAATGATTTCTAAAATGATTTTTAGCTCATATTTCATCTAATTAGAATGGTAGTTCAAATGGATTGTACTTGCACTAGCAGTTGTTGCAAACCCCTTAAATGGGGGAAATACTTTTGTATTTCAGGTACAGGTCTTGGGAGCAAACGAGCATGCGAGCCGTACGAGGATGATGGGCAGGTGTGATTCTGTTCAGTTGTTACTTATTGGTGTCTTGTTTGGGATTTATTTATTATGTCATTTGGTTAAGTACTCGAGTACTCTTTCTTGAATTTATTAATATTGTGTACCCGTTTTGGGGAATGGATTTGATGTCAGATTGAATTGTCAAATTTTTGTCTTTGGTAGATTCCACAGTGTGGGGTCCATGACGCTGTAATATGCCCTGATCATCTTGGGGGTGTTACAGAATATGGTATCAGAGCTTAGGTTTATGGATACCTAGGTTGTCGGTTATTTGGGTCTAGTTGAGTGTCGTTTTTGAACAGTATCACTGCTACGCCATCATCTCAGTATGCCGGTGCTCGTAAGTTTTTCCCAACTTGACTCTTTACATTGTTTAGTTCTGTTCCTTTCTGGATATCTTGTTGCGTTTTGCGTTTGAATTGTACTCACGCGTTACTTCTTCAGAATTCCTGGTAGAGATCGCGGACGCGGTGGGGGACATGGTGTAACCGGTGGGGCGGCCATGTCCGATAACTCAGGAACTGATTCGGCGATGCCTTCCTTGTCGAATAGTGTTCCACCTAGTTCCGGAGGCCAGCAGGATCAGTCTGCTAGCTCCGGCAATGCTCATGAGAACATCGGGGTGGCAAATATTTTATAGCAAGTAGCGAACCAGATGACGCTACTGACTCAGGCCGTCTTGGTCGGCCAAGCAAATGCTAATCCGGTTCCGCCTACTGGATCCGGCAATGATAAACTATTTCAGGGCGTGATTCGTATGCGTCCTCCGCAATTTGATGGTGCTTCTGACCCTTCCGGTTGGGAGAATTGGTTATTTGAGATGGAGAAAGTATTCGAGGCTGCTAACTGCTCTGAGGAGAGGAAGGTACCCATCGCTCAATACTTCCTCGCCAAAGAGGCGGCGACGTGGTGGCAAGCGGTAAAACCGCGTGACCGGGCAGCCACTTGGGCAGAGTTTCGGGAGTGAATTCTGTCTGTGGCCAGTTAAAGAGGGGAGGATCCGAGCCTTCTTTGAGGCTAAGCCCCAGGATGTTCCGATTTCGCAGGCAATCACGGAATACAACCAACAACTACATTATGTGAGAAACCAAGTCCGAGACGAGTTAGACAGGATCCACCACTTTGACATGCGGATGAAGCCGAGAGTTCGTCACTACATGTCTGGTCTCGGATGTATAACTCTGAAAGATTACCAAAATAAAGCAATGGCTTATGAGATGTCGTTTTCTGCGACAGAGATGGCAACCGATGGAAAGAAACAGAAGACCTCCGGCCAGTTTTTGGGAGGTAAGTCTGGCGGGTATCAGAAGGCTCAGTCTGGTTCGCGAGTCTTCGGGAGTCAGTCCCCTTCATTTGGGCGAGGAAATGGTTATAAGTCTGCTCCTACTGGTTCAGTGCGTGGTCCTAACTGCTTTAAATGTGGTCGCCCCAGACACATTATGAGTGAGTGTAACAGGCCTCCGATCCAGTGCCTTTCTTGCGTTCGGATGGGGCATCATGCCAAGTATTGTATGGATGCAGTTCGGGCACCGGTTACTCAGATATCAGCCCCAGTTGCGGGAGAACCGGGCATAAATCAGGCACCGACAGTTTTCTCAGCCACAGCAGAGTTTTGGTAGAGGTCGAGGACGTGGGCAGCCTTCTAGAGAGGAGCTTCTAGTGCGGGGTCTGTTCCGCCCCGTGTGTATGAGATGAGACAAGCTGGAGATCCCGACGCGATGGTGGCTACAGGTACCGTTCACATCCTTGACCATCCTGTTTCCGTGTTATTCGATTCTGGTGCGACGCATTCTTTCATATCTCTGTATTGTGTGCATTGTTTGCATGTTTATTGCCTAGTTGCGTGTGAACCATTTGTTGTTAAACTGACTAGTGGGGATAGCATCGTGGGGGATCGTGAGATTAGAGAATTTCCAGTGAGTATCGCAGGGAGGGATTGGTCTTCTAATCTGATTGCGGTAGATATTAAGGACGAGGATCTGATTCTTGGTGAGGATTGGCTGGACCGTCACGGGGCGATCATGAATTATAGAATGAGAACCGTTTCGATGTTAGCCTCTGACGGTACCGAGCATTCTTTTGTGGGGCGTAAGCGGAGTAGCCAGAGATTTCTGATCAGCGCTTTGAAAGCGGTGAGACTTCTTTGAGGAGGTTGCACGGGTTATTGGTGTTATGCTTTGAGATCAGAAGAAGGGGGAGTCGAGCTCTCGTCTATTCCAGTAGTGTGTGAGTATCCTGACGTCTTTCCAGACGAGTTTCTGGGTTTGCCGCCAGACCGAGAGGTTGAGTTTACTGTTGATTTAGAGCCGGGTGCAGCACCGATTTCTAAGACGCCATACCGTATGGCACCTGCCGAGATGCTTGAGTTGAAGAAACAGTTGGGAGAGTTCCTAGACATGGGGTATATTCGACCGAGCGCTTCGCCTTGGGGTGCACCGGTCTTGTTTGTGAAGAAGAAGGATGGGTCACTTCGTCTGTGTATCGACTATCGAGAGTTGAACAAAGTGACAATTAAAAAAAAAAATCCGCTCCCGAGGATGGATGACTTATTTGACCAACTGCAAGGGGCAACCGTATTTTCTAAGATTGATTTGAGATCGGGGTATTATCAGCTCCGAGTGAAGGATTCCGACATTCCGAAGACGGCCTTTCGGATGAGATACGGTCATTACGAGTTTGTGGTTATGCCTTTTGGGCTAACCAACACACTAGTCGTGTTCATGCAGCTTATGAACAAAGTCTTTATCGAGTACCTCGATAAGTGTGTAGTCATTTTTATCGACGATATCCTGATTTACTCGAGGAGCGAGGGGGAGCATGCCCGTCATTTGCATATCGTGCTAGGTATTTTGAGAACTCAGTATCTTTTCGCGAAGTTCTCAAAGTGTGAGTTTTGGTTAAGGGAGGTTATGTTTCTCGGCCACGTGATCTCGGCCGAGGGTGTTCGTGTGGACCTACATAAGATAGAGGCAGTGTTGGATTAGGCGCCGCCCAAAAATGTGAAGGAGGTCCGCAGTTTTCTGGGTTTGGCCGGGTATTATCGTAGATTTGTCGAGGGGTTCTCTAAGCTCGCTCGACCGTGATTCAATTGTTACAGAAGTCAGAGAAGTTTTTGTGGACCGACGAGAGATAGAAGAGTTTTGAGAAGTTGAAGAAGCGGTTGACGACCGCTCCCATTTTGGCTTTACCAAGTGGTAATGAGGGTTTCTAAGTTTTTAGTGATGCTTCGGGCCAAGGGCTCGGATGTGTACTCATGCAGCACGGGAAGACAATTGCCTATGCTTACCGTTAGTTGAAACCGTACGAGTTGAATTACCCTACGCACGATCTTGAGTTGGCCGCGGTTGTGTTTGCGCTGAAGATCTGGCGTCACTACTTGTATGGCTCGTCGTGTCAGATCTTCACCGATCACAAGAGTCTGAAGTACATTTTTACGCAGAAAGAGCTTAACATGAGACAACGGAGATGGTTGGAGTTGATTAAGGATTACGACCTCGAGATCCTTTACCATCCGGGCAAGGCAAATGTGGTGGCAGATGCCTTGAGCCGGAAATCGGTGTCGCTTCAGGCGCTTGAGTTACTTACGGCCCAGCCAGGACTGCAGCGAGAGTTGATGAGGTTGAGCGTTGAGATTGTACTACCAGATAGTTCCAGGTAGTTGCGTACTCTTGATATTTCTTCGTCTCTAGTCGACGACATTAAATTGGGACAGTTGGAAGATCCGATGTTTATTCAGCTTCGAGAGAATGTAGGGAAAGGGAAAGCCCCGGGATTCATGATACATGAAGATGGTGTGTTGAGATTCCGAGGTCGGCTTTGTGTTCCGAACGACTTGGAATTGAGGCAGAATATTATGAGAGAGGCTCACGCATCACCTTACTCAGTCCATCCGGGCTCGAGTAAAATGTATAAAGATCTGAGGAAGAATTTCTGGTGGAACGACATGAAGAATGAGGTAGTCGAGTTTATAGCTAAATGTTTGACTTGTCAACAAGTCAAAATCGAGCATCAGCGGCCAGCCGGATTGTTGAAACCACTTCCCGTCCCAGAGTGGAAGTGGGAAGATATCTCCATGGATTTTGTCACGAACTTGCCGAGGACAAAGACCGGAATGAATATGGTGTGGGTGATCGTAGACCGACTGACTAAGTCGGCATATTTTCTGGGCATCAAGGATACTTGGGGTTCAGAAAAATTGGCTCGTAATTTTATCGCGCAGATAGTGAGACTTCACGGTATGCCGAAGACTATTATTTCGGATAGAGATGGCCGGTTTGTATCGCATTTCTGGCAGGCAGTACATAAGGCATTGGGGACACGTTTGCGTTTGAGTACATCTTTCCACCCTCAGACCGACGGACAGTCCGAGCGTACCATTCAGACGTTCGAGGATTTGTTGTGCGCGTGTACGTTAGACTGGAGTAGTGACTGGGAGGAGCATCTGGCCTTGATCGAGTTTACGTATAATATTAGCTGGCACGCATCGATTAAGATGGCACCGTATGAGGCGTTTTATGGCCGACGTTGTCGATCACTGATATGTTAGGAAGAGCCGTCCGATCTAGTTGACACCGAGCCGGATCTTGTGTTAGAGACGAGGGAGAAAGTTGAGTTGATTAGAAAGAGAATGTTGGCAGCTCAGAGTCGACAAAAGTCTTATGCGGATGTTAGGCGTCGACCTTTGGAGTTTGAGGTGGGAGATCATGTTCTGTTGAGAGTGTATCTGTCGAAGGGAGTTTTTCATTTTGGGAAAAAGGGGAAGCTCAGCCCGAGGTATATTGGGCCTTTCGAGATATTAGAGAGAGTTGGCGAATTGGCGTACCGTTTGGCTTTGCCTCCGTCGTTGAGTCATATGCATAGTGTATTTCACGTCTCTCAGCTGAGGAAGTATATTCGGGACCCATCCCATGTTATTGATTTCGGGGATGTTCAGATCGAGAAGGACATCACGTTCGCGGAGAGGCCCGTTAAAATTTTGGAGCGTCGAGACAAATAATTAAGGCACAAAACCATTCCTTTGGTTAAAGTGCAATGGTCGAGGCATGGAGTAGAAGAGGCAACGTGGGAGTTGGAGGAGGATATGCATTTGAGGCACCCCGAGCTTTTTGATTCTTAAGTTTCGGGACGAAACTTCCTTTTAGAAGGGAAGAATGTAATATCCGTACCTTTACATTTTTAACAGTTTCCATTTTTGGTGTATGTCTATTTTTATCGACTCGCTTGTAACCATTTCGACATTTTGAATCTACTTTATTCTTGGAGTTTTTCCATTTGGACGAGTTTCAGAGGTGTTTTTACGTAATTCCATTTTGTGTTGTGTTTACCGTATGTACGTTCGATTCTCGTGAAACTTGATCGTTTTCGTTGTTTCTTGGTTTGCATGAGTTCGTATGGTTGAGTTGTTCATGTTTGGACCTTCGGTTTGTCAATCTGACGTCGTATTGTGATTTTCGGATACTTGGGCCATTTTTCTAATCTCCTATAAGTTAGGGAATTTCATCTTCGTTGTCGTATTTCGGATTCCTGGGTAGTCGGAATTGTATATAACGCTTAGGTTCGTCATCGAATATACTTCGTAACCATATTTTTTGTTCGATAGCAGGTTCGGGTTTTGGAGTCTTCCGGAACCGTTTGGACAGCAGCTGCCCAAAACTGCTGTCCAGTAGGGTGTTATGGCCGTAACACCCCATCTGTTACGGTCGTAATATGGCCATTGTTACGGCCGTAATGCATCACTTGTTATGTCCGTAACAGCCCGCTGTTTTAAGAACAGGGGGCAGAGGTCAACACCTCATTTCTCACGTTCTCTTCGTTTTTCTTTCGTCGGGCGACACCAATAAACCTCCAGGGCGATTTCTTCCATTTCTCCTCCGTGTATTCTTCATTTTCCATCACCATAGATTCGGGCTATCATATCATCATCAACGTAATCATCTCCCTCCATCCGAATTCAAGGTATTTTCTTCTAGAACCCTAACTTGTAAATTTTGGGGGGTTTTCCGGGTTTTGCTTGTTAGACTCGAATTGTTCAAGTGTGTTGTTATACTCTTTACCGATTGTTGTTATTGGGTGATTCCCAATCCGAGTTCGTCAAGTTTTATCCATGAATTATCGATTCGGGGAGATTTTGCGTAAACCCTCGCCCGTATCGATTGAACGTATATTGTCGTAGCTCGTATTCGGGGTTATGGGCGTATTCCATTCAATTATTGTTGTCTGTTAGGACTAAGTTATGTTAACCCTTCATTTAGGAACCGTCGGTTTCCATCAGGATCGTTCGTAGTCGTTGTTCATTCCCGATTCTTCGAAGATGTCTCAAAGGCAAGTACTTTACATTTGTTTACATGTTCTAGTATTTGGATTGTGGCTTTTCGTGGTTGTGTGGATGTATATGTGTATATTCACCTAGGGATGGTCCGACGGGGCCTCTAGGGATACGTTGCCGTGAGTTTCGTATCGCGAACTATGGTTAACCACCCAGGGATGTCCGACAGGGCTCTGCGAGGTATGGTGGCCGTGAGTCTCGTACCAAGATTAACTTTGAAATGTTTTGTTGGGGAAATGTGTTTTGTGCTTGTGCACCGTAAAATATTCCGAAATATAAATAATTTCTAAAATGATTTTTAGCTCATATTTCATGTAATTAGAATGGTAGTTCAAATGGATTGTACTTGCACTAGCAGTTGTCGCTAACCCCTTAAATGGGGGAAATACTTTTATATTTCAGGTACAGGTCTTGGAAGCAAACGATCATGCGAGCCATACGAGGATGATAGGCAGGTGTGATTCTGTTCAGTTGTTACTTATTAGTGTCTTGTTTGGGATTTATTTATTATGTCATTTGGTTAAGTACTCGAGTACTCTTTCTTGAATTTATTAATGTTGTGTACCCGTTTTGGGAAATGGATTTGATGTCAGATTGAATTGTCAAATTTCTGTCTTTGGTCTGGATGTCGTGGATGGTGAAATTGTCGTTTTGTTGATGATTGTATGTCTTTGTCGAATGTCATTTTGGTACGTTAGCCTGGTGGCTTCCACAGTGTGAGGTCCACGGCGCTGTAATATGCCCTAATCATCTTGGAGGTGTTACACCGACTGTCAAACATACCCCTCGGGCGTATGAGCAACCAGTCGCAAACCGTCGAACATACCCAACCATAAATGGAGGATGAACGATCAATCAATATGACTCAAAAATAGACGTCACGGTACGCCCGATCCGGAAATATGTCCGTGCACAAGCCACCCCGGGTATCAATCAAATACACGTGTGTTTTTATACCTAATCAGTCTCACGAAGTACGTCTCGTGTGCACAGCTCAATGTGAGGACATGAACCCATCACATGACTATACGTGCCCGCCCTGAAAATGCTACACATAACCAATTGGCACGCAGATATGACTCCAAATATGTCACGATGCAACATGACAACGAAACTCAAGGAATCAAATATCCAATAAGGATCAAAAGAACTCACCGAAGTGAACAATGACACATGGATAATGAAAGATCGACACGACCGACAATATCCAAAACAACCATCCTTGGATCACAATCTCCAAAGAATGATCAACAATCTCAACACAACAGTCCTGGAATCAACATCCCTCAACGAAACAATCAACGCAACCATCAATACCAAACAATGGTCCTGGGATCAACATCCCTCAACGAACAGCCAATACGAATCTCATTATACGAAACCTCAACATACAACATATACAATAACTCAACAGAAATAATTATCCTCATAACTGAACCACACTTAACTTACCTCAAGGCCAAAATAACTCCTTTCCACGAACAAACGTCCCTGAATGAATACCCAACTATTCAAAGAACCTCAAATGAAATACAGTCAATTCAGTACCAATAAAGCATTATTCTGATATAAATATCGTCATGATAAACTACCCTCGATATCCGACAATCCATAACACAGATCGAAGATAACCCACATCTCCGCCTTCACCAAACACTTTTAAATCATACACATTATGATTAAATCAATCAAGGCACAACCTACAAACTATTATCTCCACAATTCATATTTATAATATCATTGCTATATGAATTATAAATGAAATGAAATCGAAACCATTCATTAAACATTATGAACTGAACAAGTATATGTAATATCCGTATTTTTTGTTCCCGATATTTTTTCATTTCTGGTATATTACCGTATTGTATATTTTTGAGAGCACTTATTTCGGGACTGTTGTCGTCCAATTCTCATAATTATTGTTCGGAACCACCGTTTCGATGTTCCCGTGGACCCATAATAGGTTATTATATTTGTTGTGAGCTTCCATTTGATGTTTCGTTCGTGTTTCGGTGTTTTGGGGCCATTATTATTCCTTACCTAGCGCGCGCTAATATTTTTGTGTAGCGCACGCTAAGCATCCTTCAATAGCGCATGCTATGCTTGTTGACAGCGCGCGCTAGCGAGTTGAGCCCTGGCAGTGATAGTGAGCCTGTTTCTGGTATCTGTCCTCTGAACTAACGGATTAGTGCATGCTACGTTTTGTCTAGTGCACGTTGTGGTTGAGGACTAGCGCGCAATAGGTGTCTGGTAGCGCGCGCTAACGCGACAGTCCAGTACTGGGCAGTTTGTTCTGGACTAGGTAGCGCACGCTATAGCCCGATAGAGCGCGCTACCGAGACGCTGTTAGCGCACGCTAAATTGTTGTAGCGCACGCTAACGGTCCAGAACAGTAGGTTCTGGACTGTAATATAACAGGGTAGCGCATGCTAACCGTTAGCCATTAGCGCGCGTTAAGCCGTGTGGCTATATATACCCAACAGTTGACCTTGGACGCGTATATTCTTCATTTCACCTCCTTCCCCCGTGGCTTTGACGATTTTGGGCGATTTCTTGGCGATTTATTCCTCCAATCATCTCAACCATCATCTTCTTTGAGTTTTTGGTGTATAATCTGTAATATCCGGATTTATTACTGTGTATTTTACCTGTATTCGAACCCTGTATTATTCGGATTTGTGGTTTTGATTATTGGAGTATGATAATTCTTGCATTGACATCCTTGTACTTAAGTATAACATCATGCAAAATTTCTCATGTAAACTCGTGATAGCGCACGCTAAGAATGTAGCTTAACGCGCGCTATCGGGCTACTACTAGCGCACGCTATGCATGTAGGAGTTGCGTGCGCTAAGAACTCAATTATTGAGCGGGACGGCTAGCACATGCGCCAGCCGGGACATGGGTCCGGATAAGAATCCTGCGGATGAACCTGGACAGTTCTGAAGTCAACTCTTATTAGCGCACGCTAAGGAAAGCTTAGTAGCGTGCGCTAACTTGTTAAATGCATAATATTATAAATGGGACAACAACCGTTTTGGCTTTCATTTCTTTCGCTCATTCTTCATCCTTGAGAGGCCAGAGAGCTTTAATCACCCCTCTAACACACTTAGAACATATATTAGTGATCTTTGTATATGGATTATCACTTGGGAGTAATCATTGAAGTGGAATAGCACCTTGGAGTGGCACATAACCAACCGGAGTCGGATTCTACCTTGTGGTTCAGTGATTTCGGCATATTAAGGTATGTTCAACCTATCACCAGTCTTAGATTTGGATTCCAAGGGATATGATGATCATGTTAACGAGATATTTAATTTCATTAGTGAATTATTCAACAACATCATGTTTAGAAGATTGGAATGTCTACAATTACGATATTATTGTTAGAACCTTGAAGTCAGAATCCTAGTACTTCAAATGATGAGAGAAACATTCTGAAGTTAACAATCCGTATGATTTATGTTATCTTTGTGATCATGAATTGGAGGTGATGTTATAAGAACTTAAAGGAAGAATCATCTTAGGAAATATTCTTTCGTATAAGTTGGAATTGTTAGTTCACCTCAAGATGAAGTCTGAATATGTATAATGATAGTAGAATCTAATACATCACCGGAGATCACCAACTTCGCATGAGAATTGTAATCAAGATGGATTATGGTGTTATGATGATTATACGTATACTCGCATCTTGAAGTTGTTATTATCCTTGAGATCATTCATAAGGGTTATGAACATAACATGAAGTCGGATAACAAACATCAAATCACCGAGGAATTCGTTTACTTCATCACCATTGGTATAATCTGCTGCCCTCCAGTGAACTGCCATGCACTCTTAGCATGCGCTAAGCTACGTGAATTAACGTGCGCTATCGTGTATGTTTAGCGTACGCCACATTTGCAACTTAGCGTGCGCTAAGTCATCAAAGTAGTCGATTGGTGACCGGTGAAATCTTGACCGTGCATGGTTAGCGTACGCTAGGCTGTGTGTATTGCGTGCGCTAACGAGTAGCATTAACGTACGCTACATAGGATGCGTAGCGTGCGTTAATCTATCCAGGCAGATTGCATATTAAGGACTTCCTACCGTAATTGTTGAATTGTTAGACGTTCGTACGGCATGAAATGAATTCTGTGCTATTTCTTTTGTTAAGGTTCGAGCTTAACACGTGATTGATCGAAGGGGACGACCTTCAAGTATTTTAATATTCGTGGAAGTTTATTCTTGTCAACGAATCGAGGCAAGTACTCTAATTAGAATTGTTTATATTATGACAATTATGATGTGATTGTATCGTGTAAATATGTTGTGAATATATGTCCACCATGCGTTGATCCGACGGGAATCATCATGGGAATCTATAGCTGTGTGCGCTGGATCGTTGGACAGGTAGTTCCACCATGTGTTGGTCCGACGGGATCATCATGGGAATCTATAGCTGTGTGCGCTGGATCGTTGGAATACCATCAGTATGTTGAAACTATTATGATATGATATGTGTTGTGGATATTCTCGTTGGAGAAACTTGTTATGATATAATTGTTGATTATATCACTATTGTATGATTATTGTACTTGTACTAGCATCGTTTTGCTAACCCCTTCGGGGGTGAACATTTGTGTATGTTCAGGATCCAGGAGAGCGGGGAAACAACCACTGGAGATGGATGACGACGAGGGTGCAGAGTGATGTTCCGGCCGGGTTTACTGTATGTTATTTGTTGGTTATTTTAATAAGTACTCGAGTACGTCGTCGATTTATAATGTTTGGATTTTAGTGATGTAATAATAACTCTTCTTGGAATAATTGTAATTTCGGTTTTGAACCAGTCGGTTGAATTTTATTTCAGAAATTTCATAAACTGGTATCTGTTATTGTCGTTTCCTTTATTCAGCCTTGTAAATTCTTATGTAAAGGATTTACGGCGCTGTAATATTCCTGAATATATCGGGGGTGTTACAGAATATGGTATCGGAGCTAAGATTTTGGATATCTTGGCCATTGGGTTAAACTAGGGGCCATTTACGTCTTTTGAGGTAACCGGCCGTGAATGACATCACTGCACTGCCTACGTCTTCATGCGAACGGTGGTTGTAAGTTCCTAAACTCTATCTCGTTCTTTACATGTTGTATCTCTTTATGCTTGAACAATAGAACGATGTCGTTTCCTGTATATTAAGTATTTGTGCTTACAGTATGTTGAGAGGCGGACGTGGACGTGGTCGCGGTCGTGGACGCGGACGAAGGAATGCTGAAAGGGAGATGTCGCCTTCTAATCAGGCTAGTCATAGCTCAGGCGAGCCGCAACAATCCATCAATAACGAACCGGAACCTGGTGTACCAGAAATCCTTCGTCAAGTCGTGAACCAGATGACTCAGTTCGCTCAGGTCGTGGACCGAATGCAAGTGGTGGCAGGAATTCAGCAGGGAGATGGACAACAAAGGATTCTAGAAATGGGAAATCGAGGTGACCGATGGTTACAAGAGGTGGCAAAGATGCAACCACCGAAATTTGACGGCTTTTCCGAGACTCCCACTTGGGACCATTGGTTGAAGGAACTGGAGAAAATTTTTGCTGGAATTAATTGCCCGGACGACAGGAGAGCTCCTATTGCCCAGTACTTTCTGATAGGGGAAGCATCCGAGTGGTGGGAAGCTATCCGACCTGCAGATCATGATGCCGATTGGACGGAATTTAAAATGATGATGGAAGCTCGGTATTGCCCTCGCCCTGTGAGGGAAGCTAAAATTCGGGAGTTTTTCTCCGCTCAGCCATCAGACGAACCCGTATCCCAGACGATTAAGACGTTTAACCAGCAGTTAGCATTTGTTCGACATCTGGTCAGAACAGATGCGGAGATGATGATTCATTTTGAAATGAGGATGAAACCAAAAATCCAGAGGTACATGTCCGGTTTTGAATGTACCACTCTCCGCCAATACCAGGATAAGGCGTTGGCGTACGAAATTAAAGAAGCAGCAATGGAGAAGTTTATGGAGTCGAAGAAACAGAAAGTCTCTAGTACTTTTACAGAGCACAAGAGAAGTGGGCCCCGCAAGGCCCAGTCTTCTTTTTCTTTCAAGAAACCTCCGCACCCATCTAAGAGCGGAAAGAATTACGGAACAATGTCAGCCACGATGGATACAGCTAGGAAGTGCTTTAATTGTGGTCGCCCAGGCCACCTTTGGCGCGATTGTTTGCGCACCCCAGTTACATGTTTGATCGGACGAAAGGGCACCGTGCGACGTTTTGCAAGGACGCCACCAAATACAATGGAACCCGTTCATCACAGCCAGTTCAGAAGGAAGCTAGTATCCAACAGACGCAGCAAAGTGTTCAGATGCCTCAAAATTTTGGCCGCGGACGAGGTAGAGGACAATGGGACCGAAAGGGGACATCGAGTGCCGGATCTGTTCCCCCACGTCTGTATGAGATGAGTAGGACAGACGATCACGATGCTGCTGTCGCATCAGGTACTATCCAAATCCTTTCCCAGCCAGTTAGTGTTTTATTCGATACGGGAGCTACGCATTCTTTTATATCTCTGTCTTGTATAAATCGTTTGAATATTTCCGGTTTTCATACTTTTGAACCTTATGTTGTTGGTTTACCGAGTGGAGAGAGGATTGTTGGGAACTTAGAGACTAGAGATTTTCCTGTATTATTTGGGGGTAGGGAGTGGCTCTCAAATCTAATTGTGATAGAAATGAAAGGAGATGACCTAATACTCGGATACGATTGGCTTAATCGATATGGAGCAATTGTAAACTACCGAAGGAGGAATATCTCGCTGATCGCTGACGATGGTTCCGAAATTCTGTTTGAGGGATGGAAATCGGGCAGCTCAGGAAAATTGATCAAAGCAATGAAAGCTGTCAGATTGTTGAAATAGGGCTGTATCGGGTACTGGTGCTATGCAATGAAGAAAGAAGACGAGGTTGTGGAACTTTCATCCATTCCTGTTGTGAACGAATTTCCAGATGTATTTCCTGACGAATTACCTGGGCTACCTCCACGAAGGGATGTAGAATTTACCATTGAGCTGGAACCCGGGGCTACTCCAATTTCTAAGGCGCCGTATCGTATGGCACCTACTGAAATGTATGAACTGAAGAAGCAGCTGGAGGAGTTACTGGACAAGGGCTATATTCAGCCAAGCGTTTCACCCTGGGGAGCGCCAGTTCTTTTTGTCCGAAAGAAGGATGGATCGCTTCGACTGTGTATTGACTATCGAGAGCTGAACAAGATGACGATTAAGAACAAGTATCCGTTGCCACGGATTGAGGATCTGTTTGACCAGTTGCAAGGGGTAACAGTATTTTCTAAAATCGATCTGAGATCAGGATACCATCAGCTGAGAATTAAGGAATCTGATGTTCCAAAGTCAGCATTCAGAACTCGCTACGGACACTATGAGTTTGTAGTGATGCCATTTGGTCTCACTAATGCACCTGCTGTATTCATGCAGTTGATGAGCCGAGTGTTCATCGAATATTTGGATAAATTTGTGGTCGTGTTCATTGATGATATTCGGGTGTATTCTAAGAACCCGGAAGAGCATGCACAGCATTTGCGGATTGTACTAGAACTTTTGAGAAGCGAGCAACTGTACGCCAAACTCTCTAAGTGTGAATTCTGGCTAAAAGAAGTAATGTTCCTCGGTCATGTGGTATCAGTAGAAGGAGTCCGAGTAGATCCGCAGAAAATCGAAGCAATTATGGATTGGAAACCTCCAAAGAACGTGAAAGAAGTCTGAAGTTTCTTAGGACTTGCTGGGTATTATCGTCGGTTCGTGGAAGGGTTTTCCAAAATCTCCCGCCCACTTACTCGACTCCTGCAGAAAACTCAAAAGTTCGAGTGGAACGAGTCGTGTCAGAGTAGTTTTGACGAATTAAAGAATAGATTGACGACGGCACCGATTCTATCACTTCCACAGGGGACTGGAGGATTCATAGTTTACAGTGATGCTTCGAACCAAGGACTCGGATACGTATTAATGAAGAATGACAAGGTGATCGCTTATGCTTCACGGCAGCTGAAACCTTATGAAGTGAATTACCCAACACATGATTTGGAGCTAGCAGCAGTAGTTTTTGCTTTGAAGATCTGGAGGCATTATCTGTACGGGACTCACTGTCAGATCTTTACGGATCACAAGAGTCTCAAATACATCTTCAGTCAGAATGAATTGAACATGCGGCAAAAAAGATGGTTAGAGCTGATTAAGTACTATGACTTGGAGATTTTGTATCATCCAGGCAAAGCGAATGTAGTAGCCGATGCGCTCAGCCGCAAGCCTGTTTCTATTCAGATGCTAGAAACGCTGACCTCCCAACTTAGCCTTCAACGAGAGATGATTCGAGAAGGAATTGAAGTGTGGTTACAAAGAGTCCAAGGACAACTGTGCGTAATGGAATTAACTTCATCATTAACCGAAGAAATCAAATCTAGACAGGCGGATGATCCTCTGATGATTCGGTTACGTGATGAAGTAATCAAAGGAAAGGCCCCCGGATTCATAATTCATGATGATGGAGTTTTGAAATTTTAGAACCGACTCTACGTTCCCGATGTTGATATTCTAAAACAGACGATTATGAAGGAAGCTCACAGTTCGCCTTATTCTATCCACCCGGGCACCAATAAAATGTATAAGGACTTGAAGCAGAATTTCTGGTGGGGCAACATGAAGAAAGACGTAGCGAACTATGTTTCGAAATGCTTGACTTGTCAGCAGGTTAAGATCGAGCATCAACGGCCTGCCGGAATGTTGAATCCGCTCCCAATTCCTGAGTGGAAGTGGGAGGACATATCGATGGACTTTATCACTAATATGCCGAGGACCAAGATGGGAATGAACATGATTTGGGTGATAGTTGATCGTTTAACCAAATCAGCTCATTTCCTAGGCATTAAGGACACATGGGGACCAGAGAAATTGGCGCGAGTATTTATTTCGGAGATAGTTCGATTGCATGGTATGCCGAAAACCATTATTTCTGATAGAGACGGACGTTTTGTGTCTCACTTTTGGAAAGCAATTCATAAGGCCTTGGGGACCGAATTGAACTTCAGTACAACTTATCACCCGCAGACTGACGGACAATCCGAGAGGACTATTCAAACAGTGGAAGATATACTGAGGGCTTGTGCCTTAGATTGGTCAACTGATTGGGAAGTTCACCTACCGTTGATTGAATTTACCTACAACAATAGTTGGCATGCTTCCATTAAGATGGCACCATTCGAGGCATTATACGGGAGGAGATGTAGATCGCCCCTATGTTGGGATGATTCCTCAGACTTGATCGGTACAGAACCAGAGATGATCGTAAAGACTCGAGAGAAGATAGCCTTGATTCGTGAAAGGCTGTTGACCGCCCAGAGTCGCCAGAAATCTTACGCAGACGTACGTCGTCGCCCATTGGAGTTCAGTACTGGAGACCACGTACTGTTGAAGGTTTCTCCTACTCGAGGGATCTTTCGTTTCGGAAGGAAAGGAAAGCTGAGTCCGAGATATATCGGACCATTTGATATCCTTGAGAGAGTCGGAGAGTTAGCATACAGATTGGCATTGCCGCCGTCAGTGTGCCATGTTCATAACGTGTTCCACGTATCCCAGTTACGGAGGTACATACCAGATCCTAGTCATGTCATTGATTTCAGCGAGATCGAAGTTGCTCAAGATGGGACGTTTGAAGAAAGACCGGTCAAGATACTCGAGAGTCGAGTTAAGCAGTTGAGGAACAAACCAATCGTTTTGGTCAAAGTTCAATGGTCACGCCATGGAGTGGAAGAAGCCACATGGGAAACGGAAGATGGCATGAATTCTAGATATCCCGAGTTATTTCCGTCTTGAGTTTTGGGACGAAACTCCTTTTTAGTAGGAGAGTATGTAATATCCGGATTTATTACTGTGTATTTTACCTGTATTCGAACCCTGTATTATTTGGATTTGTGGTTTTGATTATTGGAGTATGATAATTCTTGCATTGGCATCCTTGTACTTAAGTATAACATCATGCAAAATTTCTCATGCAAACTCGTGATAGCGCACGCTAAGAATGTAGCTTAACACGCGCTATCGGGCTACTACTAGCGCACGCTATGCATGTAGGAGTTGCGTGCGCTAAGAACTCAATTATTGAGCGGGACGGCTAGCACATGCGCCAGCCGGGACATGGGTCCGGATAAGATTCTTGCGGATGAACCTGGACAGTTCTGAAGTCAACTCTTATTAGCGCACGCTAAGGAAAGCTTAGTAGCATGCGCTAACTTGTTAAATGCAGAATATTATAAATGGGACAACAACCGTTTTGGCTTTCATTTCTTTCGCTCATTCTTCATCCTTGAGAGGCCAGAGAGCTTTAATCACCCCTCTAACACACTTATAACATATATTAGTGATCTTTGTATATGGATTATCACTTGGGAGTAATCATTGAAGTGGAATAGCACCTTGGAGTGGCACATAACCAACCGGAGTCGGATTCTACCTTGTGGTTCAGTGATTTCGGCATATTAAGGTATGTTCAACCTATCACTAGTCTTAGATTTGGATTCCAAGGGATATGATGATCATGTTAACGAGATATTGAATTTCATTAGTGAATTATTCAACAACATCATGTTTAGAAGATTGGAATGTCTACAATTACGATATTATTGTTAGAACCTTGAAGTCAGAATCCTAGTACTTCAAATGATGAGAGAAACATTCTGAAGTTAACAATCCGTATGATTTATGTTATCTTTGTGATCATGAATTGGAGGTGATGTTATAAGAACTTAAAGGAAGAATCATCTTAGGAAATATTCTTTCGTATAAGTTGGAATTGTTAGTTCACCTCAAGATGAAGTCTGAATATGTATAATGATAGTAGAATCTAATACATCACCGGAGATCACCAACTTCGCATGAGAATTGTAAACAATATGGATTATGGTGTTATGATGATTATACGTATACTCGCATCTTGAAGTTGTTATTATCCTTGAGATCATTCATAAGGGTTATGAACATAACATGAAGTCGGATAACAAACATCAAATCACCGAGGAATTCGTTTACTTCATCACCATTAGTATAATCTGCTGCCCTCCAGTGAACTGCCATGCACTCTTAGCGTGCGCTAAGCTACGTGAATTAACGTGCGCTATCGTGTATGTTTAGCGTACGCCACATTTGCAACTTAGTGTGCGCTAAGTCATCAGGCGAGTCAGTTGGCTGACCAGTGAGGTACTGACCGTGCATGGTTAGCGTACGCTAGGCTGTGTGTATTGCGTGCACTAATGAGTAGCATTAACGTACGCTACATAGGATGCGTAGCGTGCATTAATCTATCCAGGCAGATTGCATATTAAGGACTTCCTACCGTAATTGTTGAATTGTTAGACGTTCGTACAGCATGAAATGAATCCTGTGCTATTTCTTTTGTTAAGGTTCGAGCTTAACACGTGATTGATCGAAGGGGACGACCTTCAAGTATTTTAATATTCGTGGAAGTTTATTCTTGTCAACGAATCGAGGCAAGTACTCTAATTAGAATTGTTTAGATTATGACAATTATGATGTTATTGTATCGTGTAAATATGTTGTGAATATATGTCCACCATGCGTTGATCCGACGGGAATCATCATGGGAATCTATAGCTGTGTGCGCTGGATCGTTGGACAGGTAGTTCCACCATGTGTTGGTCCGACGGGATCATCATGGGAATCTATAGTCAGTCTTGTACTGGATCGTTGGAATACCATCAGTATGTTGAAACTGTTATGATATGATATGTGTTGTGGATATTCTCGTTGGAGAAACTTGTTATGAAATAATTGTTGATTATATCACTGTTGTATGATTATTGTACTTGTACTAGCATCGTTGTGCTAACCCCTTCGGGGGTGAACATTTGTGTATGTTCAGGATCCAGGAGAGCGGGGAAACAACCACTGGAGATGCATGACGATGAGGGTGCAGAGTGATGTTCCGGCCGGGATTACTGTCTGTTATTTGTTGGTTATTTTAATAAGTACTCGAGTACGTCGTCGATTTATAATGTTTGGATTTTAGTGATGTAATAATAACTCTTCTTGGAATAATTGTAATTTCGGTTTTGAACCAGTCGGTTGAATTTTATTTCAGAAATTTCATAAACTGGTATCTGTTATTGTCGTTTCCTTTATTCAGCCTTGTAAATTCTTATGTAAAGGATTTACGGCGCTGTAATATTCCTGAATATATCGGGGGTGTTACAGAATATGGTATCGGAGCTAAGATTTTGGATATCTTGGCCATTGGGTTAAACTAGGGGCCATTTACGTCTTTTGAGGTAACCGGCCGTGAATGACATCACTGCACTACCTACGTCTTCATGCGAACGGTGGTTGTAAGTTCCTAAACTCTATCTCGTTCTTTACATGTTGTATCTCTTTATGCTTGAACAATAGAACGATGTCGTTTCCTGTATATTAAGTATTTGTGCTTACAGTATGTTGAGAGGCGGACGTGGACGTGGTCGCGGTCGTGGACGCGGACGAAGGAATGCTGAAAGGGAGATGTCGCCTTCTAATCAGGCTAGTCATAGCTCAGGCGAGCCGCAACAATCCATCAATAACGAACCGGAACTTGGTGTACCAGAAATCCTTCGTCAAGTCGTGAACCAGATGACTCAGTTCGCTCAGGTCGTGGACCTAATGCAAGTGGCGGCAGGAATTCAGCAGGGAGATGGACAACAAAGGATTCCAGAAATGGGAAATCGAGGTGACCGATGGTTACAAGAGGTGGCAAAGATGCAACCACCTAAATTTGATGGCTTTTCCGAGACTCCCACTTGGGACCATTGGTTGAAGGAACTGGAGAAAAATTTTGCTGGAATTAATTGCCCGGACGACAGGAGAGCTCCTATTGCCCAGTACTTTCTGATAGGGGAAGCATCCGAGTGGTGGGAAGCTATCCGACCTGCAGATCATGATGCCGATTGGACGGAATTTAAAATGATGATGGAAGCTCAGTATTGCCCTCGCCCTGTGAGGGAAGCCAAAATTCGGGAGTTTTTCTCCGCTCAGCCATCAGACGAACCCGTATCCCAGACGATTAAGACGTTTAGCCAGCAGTTAGCATTTGTTCGACATCTGGTCAGAACAGATGCGGAGATGATGATTCATTTTGAAATGAGGATGAAACCAAAAATCCAGAGGTACATGTCCGGTTTTGAATGTACCACTCTCCGCCAATACCAGGATAAGGCGTTGGCGTACGAAATTAAAGAAGCAGCAATGGAGAAGTTTATGGAGTCGAAGAAACATAAAGTCTCTGGTACTTTTACAGAGCACAAGAGAAGTGGGCCCCGCAAGGCCCAGTCTTCTTTTTCTTTCAAGAAAGCTCCGCACCCATCTAAGAGCGGAAAGAATTACGAAACAATGTCAGCCACGATGGATACAGCTAGGAAGTGCTTTAATTGTGGTCGCCCAGGCCACCTTTGGCGCGATTGTTTGCGCACCCCAGTTACATGTTTTGACTGCGGACAGGAAGGGCACCGTGCAACGTTTAGCAAGGACGCCAGCAAATACAATGGAACCCGTTCATCACAGCCAGTTCAGAAGGAAGCTAGTATCCAACAGACGCAGCAAAGTGTTCAGATGCCTCAAAATTTTGGCCGCGGACGAGGTAGAGGACAATGGGACCGAAAGGGGACATCGAGTGCCGGATCTGTTCCCCCACGTCTGTATGAGATGAGGAGGACAGACGATGAGGATGCTGCTGTTGCATCAGGTACTGTCCAAATCCTTTCCCAGTCAGTTAACGTTTTATTCGATACGGGAGATACGCATTCTTTTATATCTCTGTCTTGTATAAATCGTTTGAATATTTCCGGTTTTCATACTTGTGAACCTTATGTTGTTGGTTTACCGAGTGGAGAGAGGATTGTTGGGAACTTAGAGACTAGAGATTTTCCTGTATTATTTGGGGGTAGGGAGTGGCTCTCAAATCTAATTGTGATAGAAATGAAAGGAGATGACCTAATACTCGGAGACGATTGGCTTAATCGATATGGAGCAATTGTAAACTACCGAAGGAGGAATATCTCGCTGATCGCTGACGACGGTTCCGAAATTCTGTTTGAGGGATGGAAACTGGGCAGCTCAGGAAAATTGATCAAAGCAATGAAAGCTGTCAGATTGTTGAAACAGTGTCAGACGGTAATCGGTGCTATGCAATGAAGAAAGAAGACGAGGTTGTGGAACTTTCATCCATTCCTGTTGTGAACGAATTTCCAGATGTATTTCCTGACGAATTACCTGGGCTACCTCCACGAAGGGATGTAGAATTTACCATTGAGATGGAACCCGGGGCTACTCCAATTTCTAAGGCGCCGTATCGTATGGCACCTACTGAAATGTATGAACTGAAGAAGCAGCTGGAGGAGTTACTGGACAAGGGCTATATTCAGCCAAGCGTTTTACCCTGGGGAGCGCCAGTTCTTTTTGTCCGAAAGAAGGATGGATCGCTTCGACTGTGTATTGACTATCGAGAGCTGAACAAGATGACGATTAAGAACAAGTATCCGTTGCCACGGATTGAGGATCTGTTTGACCAGTTGCAAGGGGCAACAGTATTTTCTAAAATCGATCTGAGATCAGGATACCATCAGCTGAGAATTAAGGAATCTGATGTTCCAAAGTCAGCATTCAGAACTCGCTACGGACACTATGAGTTTGTAGTGATGCCATTTGGTCTCACTAATGCACCTGCTGTATTCATGCAGTTGATGAACCGAGTGTTCATCGAATATTTGGATAAATTTGTGGTCGTGTTCATTGATGACATTCTGGTGTATTCTAAGAACCCGGAAGATCATGCACAGCATTTGCGGATTGTACTAGAACTTTTGAGAAGCGAGAAACTGTACGCCAAACTCTCTAAGTGTGAATTCTGGCTAAAAGAAGTAATGTTCCTCGGTCATGTGGTATCAGCAGAAGGAGTCTGAGTAGATCCACAGAAAATCGAAGCAATTATGGATTGGAAACCTCCAAAGAACGTGAAAGAAGTCCGAAGTTTCTTAGGACTTGCTGGGTATTATCGTCGGTTCGTGGAAGGGTTTTCCAAAATCTCCCGCACACTTACTCGACTCATGCAGAAAACTCAAAAGTTCGAGTGGAACGAGTCGTGTCAGAGTAGTTTTGACGAATTAAAGAAGAGATTGACGACGGCACCGATTCTATCACTTCCACAGGGGACTGGAGGATTCATAGTTACAGTGATGCTTCGAACCAAGGACTCAGATGCGTATTAATGAAGAATGACAAGGTGATCGCTTATGCTTCACGGAAGCTGAAACCTTATGAAGTGAATTACCCAACACATGATTTGGAGCTAGCACCAGTAGTTTTTGCTTTGAAGATCTGGAGGCATTATCTGTACGGGACTCACTGTCAGATCTTTACGGATCACAAGAGTCTCAAATACATCTTCAGTCAGAATGAATTGAACATGCGGCAAAGAAGATGGTTAGAGCTGATTAAGTACTATGACTTGGAGATTTTGTATCATCCAGGCAAAGCGAATGTAGTAGCCGATGCGCTCAGCCGCAAGCCTGTTTCTATTCAGATGCTAGAAACGCTGACCTCCCAACTTAGCCTTCAATGAGATATGATTCGAGAAGGAATTGAAGTGTGGTTACAAAGAGTCCAAGGACAACTGTGCGTAATGGAATTAACTTCATCACTAACCGAAGAAATCAAATCTAGACAGGCGGATGATCCTCTGATGATTCGGTTACATGATGAAGTAATCAAAGGAAAGGCCCCCGGATTCATAATTCATGATGATGGAGTTTTGAAATTTCAGAACCGACTCTACGTTCCCGATGTTGATATTCTGAAACAGATGATTATGAAGGAAGCTCACAGTTCACCCTATTCTATCCACCCGGGCACCAGTAAAATGTATAAGGACTTGAAGCAGAATTTCTGGTGGGGCAACATGAAGAAAGACATAGCGGAATATGTTTCGAAATGCTTGACTTGTCAGCAGGTTAAGATCGAGCATCAACGGCCTGCCGGAATGTTGAAGCCGCTCCCAATTCCTGAGTGGAAGTGGGAGGACATATCGATGGACTTTATCACTAATATGCCGAGGACCAAGACGGGAATGAACATGATTTGGGTGATAGTTGATCGTTTAACCAAATCAGCTCATTTCCTAGGCATTAAGGACACATGGGGACCAGAGAAATTGGCGTGAGTATTTATTTCGGAGATAGTTCGATTGCATGGTACGCCGAAAACCATTGTTTCTGATAGAGACGGACGTTTTGTGTCTCACTTTTGGAAAGCAATTGATAAGGCCTTGGGGACCGAATTGAACTTCAGTACAACTTATCACCCGCAGACTGACGGACAATCCGATAGGACTATTCAAACAGTGGAAGATATGCTGAGGGCTTGTGCCTTAGATTGGTCAACTGATTGGGAAGTTCACCTACCGTTGATTGAATTTACCTAGAACAATAGTTGGCATGCTTCCATTAAGATGGCACCATTCGAGGCATTATACGGGAGGAGATGTAGATCGCCCCTATGTTGGGATGATTCCTCAGACTTGATCGGGACAGAACCAGAGATGATCGTACATACTCGAGAGAAGATAGCCTTGATTCGTGAAAGGCTGTTGACCGCCCAGAGTCGCCAGAAATCTTACGCAGACGTACGTCGTCGCCCATTGGAGTTCAGTACTGGAGACCACGTACTGTTGAAGGTTTCTCCTACTCGAGGGATCTTTCTTTTCGGAAGGAAAGGAAAGTTGAGTCCGAGATATATCGGACCATTTGATATCCTTGAGAGAGTCGGAGAGTTAGCATACAGATTGGCATTGCCGCCGTCATTGTGCCATGTTCATAACGTGTTCCACGTATCCCAGTTACGGAGGTACATACCAGATCCTAGTCATGTCATTGATTTCAGCGAGATCGAAGTTGCTCAAGATGGGACGTTTGAAGAAAGACTGGTTAAGATACTCGAGAGTCGAGTTAAGCTGTTGAGGAACAAACCAATCGTTTTGGTCAAAGTTCAATGGTCACGCCATGGAGTGGAAGAAGCCACATGGGAAACGGAAGATGGCATGAAGTCCAGATATCCCGAGTTATTTCCGTCTTGAGTTTTGGGACGAAACTCCTTTTTAGTAGGAGAGTATGTAATATCCGGATTTATTACTGTGTATTTTACCTGTATTCGAACCTTGTATTATTCGGATTTGTGGTTTTGATTATTGGAGTATGATAATTCTTGCATTGGCATCCTTGTACTTAAGTATAACATCATGCAAAATTTCTCATGCAAACTCGTGATAGCGCACGCTAAGAATGTAGCTTAACACGCGCTATCGGGCTACTACTAGCGCACGCTATGCATGTAGGAGTTGCGAGCGCTAAGAACTCAATTATTGAGCGGGACGGCTAGCACATGCGCCAGCCGGGACATGGGTCCGGATAAGATTCCCGCGGATGAACCTGGACAGTTCTGAAGTCAACTCTTATTAGCGCACGCTAAGGAAAGCTTAGTAGCGTGCGCTAACTTCTTAAATGCAGAATATTATAAATGGGACAACAACCGTTTTGGCTTTCATTTCTTTCGCTCATTCTTCATCCTTGAGAGGCCAGAGAGCTTTAATCACCCCTCTAACACACTTAGAACATATATTAGTGATCTTTGTATATGGATTATCACTTGGGAGTAATCATTGAAGTGGAATAGCACCTTGGAGTGGCACATAACCAACCGGAGTCGGATTCTACCTTGTGGTTCAGTGATTTCGGCATATTAAGGTATGTTCAACCTATCACCAGTCTTAGATTTGGATTCAAGGGATATGATGATCATGTTAACGAGATATTGAATTTCATTAGTGAATTATTCAACAACATCATGTTTAGAAGATTGGAATGTCTACAATTACGATATTATTGTTAGAACCTTGAAGTCAGAATCCTAGTACTTCAAATGATGAGAGAAACATTCTGAAGTTAACAATCCGTATGATTTATGTTATCTTTGTGATCATGAATTGGAGGTGATGTTATAAGAACTTAAAGGAAGAATCATCTTAGGAAATATTCTTTCGTATAAGTTGGAATTGTTAGTTCACCTCAAGATGAAGTCTGAATATGTATAATGATAGTAGAATCTAATACATCACCGGAGATCACCAACTTCGCATGAGAATTGTAAACAATATGGATTATGGTGTTATGATGATTATACGTATACTCGCATCTTGAAGTTGTTATTATCCTTGAGATCATTCATAAGGGTTATGAACATAACATGAAGTCGGATAACAAACATCAAATCACCGAGGAATTCGTTTACTTCATCACCATTGGTATAATCTGCTGCCCTCCAGTGAACTGCCATGCACTCTTAGAGTGCGCTAAGCTACGTGAATTAACGTGCACTATCGTGTATGTTTAGCGTACGCCACATTTGCAACTTAGCGTGCGCTAAGTCATCAGGCGAGTCAGTTGGCTGACCAGTGAGGTACTGACCGTGCATGGTTAGCGTACGCTAGGCTGTGTGTATTGCGTGCGCTAACGAGTAGCATTAACGTACGCTACATAGGATGCGTAGCGTGCGTTAATCTATCCAGGAAGATTGCATATTAAGGACTTCCTACCGTAATTGTTGAATTGTTAGACGTTCGTACGGCATGAAATGAATTCTGTGCTATTTCTTTTGTTAAGGTTCGAGCTTAACACGTGATTGATCGAAGGGGACGACCTTCAAGTATTTTAATATTCGTGGAAGTTTATTCTTTTCAACGAATCGAGGCAAGTACTCTAATTAGAATTGTTTATATTATGACAATTATGATGTGATTGTATCGTGTAAATATGTTGTGAATATATGTCCACCATGCGTTGATCCGAAGGGAATCATCATGGGAATCTATAGCTGTGTGCGCTGGATCGTTGGACAGGTAGTTCCACCATGTGTTGGTCCGACGGGATCATCATGGGAATCTATAGCTGTGTGCGCTGGATCGTTGGAATACCATCAGTATGTTGAAACTATTATGATATGATATGTGTTGTGGATATTCTCGTTGGAGAAACTTGTTATGATATAATTGTTGATTATATCACTGTTGTATGATTATTGTACTTGTACTAGCATCGTTGTGCTAACCCCTTCGGGGGTGAACATTTGTGTATGTTCAGATCCAGAGAGCGGGAAACAACCACGGAGATGCATGACGAGGGTGCGAGTGATGTTCCTACGGGTTTATCATCTGTTATTTGTTGGTTATTTTAATAAGTACTCGAGTACGTCGTCGATTTATAATGTTTGGATTTTAGTGATGTAATAATAACTCTTCTTGGAATAATTGTAATTTCGGTTTTGAACCAGTCGCTTGAATTTTATTTCAGAAATTTCATAAACTGGTATCTGTTATTGTCGTTTCCTTTATTCAGCCTTGTAAATTCTTATGTAAAGGATTTACGGCGCTGTAATATTCCTGAATATATCGGGGGTGTTACATAATCACACCACCAACACGAATCCTTCATCCTAATCCAAGGTAAATCTTCTAGAACCCTATTTTAAGGAGATTTGGAGTTTTTTGAGTTTTTGTTCGATTCATTCTATGTTGTTGATTAATTCATAATGAATATGATTAATCTTGTTGGTATTCTTGTTTTCCCTATGGATTCATGGTATATTTCATAGTTGTTGCATATTCGAGAGGGTTTGGTTGTGGTCCGCCCTCGTTGTTGTTTTTATACGAATATACATGAATTGTAGGCGGGTTCTCGGGTGTATTCCAATTCCGTATTTGTTTATAGTTGGTTGTGATTGTGTTCTTCGAATCGTTAGGTTCGTGATTGTCGGTTCCTAGCATTAGTCGGTGATTTTTCTTTCTGTTCGTTGCGTCGTCAATTATTCAAGGCAAGTAATTTTAGAAACCTTTATGCTTAATATGAAATGGTGATGTATGTTGTTCGTGCTTTGCTCACCTCGGGAGGGTCCGGCGGGGCCTCGAGGGAATCCAATGGTATAGCCCTGGATTCATGAGTTTGTTTCGCTAGCCAGCTCGGGAGGGTCCTTAGAGGCCTCGAGCGGGATCAATGGTATAACCCTGTTCCCAAGGCGATGTGTGTGCGTGATTTGTTTTATGATATGGCCAGCTCGGGAGGGTCCTTAGAGGCCTCGAGCGGGATCAATGGTATAGCCCTGTTCCCTAGGCAAATTGATTAACTATTTGTTTCCGGAAAAGACATGTCTAGTTTTGGTTTTGAAATGAATTGGTGCATTGTACTATGAAATGTGTAAGTGAATGGTTTGCCTTGATTACTTGTACTAGCGTAATTGCTAACCCCTTTGGGGACCCGTTTTGGGGAAATTCTTGTTATGGAGTTCAGGTTATGTTCAGCCGGACGAGCGGGCATTGGGACAGTACGAGGATGCTGGCCAGGGTCGTTGACATGTGCATTTGAGTCCTTTTATTGCTGTTGTTCCTTCAATATGGTCGTTGTTTACTTTTAAACTTATAGATTGTACTCGCGAGTACTTAGGCGTTACCTTTCGGATTGTGATTGGTTTTCATTGAAGTTGCTATATTTATCGGGCGCAGTTTATTACGCCGGTTGTACCGGGCGTGTCATTATATGTTCATATTAATAATATTTATTTCCTCGCTAACCGAAACGGTTAGTCGAGTGGTGTTTTTCTTGTTTTAGTCTAGTGGCTCCCATGTGGGGGTCCGCGGCACTGTAATATACCTTGAATATCTCGGGAGTGTTACAGAAAATGGTATTGGAGCGCGCACTAGGTTTATGGATACCTAGGCTTGTCGGTTATTTGGGTCTAGTTGTGTTTTGTTTTGCACATTGTCACACCGCTACCAGCATCTCAATACTTCCAGTATTCGTAAGTTTTCCTTACTCGATTCTTTGTTTTCTCGTACCGTATTTCCGTTTCTTGAACTGTGGTTGTTTTCCTCTCTTACTTATCATCGAGTTGCTTTTGCTACATTTTTACACCAGTATATATGGATGCTGGAAGAGGCCGTGGTCATCGTCGTGGTCGTGGACGCGGTCGAGGACGTGGGGCAGCCAGTGAGGCGGCCACGTCGCATTCTTTGGGAGCCGGCAGTACCGGTGACCGTCATAGCCATGCTTCTACTCAAGATGGCGCCGATCTTGGTGTTGCAGCGGTGATGCAACAAATGGTGAACCAAATGGCTGCGATAGCTCAGGCGGTTCAGAACCCGACTCCGGCCCATGCTAATCGGGGCGGAGCAGATCGTTGGCTTCAGGTTGTCATCAAGATGCATCCTTCTCAGTTTTTGGGAGCTTCAGACCCGATCGGCTGGGAAGGGTGGATCAAGGAGATATCTAAAGTCTTTGTTGCCACCAACTGTCCCGAGGACCGCAAGGTCCCTATTGCCCAGTACTTTCTCACTGGGGACGCTACTGACTGGTGGGAGGCTGTTAGGCCTAAAGACCACGTTGCTTCGTGGGCAAAATTCAAGGACCTGATGGAGACCGAATATTGGCCGTGGCCGGTTAGACAGGCTCGAGTTCATGCCTTTTCTGATGCTCAGCCTCAGGATATTCCTGTTTCTCAAGCTATTGCCGATTTCAACAAGGAGTTAGGTTTCGTGAAGGCCCAAGTTACAGAGGAGAGTGAGAAAATTTTTCACTTCTCCAGACGGATGAAACTGTCGATTCGGGACTACATGTCTGGGCTCGTCTGCACTACTTTGAAGGATTATCAGAGTCGAACTCTCGCCTATGATATGTTGGTGATGGCCAGTGAAGTGGCTCGTGAGAGCAAGAAGCAGAAGTCCGCCGGAAATTTTTCTGGTCACAAGGGTGAAGGCTAGCAGAAATCTCAGTCTGCAAATATTCCTGCGGGCGGTTCGGCTCATTTTTCTGGGAGTTTTCGAGGTGCTGCCAGAACCTCCGTGCGTGATCTCATATGCTTTAACTGTGGCAAGTCGGGCCACAAGAACCGGGAGTGTCCTCGTTCGAAGTTGATTTGTCATACTTGTGGTCAGTTGGGCCACAAGGCTTCCTTTTGTGAACAGGTCAGACAGATTCGCAAGGCCCATACCTCTTTTTCAGCACCTAGGAAGCCGAGTGTGAACCAGGGCTCGTTTGCTCCGTAGTCTCCACCGAGTTCCATCCGAGGGAGAGGTCGGGGTCAGTCCCCTAGAGAAGGAGCTTCCAGTATCGGCTCCGCCCACCCGCGTGTCTATGAAATGAGGAGGGTCGATGATCCAGCGGCTACTGTTGTGATAGGTACCATTCATATTCATTCTCATCCTGTCAGTGTGCTTTTTGATTCGGGTGCTACGCATTCATTCATCTCTCTGGAGTGTGTGCGCCGTTTGAGCCTTGACTGTTTGTCGCCTTGCGAGTCTTTCATCGTTAAACTTCCTAGCAGTGATAGAATCGTTGGCGAACGAGAGGTCCGAGACTGTTATGTGTTTATTTGTGAGAGGGCTTGGTCCTCTAATCTTATTGTCATTAATATTGAGGGTGAGGATTTGATTCTCGGGGATGATTGGCTCGAGCGGTATGGTGCGATCATGAACTATCGCACGAGAATCATCACCATGTTAGCCGAGGACGGCACCGAGCACTCTTTCGCGGGGCGAAAGAGGGGAAACCAGAAGTTCGTGATTAACACCTTGAAGGCGATGAGACTCTTGCGGAAAGGGTGTACTGGTTATTGGTGTTACGCCTTGAAGGCGAAGGATAGTGGAGTCGAATTCTCATCGATCCCAGTCGTTAATGAGTTCCCTGACGTCTTTCCTGACGAGTTATCGAGTTTGCTGCCGGACCGTGAGGTTGAGTTTGCTATAGAGTTAGATCCAGGTGCGTCTCCGATTTCGAAGGCGCCGTATCGCATGGCACCTTCAGAGATGGCCGAATTGAAGAGGCAGTTGAGTGAGCTTCTTTAGTCGGGTTATATTCGACCGAGCTCTTCACCTTGGGGCACACCGGTCCTGTTTGTGAAGAAGAAGGATGCTTCACTGTGTTTGTGCATCGACTATCGCGAGCTAAACAATGTGACCATCAAGAACAAGTATCCTTTGCCGAGGATTGATGACTTGTTCGATCAGTTGCAGGGAGCTGCGGTATTCTTGAAGATCGACTTGAGATCAGGGTGATATCAGCTTCGGGTAAAGGAGTCCGACGTTCTGAGAACAACCTTTCGGGCGAGATACAGACATTACGAGTTTGTGGTTATGCCCTTCGGGTTAACTAACGCACCGGCAGTGTTCATGCAGTTGATGAACAAGGTCTTTATCGAGTATCTGGATAAGTGTGTCGCGTATTCATTGACGATATTCTTATTTATTCGAAGAACAAGGAGGAGCAAGCCCATCATCTACTTGTGATATTAGACATTTTGAAGACCGAGCGACTCTATGCGAAGTTCTCGGAATGTGAGTTATGGCTGAAGGAAGTGATGTTTCTGGGTCATGTGATTTCAGCCGAGGGGGTCCGTGTGGATCCACAGAAGATTGAGGCTGTGTTAGATTAGGCGCCGCCCAAGAATGTGAAGGAAGTTCGTAGTTTCTCGGGTCTGGATGGCTACTACCGTAGGTTCGTCGAGGGGTTCTCGAAACTAGCTTGGCCACTTACACAGTTACTCCAGAAGTCCGAGAAGTTTTTATGGAAGGACGAGAGACAGTTGAGTTTTGAGGAGCTGAAGAGGCGTTTGACTTCAACCCTGATTTTGGCGTTGCCAAGCGGCAACGAGGGTTTTTCCGTTTATAGCGATGCTTCGGGTCAGGGTCTTGGGTGCGTGTTGATGCAGCACGACAAGAATATTGCGTTTGCGTCGAGTCAGTTGAGGCCATATGAGCTTAACTACCCTACTCACGATTTGGAGTTAGCGGCATTTGTTTTTGCGCTCAAGATTTGGCGTCACTACCTTTTTGGCTCTGCATGTAAGATGTTTATCGATCATAAAAGTCTGAAGTACAAATTTACTCAGCAGGAGTTGAATATGAGGCAGAGGAGGTGGTTAGAGTTGATTAAGGATTATGACCTCGAAATCCTTTATCATCCGGGCAAGGCGAACATCGTGGACAATGTCTTGAGTCGGAAATCGATTGCGTTGCGTACGCTTGAGATCCTTACGTCTCAATCTGAGCTTCAGCGGGGTTTGTTTGAGTTGAGTGTTGAGATTTTGTTGCCTGGAGCTGTCGGACAACTTTGTGCTTTAGAGATTTCGTCGTCTCTAGTCGATGAAATTAAGCTGAAGCAGTTGGAGGATCCAATGATTACTCAAATCCGAGAGAATGTTATTAAGGGAAAGTCTCCTGGGTTTGTGATTCACGAGGATGGGGTATTAAGATTCCAGAGTCGGATTTGTGTACCGAACGACTCGGAGTTGAGATAGGGTATTTTGCGCAAGGCCCATGCTACACCTTACTCTGTTCATCCTGGTTCGAGTAAGATGTACAAGGACCTGAGGAGGAATTTCTGGTGGAATGATATGAAGGAGGAGGTCGCACAGTTTGTAGCGAGATGTTTGACTTGTCAACAGGTCAAAATCGAGCATCAGCGACCGGCCAGGTTATTGAAGTCACTTCCCGTTCCGGAATAGAAATGGGAAGATATATCGACGGACTTCATTACGAGTTTGCCGAGATCGAGATCGGGCATGAATATGGTTTGGGTGATTGTTGATCGTCTGACCAAGTCGACACATTTTCTGGGCATCAAGGATACTTGGGGCCCGGAGAAGTTGACTTGTGTGTTTATTGCGCAGATTGTGAGGCTTCACAGTACTCCGAAGTCTATTGTTTCGGATAGGGATGGCCATTTTGTATCGCACTTTTGGCAGGTGGTGCATAAGGCATTGGGTACTCTGTTACGTTTGAGTACCTCTTTTCATCCTCAGTCAGATGGACAGTCGGAATGCACTATCCAGACGTTCGAGGATATGTTGTGTGCTTGTGCTCTCGACTGGAGCAGTGACTGGGAGGAGCATTTGCCATTGATCGAATTCACATACAACAATAGTTGGCACGCGTCGATTCAAATGGCACCGTATGAGGCACTTTATGGGCGGCGTTGTCGATCACCGATTTGTTGGAATGATGCGTCCGATTTGGTCGGGACGGAACCGGATATCGCTTTAGAGACGAGGCGGAAGGTGGAATTGATTCAGGAACGTATGTTGACTGCTCAGAGTCGACATAAGTCATATGCCGATGTCCGTCGTCGACCTTTGGAGTTCGAGGTGGGAGACCACATTTTGCTAAAGGTGTCGCCAACGAGAGGAGTTTTCCGCTTCGGGAAGAAGGGAAAGCTGAGTTCGAGATTCATTGGGCCTTTTGAGATTCTCGAGAGAGTCGGTGAGTTGGCATACCGTTTGACGTTACCTCCGGCCTTGAGTCACGTCCATAGCATTTTTCATGTTTCCCAGCTGAGGAAATATGTCCCGGATCCTAGTCACGTCATCGACTATGGTGAGATTGATGTCGCCGAGGATATTACTTTTGAGGAGCGTCCCTTGAAGATTTTGGATCACCGTGAGAAGCGACTGAGGCATAAGACCATTCTTTTGGTCAAGGTGCAGTGGTCGAGACATGGTGTCGAGGAGGCTACTTGGGAAACCGAGGATAATATGCATGCTAGGTACCTCGAGTTGTTTGTTTCCTAAGTTTTGGGACGAAACTTATTTTTAGAGGAGTAGAATGTAATATCCGTATTTTTTGTTCCCATTATTTCTTTCATTTCTAGTATATTACCGTATTGTATATTTTTGAGAGCACTTATTTCGGGACTGTTGTCATCCACTTCTCGTAATTATTGTTCGGAACCGCCGTTTCGGGGTTGCCGTGGACCCATCATATGTTATTATACTTGTTGTGAGCTTCCATTTGATGTTTCGTTCGTGTTTCAGTGTTTGGGGCCGTTATTATTCTGTACCTAGCACGCACTAATATTTTTGTATAGCGCACGCTAAGAATCCTTCAGTAGCGCACGCTACGCTTGTTGATAGCGCGCGCTAGCGAGTTGAGCCCTGGCAGCGACAATGAGCCTGTTTCTGGTATCTGTCCTCTGGACTAACGGATTAGCGCACGCTACGTTTTGTCTAGCGCACGTTGTGGTTGAGGACTAGCGCGCGCTAGGTGTCCAGTAGCACGCGCTAACGCGACAATCCAGTACTAGGCAGTTTGTTCTGGACTCGTTCAGGTGCCCAGGTAGCGTACGCTATAGCCCGATAGCGCGCGCCACCGAGACGCTGTTAGCGCACGCTAAATTGATGTACTGTACGTTAACGGTCCAGAACAGTAGGTTCAGGACTGTAATATAATAGGGTAGCTCACGCTAACTGTTAGCCGTTAGCGTGCGCTAAGCCGTGTGGCTATATATACCAAGAGTTGACCTTGGACGCATCTATTCTTCATTTCACCTCCTTCCCCCACGGCTTTGGCGATTTTGGGCGATTTCTTGGCAATCTATTCCTCCAATCATCTCAACCATCATCTTCTTTGAGTTCTTGGTGTATAATAACAACACCAACACGAATCCTTCATCCTAATCCAAGGTAAATCTTCTAGAACCCTATTTTGGAGAGATTTGGGGGTTTCCGAGTTTTTGTTCGATTCGTTCCGTGTTGTTGATTAATTCATAACGAACATGATTAATCTTGTTGGTATTCTTGTTTTCCATACGGATCCATGGTATATTTTGTAGTTGTTGCGTATTCGAGAGGGTTTGGTTGTGGTCCGCCCTCGTTGTTGTTTTTATACGAATATACATGAATCATATGCAGGTTTTCGGGTGTATTCCAATTTCGTATTCGTTTAGAGTTGGTTGTGATTGTGTTCTTCGAATCGTTAGGTTCATGATTGTCGGTTCCTAGCATTCGTCGGTTCCTAGCATTCGTCGGTGATTTTCCTTTCCATTCGTTGCGTCGTCAATTATTCAAGGCAAGTATTTTTAGAAACATTTATGCTTAACATGAAATGGTGATGTATATTGTGTGTGCTTTGCCCACCTCGGGAGGGTACGATGGGGCCTCGAGGGAATCCAATGGTATAGCCCTGGATTCATGAGTTTGTTTCGCTAGCCAGCTTGGGAGGGTCCTTAGAGGCCTCGAGCGGGATCAATGGTATATCCATGTTCCCAAGGCGATATGTGTGCGTGATTTATTTTATGATATGGCCAGCTCGTGAGGGTCCTTAGAGGCCTCGAGCGGGATCAATGGTATAGCCCTGTTCCCTAGGCAAATTGATAGACTGTTTGTGTCCGGAAAAGACATGTCTAGTTTTGGTTTTGAAATAAATTGGTGCATTGTACTATGAAATGTGTAAGCGAATGGTTTACCTTGATTACTTGTACTAGCGTAATTGCTAACACCTTTGGGAACCCGTTTTGGGAAAATTCTTGTTATGGATCAAGTTATGTTCAGCCGGACGAGCGGGCGCTGGGACAGTACGAGGATGCTGGCCAGGGTCACTGACATGTGCATTTGAGTCCTTTTATTACCGTTGTTCGATATGGTTGTTGTTTAATTTTAAACTTATAGATTGTACTCGCGAGTACTTAGGCTTTACCTTTCGAATTGTGATTGGTCTTCATTGAAGTTGCTATATTTGTCGGTCGCAGTTTATTCCGCCGGTTGTACCGGGCGTGTCATTATATGTTCGTATTATTAATATTTGTTTCCTCGCTAACCGAAATGGTTAGTCGAGTGGTGTTTTTCTTGTTTTAGCCTGGTGGGTCCCATGTAGGGGTCCACGGTGCTGTAATATATCTTGAATATCTCGGGGGTGTTACAGTATAAACTTGCCTCAATGTCGATACGACGAAGCCGAATCTGCCCAGTAACGTGCAGTATCAATAACTCACGGTCTAGAACTCCAAATCGCGATCCAACCAGTCAAAATGAAGTACCGTGAGTTGGCAACAAGCTGTCCAAAATTCAGTAAAATCGGACCACGTCTTGCCCTTCATCGAGCTAGTCAATCACGGCTGCTCCACCGAAAATGGAACTCCAAATAAGGAAGAAAACCACGATCCACTCAAAAGAAACTTCACTATATGATAAATTTCTACAATCGTATAGAATTTCTTTCTTTTAACTCGACACCCCTATACTATTACAAGTCTACATGATTCTCACCCTTCTCACCACTCTCTTTAAAGAGAATACAAGAAAGGAATTTAATTTGAATCAAATAAGACCAAAGTGTATTACTTGGGTGTACTTGTAAGAATAACACAAAGACTCCTTAAATAGAGTAAAGAAGGCTTTTCCCTTTCATTCTCAACTAATGTGGGACAAAAATACATTCTTATAGCATAATCAATACTTCTCATCTTTATTCTCAACCGATGTGGGATAAAACACATCCTTCAAAACACAACTACAGTCCGAGGGCCATAACTCTTACAAACAAAATATAAATATAATCTTCACCGTTCATATTATACCAAACTATTTGTTGAATAATATATCCAAAATTTAGCACAATCCAACGGTTAAATCTTTAGAAATCTACAAAATACCGAGACTTCTCAATATGAATCCGAAAAGAGGAACCTCTCGTTCTTTTAATTATTACGCTCACATTGTACATCCAAACCCAATCTCCACCGTTAAAAATATACTTTACGATGTTGAGAATTGACTGCCAAAATTTCAGATTAATCCGACTGTTGTATTTCTGTAAGTTATGTCCGTAATATTTTTGCACAGGTGAATATCTTCACTCGTGAATTACAGTACAATTCTTCAAGAATCGAAATTAAAACCGAATGAAATTCTCTAGATGCTGATGGTAAGATAATATGAAGTACAACAAAAACTATATATGATAAATATTACCACACGACTGCTTCCATACGACGCGATTATATCGGATCGGATATGGGCCATGTCCGTTGACGGAACTAAATTTCTGCAGATAGTTTCCACTAATTCGACCATAACTTTCTCATCCGAACTCAGATTAACTCACCGTTTGGATCATCGGAAAGATAACTCGATGATGTCTCAAAGTGTTATGTTTCATAATTTTGGAAGTTTTCAAAATTGTTGGTGATTTTCCAAAGTCAAACTTTGTGCACAACACTTTCCAAAAATATTCAATCTTATTTTCACTAATATTTTCGGTACTTTTTCGTAATTTAAACCATCCGAGAACATAATTGCATCTTCAATATATCTATGACAACTCAAGAATCCCTTACTTAATCCGGATAATTTCTCTAACCTTCGTCGAATAATTTATCCGAGAATATAACGTTGTACACGGCTGCATTCTACCAACGATTATTCGACGGGATTAGAAAATACCATCCGACATCTTAAATCTCATTCACATGAAATCGCGAAAATAAATTCACCATATCAATATTCCAATAAAATCATCGAAAAAAATACTGCTTTAAAATTCAGGATATTTCATACTACCCCCCTTAAAATAAGTTTTGTCCTTGAAACTTGCAATCCTGTCACAACCAACAGATCAGCCAAAATTTCCAAAGTCATCACAAAAGCAATCAATCGTCGCCACAAGCGAATAAGCAAAACAGTATACTTACAGGTGCGTGAAGTCGATGATCTCCCGTGATACTAGCATACGACTCCCATACGAATTATTAACACAATACCAACATACACCAGTATCGCAATTATTGAAATTTTGAAAATATCTTAAAAACTTTGGAACCTCCAAAAATCGGTTTGACTCAAAAGTCAGAAAAATAATTTTTTTCAAAATGTACGTTAAGCCACCACTTATACGTATCGATAAAATAGTTTAGGGAAAAAGGGTTTAACGAAATAACCCAAGTTTACCAGATACCCAAAAAGGCCATTTTGAAAGTTATACACGAGCTGGTAAAAATATCGAAAAAGCCATTTTAAAATACACACACAACAGATATAAACACAGTTCAAAATATACATTTGCAGTGGAATAAAACAACCAGTTAAGAATACTCGATTCCCAAAATAATGCCATAGCCAGTATCACCCGGGAATCTCATCTCTCCACGACCGCTACTAGCTCGATCTCCGAGTACCTAAAAATAAAGCCCACGACGGGGTCAGCCACAATACTCAATAATGATAACGATCATATCACATAAATAATTACATACCAATGTAATTACAAGTAAGAATACTGCCAATATAATCTTACCGTCATAACCTCACCGTCTCATGATAATCCATATCAACCCAATACTTACCATAACCCACATTCGCATTCTCAAATGACGAAATGAATTCAACTACAACCATCTGTACTGTATTCAAACAATACCAAGGATTCTCAAAACATCATCATAACTCATAAGTGTGGAATAATCCATCCGTGCCAAATCCTGTCCGTCGGATTGCACAGTCAAATCTCAATCTGGATAAAAACCAATAACACACAATATATCTGTAGATAAACCACCACAAAACAATTATAACAAGTCCCGAAACATCGACGTACAGTCCGAATGCTCATACGATCAATAACCAGATCAGCCAATACATCAACCGAGAATACCATCGACATGATAAACTCCAACACGATCAACAAAGGATCAACAATAGCCGAAAATACCATCGACATGATAAACTCCAACACGATCAACAAAGGATCAATAATAACTGAGAATATCATCGACATGATAACTCCAACATGATCAACAAAGGATCAACAATAACCGAGAATACCATCGTCATGGTAATATCCAACAAGATCAAATATAATGGATCTCAAAGAAATAACCCCGACTGTTGAACATACCCGTCGGGCGTGTGAGCAACCAGTCGCAAACCGTCGAACATACCTGTAATACCCGTGATTTTTTCTTTCGGTACTTTTTCGTTTTTTGGCATCTTTCTGGTTTCCAGAAGCTTTCTTGCGAGTGTTTTGACATTTTGATAATGTTTCGTTCTGCGTGTTTCGTCATCCGAGTTGTTCCGGGGTTGTTTTACCCGAATTCGTGTTTTGAGCGACTTTTCCCGCTATTTGGTTCATTTCGTGTGATGATGGTTCGAAACTATGGTTTCGTGTTTCCTATAAGTCCGTTGAGCTTTATTATGCGTGTTGTGAGCTTCGGTTTGGTCGCTTGATGTCATATCATGATTTACGGACGTTTTGGGCCGTTTCGTAATTTCTCAAAGTTCGGGGGTGATTACTTCTGTTATCGTATTCCGAACCTTCGAGTTGTCGGAATCGTACTTTCTTTTAACGCTTGAATCGTCGTTCTGCACTCTTTGTATGCATGTCCTCGTCTTGTGTTGTAATTGTCGTTTCGCAGTTTCGTCGCGCACGTACGCGACGAGCTAAACTTAGCAGTTCTGGAACTGCTAAGTGACTTACGTATGCTATGCTATACGCATAACGTACATTATCATCATGCGACTTACGTACGTTAAGACCTTCCCTTTACGTACGTAAGGGTCTTACCAGTTCAGACATTGAGTTCTGGCCATCGATAGCGCACGCTATGTGTTGATCATAGCGCACGTTAACTGTGCTCCTTACGTACGTTAAGCCCTCGCCATAACGTACGTAAGGGTCTTCGCTATTTTGGACAGGAGGGTCTGGTTATCGATTACGTACGTAATCTTTGATGCATTACGTATGTAATACAGGTAACGTACGTTATCCATCTTGGTTAACGTACGTAACTCATGCGCAGGTATTTATATACCGAGGGTTGACCGTGTTCGTCATTTTTCACCCTTTCTTCACTCCTCCGCGGCTAAGGCGATTTGTGGGTGATCTAGGGGCGATTTTGGAGTCCTGTAACTCTAAGTTTACATCTTCCTTTAGTTCTTGGTATTGATTAACATTATTAATCCGTGTTCTTCGTCTTCGATTCGAGGTAATCATCTTGTAAACCCTTCATTTATATTTCGTGAATCTTCAAGATTCGGGTTGTTCTTCATGAATAGTGTTGTTGTATATCATAAATCGGTTGTATTGATTCTCTCCCTATGATTTGATTCGTATTTCTTACCGTATTCAGGTTCGAATAATGTTCTTGATATTTTTTGGGAAATATTGAGCCCCAAGTGTTCGATCCTTCGTCTCTACGAATTCTTGTTGAGAATTTCGTGTGTTTTGCATCTTTCTTGCAATGTGATTATGTTATTCTTGTGTTTTCGACCTAGTTGGAAGATTCGAAGGTTTCCGGTCGAGCTTTCCCGTTGCTTCGCGTGCTTTGGATTTTGAGGCCAGTACCTTTATATACGAATTATAACTATGTGAAATCATTGTTGCCGAAGTGTGTGAATTATATATATTTATATGTTAAATATATGTATGTATAAAGGTATACGTGTATATATATATATATATATATATATGTAAGTATGTATGTATATAGATATACACATACATATGTCGTGTGATTAATATCGATGCTAGTTGACGTACTCAACTTGGATTAAAGTACGAATCATATTTATAGAGATAATATAGTAAGATTTGTGTATTCGGTTGAGTTACGATATAAGGATATATGTGTAATGTCGGTTGGATTTGCCGAAGACTTATTGTGTTGAGTCTTGATTGATAACGTGCGTATTATTGTTTATTTGTGTGGTTGGGGACTACGGATAAATTATGTGAATTGGTGTATTGATTTGATAATTGTTGCAACGAGTGTACTTGATGTTTGTAACAATATGAATACTTGTTGTGAGAGACGTCGTATCCGGGAACCTCTGAGGGCGGGGTGTGTACTCCGGCCTGGTGTACGCTGCATGTACGGCTCCATATGTTTGGTGAATACCGGTGTTACCTAATGCGCGTGCAAGGGGCGGATCTTGTGGGAGTGATCGCCGGTGCGGTGACATGTTCAAGGGGCGGCCAACATAGTGGAATGAACGCCGGTGCACAGGTGTGCAAGGGAGGCGCCTGGCAGGCTTATTGGTTACGGATATTTGAGTGATAGCTAAGACCTTATTACCGAACGATTTTCATAATTCAAAGTTCTTCAAACTCGCTTTAAAATGTTGGTCTTGATATAGACCGCGGTTCGTGTTTCTGAAAGTTTATTTCAACTTTTTTTCAATGTTGGTATCAGGGTTAATTAACCAAGGCTATTTGGCGATATCTCCGAGGGTTAATTAATCGGGGGTCTTGAGCAGGATTTGTCGAATGAGAGGTTGTGCCTTTGATTGTCTCGTGATGATATTATTTGGATTGGGCCGAGAACCCCGTGAGATGTTGTAATGTTTCGCTTGTGATAGTGTTTTATAAATTGGGTCGAGGACCCCGAATAACGTTGTAATGGTTTTCTTGCAAATTGTTTTCCACATGCTGGGTCGATGACCCGAGAGCTTTTGAAGTTATTTTCTAAAAGTATTCCCATTCGATTTTCAAAACCCCAGGGCGGCCCGAGTCAATAATAATGTTTTCAAATTATCTTATCAAAATGATTTTCCTTTATAAGAGGGGATTTTCAAACTAGATCTTTTGACTCCTTGGTCTCGTTAAAAGTTTCATTGGTGTTATGTTCCGTAAAGAAAATATGACTATGTGATTATCTTTCACCTTGTGTATGCGAGTGCTATTCTGTGTTGACTATGGGAATGCGTGGTTTGTATTAAGGCTTCACGGCTGTTGAGTTTTGTGTTGTTATTGTTCGTATATCTTGTATATTATGTACTTGCACTAGCAAAATTCCAGTTTGCTAACCCCCGAGTTTTTGGGGGGTGGGTGCCTGTTATGCGCTCAGGTTTTGGCATCTCGGGAGCGGTCATGGGATTGGCTTGGAAGGAGATGAAAGACGACGATGCTAATCACACAAGAGTCAGAGTCTTTTTCTTTTGTTTTCCTTTTGGTCGAGTATTCACCCTTGCATGGGTGTAGTTTTCATTTATTAAATTGAGTTGTCATTTCTTTCTGTATTCAAGTTTATTATTGTCATTGAGATGTGAATGTCATTAGTTCTGAATTGTTTAATGACCTTGTCGGTCTGCTTTGTAATTAGATTGACCCCGGTCGGTCAATCTTTGAGTAATCTATTGGAGTTTAGCCTGGTAGATCCGTGTAAGAAGGGTCTACGGCATGTGACATTCCCGGTCGTATTCTGGGGGTGTTACAGATATGGTATCGGAGCTTAGGTTTGCGAAAAACCCAGGCCGTTGGGTCAAGTCCATGTCCTGTGTAAGTCGCGCACGTCAGAATTGTGATTAGTATCGTGGTTCCGACATCATCTTCAGGCAATCCATGATGGTAAGCCTCCCGATCGTAAATCCCCTTATATACGTATTTGATTATATCGTGCTAATGTGTTTAATGCGAACAAGGGGTTAGAACTTGTTGGTGATATTATTGTTTTAGGATATAACATGCGTATACGGTCCATTTGAGAATGGTTATGTAGTATGCTTCGTAAGTCGAGTGTACTTACCAATTTCTACATTTTATTAGAATAAATCTTTGAGTGTTAATTTTATCCGCTGTGTGAGTATTTTGAAATGGCTTTTGGTATCTTGCAAACTGAATTTTATTTCGTAAAACCGATTCTCTAAACCGAGTTTTGGCATTTTGGTCTTGCATGTTTTGACGGTATTCTTATAACGGTATTTGATATTTTATAAATGACTTCTGTGATTATTTGAAAATACTACCGTCATCGGCCTTTTGGCATTTTGAACGTTTTAAAAATGGTTTTTAGCCTGGTGGGTTCCGGTGCGAGGCCCACGGTGCTGTAATGTCACGAACATTTTAAAGTGGTGCTATGAAATTTTATAATATTGTGAAAACCCATGATTTAATGTAGTCATGTCAAATGGTCACGTATTTCGGTGAAAAATCCTTTCGATTAGACATTTTGGTAGAAGAGGAAAGATTTTCAAATTGTGGTATTTGGAACTCAACACTTTTGAAATATTTCAAATTAGTTACGATTCAACTTTCAATTTTATTTTATACATTACTCAAAAATAATTTTTAAAGTCGTTGTATAAATTCCCTCTTCCAAAGAAAGGACAGTATTTACAAGCTTTGGGCGTAACGTGACTCGCTCTCTTTTTCAAAAATTTGTTTTCACTAAGTGCATGCATATAATGATCGTCCTCGTCGAAGGACTCGGGATTGACTTCAGAAAACATTATGCTTTACGTTATTCTGTAGATGTTATCTAAACCTTGTGTTGATAATTATGGTATACTGTACGACTGATTATTTGATAATGCTGAACGGTACTATCTGTATTAGTATGTCGAGCCTTGGCGGACGGAAGTGGAAGCGACAAGGTGGTTCGTACGACAACTATCCATGCTACAGTGAAGGAGTATCAAGATCAAAGGATATCCTATGAAATCTCCGCAGTGATCGAGCCCACGAGCGAAGCAAAGAGACCGAGGACATCGGGAAAATTTTGGATGGTGAAAAGACTAAGGCTCCCAAACCCTCATGTCGTTCGAAGGCGTCGTCTTCGTGGTCGGGAGTGAGCGCTAGAAATCCCAAACCAGCATTGCTGATTCTCGGTAAGAAGAGAAGATGTTTCAACTGTAACTGTCAGAGACATGTTCGTGCAAATTATCCCTCTCCACTCTTGACTTGTTACCGGTGCGGGTGTGAAGGTCATCGGGAGAAACACTGTGAGACATTTTCCGAATTGGCAAAGAATGCCGTCCTAAGAGAGAGCAGAGCTAGTGACCGGAAAGTGTCCCGTAACCCTATGTTTCCTTCTGAAGATCCTAGCATGGGAGAATGAAGATTTTGTACTATTTCTTAATCGTTGCTGTTTCAAACGATCGTGACTTTGATCGTTTTTCATTTCATTGCTTTACGTTTCCAACTCTTGTTGTTCTAAGTTTCGGGGTCGTAATATATTTTTAGTATGTGGGAATGTATTACCCGTACTTTTCTTGATATTTTCAGTATTGTGTGACCTTTTATTGTTGGTAATTCAATTGTGATCCCCTCGACGATTTTAAACTACCTTGTTTTACTTAGCCTACCGTCCTCCGAACGAATTTCGGAGCTGTTTTGCTAAATCTCGTGGATTATTGTGGCCTTTCCACATCCGAATTTGATTCTTGCAAATTTTGTTTGAAACTATTGTTCCATCGCTCTCTATTTTAAGTTTCGGGATGAAACTTCTTTTAAGGAGGATAGAATGTAATACCCGTGATTTTCTCTTTCGGTACTTTTTCGTTTTTGACATCTTTCTGGTTTCTAGAAGCTCGCTTGCGAGCGTTTTGACATTTTGAAAATGTTTCGTTCTGCGTGTTTGGTCATCCGAGTTGTTCCGGGGCTGTTTTACCCGAATCCGTGTTTTGAGCGACTTTTCCCGCTATTTGGTTCATTTCGTGTGATGATGGTTCGAAACTATGGTTTCGTGTTTCTTATAAGTCCGTTGAGCTTTATTATGCGTGTTGTGAGCTTCGGTTTGGTCGTTTGATGTAATATCATGATTTACGGATGTTTTGGGCCGTTTCGTAATTTCCCAAAGTTCGGGGGTGATTACTTCTGTTATCGTATTCCGAACCTTCGGGTTGTCGGAATCATACTTTCTTTTAACGCTTGAATCCGTCGTTCTGCACTCTTCGTATGCATGTCCTCGTCTTGTGTTGTAATTGTCGTTTCACGGTTTCGTCACGCTCGTACGCGACGAGCTGAACTTAGCAGTTGTGGAACTGCTAAGTGACTTACGTACGCTATGCTATAAGCATAACGTACGTTATCATCATGTGACTTACGTACGTTAAGACCTTCCCTTTACGTACGTAAGGGTCTTACCAGTGCATACATTGAGTTCTGGCCGTCGATAGCGCACGCTATGTGTTGATCATAGTGCACGTTAACTGTGCTCCTTACGTACGTTAAGCCCTCGCCATAACGTACATAAGGGTCTTCGCTATTTTGGACAGAAGGGTATGGTTATCGATTACGTACGTAATCTTTGATGCATTACGTACGTAATACAGGTAACGTACGTTATCCTTCTTGGTTAACGTACGTAACTCATGCGCAGGTATTTATATACCGAGGGTTGACCGTGTTCGTCATTTTTCACCCTTTCTTCACTCCTCCGCAGCTGAGGCGATTTGTGGACGATCTAGGGGTGATTTTGGAGTCCTGTAACTCCAAGTTTACATCTTCCTTTAGTTCTTGGTGTTGATTAACATCATCAATCCGTGTTCTTCGTCTTCGATTCGAGGTAATCATCTTGTAAACCCTTCCTTTATATTTTGTGAATCTTCAAGATTCAGGTTGTTCTTCATGAATCGTGATGTTGTATATCATCAATCGGTTGTATTGATTATCTCCCTATGATTTGATTCGTATTTCTTACCGTATTCGGGTTCGGATAATGTTCTTGATATTCTTTGGGAAATATTGATCCCCAAGTGTTCGATCCTTCGTCTCTACGAATTCTTGTTGATAATTTCGTGTGTTTTGCATCTTTCTTGCAATGTGATTATGTTATTCTTGTGTTTTCGACCTAGTTGGAAGATTCAAGAGTTTCCAGTCGAGCTTTCCCGTTGCTTCGCGTGCTTTGGATTTTGAGGCAAGTACCTTTATATACGAATTATAACTATGTGAAATTATTGTTGCCGAAGTGTGTGAATTATATATATTTATATGTTAAATATATGTATGTATAAAGGTATACGTGTATATATATATATATATATATATATATATATATATGTGTGTGTGTGTGTGTGTGTAAGTATATATGTATATAGATATACACATACATATGCCGTGTGATTAATATCGATGCTAGTTGACGTACTCAACTTGGATTAAAGTACGAATCATATTTATAGAGATAATATAATAAGATTTGTGTATTCAGTTGAGTTACGATATAAGGATATATGTGTAATGTCGGTTGGATTTGCCGAAGACTTATTGTGTTGAGTCTTGATTGATAACGTGCGTATTGTTGTTTATTTGTGTGGTTGGGGACTGACGGATAAATTATGTGAATTGGTGTATTGATTTGATAATTGTTGCAACGATTGATTGTGTACTTGATGTTTGTAACAATGTGAATACTTGTTGTGAGAGACGTCGCATCCGGGAACCTCTGAGGGCGGGGTGTGTACTCCGGCTTGGTGTACGCTGCAATGTGCGGCTCCATATGTTTGGTGAACACCGGTGTTACCTAATGCGCGTGCAAGGGGCGGCTCTTGTGGGAGTGATCGCCGGCGCGGTGACATGTTCAAGGGGCGGTCAACATAATGGAGTGAACGCCGGTGCACAGGTGTGCAAGGGAGGCGCCTGGCAGGCTTATTGGTTACGGATATTTGAGTGATAGCTAAGACCCCATTACCGAACGATTTTCATAATTCAAAGTTCTTCAAACTCGCTTTAAAATGTTGGTCTTGATATAGACCGCGGTTCGTGTTTCTGAAAGTTTGTTTCAACTTGTTTTTAATGTTGGTATCAGGGTTAATTAACCAAGGCTATTTGATGAGATCTCCGAGGGTTAATTAATCGGGGGTCTTGAGCAGGATTTGTCGAATGAGAGGTTGTGCCTTTGATTGTCTCGTGATGATATTATTTGGATTGGTCCGAGAACCCCATGAGATGTTGTAATGTTTCTCTTGTGATAGTGTTTTATAAATTGGGTCGAGGACCCCGAATAACGTTGTAATGATTTTCTTGCAAATTGTTTTCCACATGCTGGGTCGATGACCCGAGAGCTTTTGAAGTTATTTTCTAAAAGTATTCCCATTCGATTTTCAAAACCCCAGGGCGACCCGAGTCAATAATAATGTTTTCAAATTATCTTATCAAAATGCTTTTTCTTCATAAGAGGGGATTTTCAAACTAGATATTTTGACTCCTTGGGCTCGTTAAAAGTTTCATTGGTGTTATGTTCCGTAAAGAGAATATGACTATGTGATTATCTTTCACCTTGTGTATGCGAGTGCTATTCTGTGTTGACTATGGGAATGCGTGGTTTGTATTAAGGCTTCGCGGCTGTTGAGTTTTGTGTTGTTATTGTTCGTATATCTTGTATATTATGTACTTGCACTAGCAAAATTCCAGTTTGCTAACCCCTGAGTTTTTGGGGGGTGGGTGCCTGTTATGCGCTCAGGTTTTGGCAGCTCGGGAGCGGTCATGGGATTGGCTTGGAAGGAGATGAAAGACGACGATGCTAATCACACAAGAGTCAGAGTCTTTTTCTTTTGTTTTCATTTTGGTCGAGTATTCACCCTTGCATGGGTGTAGTTTTCATTTATTAAATTGAGTTGTCATTTCTTTCTGTATTCAAGTTTATTATTGTCATTGAGATGTGAATGTCATTAGTTCTGAATTATTTAATGACCTTGTCGGTCTGCTTTGTAATTAGATTGACCCCGGTCGGTCAATATTTGAGTAGTCTATTGGAGTTTAGCCTGGTAGATCCTTGTGAGAATGGTCTACGGCATGTGACATTCCCGGTCGTATTCTGGGGGTGTTACAATACCCAACCATAAATGGAGGATGAACGATCAATCAATATGGCTGAAAGATGGACGTCACAGTACGCCTGATCCGGAAATGTATCCGTGCACAAACCACCCCGGGTATCGATCAAATACACATGTGGTCTTGTATCTAATCAGTCTCACGAAGTACGTCTCGTGTTCACAGCTCAATGTGAGGACATGAACCCATCACATGACTATACGTGCCCGCCCTGAAAATCCTACACATAACCAATAAGCATGCAGATATGACTCCAGATATGTCACAATGCAACATGACAACGAAACTCAAGGAATCACATATCCAATAAGGATCAAAAGACTCACCGAAGTGAACAATGACACACGGATAATGAAAGATCGACACAACCGACAATATCCAAAACAACCATCCTGGGATCACAATCCCCAAAGAATGATCAACACGATCAACTATCTCAACACAACAGTCCTGGAATCAACATCCCTCAACGAAACAATCAACACAACCATCAATACCAAACAATGGTCCTGGGATCAACATCCCTCAACGAACAGCCAATACGAATCTCATTATACGAAACCTCAACATAAAACATATACAATAACTCAACAGAAATAATTATCCTTATAACTGAACCACACTTAACTTACCTCAAGGCCGAAGATAACTCCTTTCCACGAACAAACATCCCTGAATGAATACCCAACTATTCAAAAAACCTCAAATGAAATATAGTCAGTTTAGTACCAATAAAGCATTATTCCGATATAAATATCATCATGATAAACTACCCTCGATATTCGACAATCCATAACACAGATCGAAGATAACCCACATCTCCGCCTTCACCAAACACATTTAAATCATACACATTATGATTAAATCAATCAAGGCACAACCTACAAACTATTATCTCCACAATTCATATTTATAATATCATTGCTATATGAATTATAAATGAAATGAAATCGAAACCATTCATTAAATATCATGAACTGAACAAGTATAAACTTGCCTCAATGTCGATACGATGAAGCCGAATCTACCCAGTAAAGTGCATCATCATTAACTCACAGTCTAAAACTCTAAATCACGATCCAACCAGTCAAAATGAAGAGCCATGAGTCGGTAACAAGTTGTCCAAAATTCAATAAAATCGGACCATGTCTTGCCCTTCATCGAGCTAGTCAATCACGGCTGCTCCATCGAAAATGGAACTCCAAATACGGAAGAAAACCACGATCCACTCAAAAGAAACTTCACTATATGATAAATTTCTACAATCATATAGAATTTCTTGCTTTTAACTCAACACCCCTATACTATTACAAGTTTACATTATTCTCACCTTTCTCACCACTCTCTTTTAAAGCGAATACAAGAAAGGAAATTAATTTGAATCAAATAAGACTAAAGTGTATTACTTAGGTGTACTTGTAAGAAAGATACCAAGACTCCTTATATAGAGTAAAGAAGGCTTTTTCCTTTCATTCTCAACTGATGTGGGACAAAAATACATTCTTATAGCATAACCAATGCTTCTCATGGGATAAAACACATCCTTCAAAACACAACTACTGTCCGAGGGCCATAACTCTTACAAACAAAATCTAAATATAATCTCCACCGTTCATATTATACCAAACTATTTGGTGAATAATATATCCAAAATTTAGCATAATCCAACGGTTAAATCTTCGGACATCTATAAAATACCGAGACTTCTCAATTTGAATCCGAAAACAGGAACCTCTCGTTCTTTTAGTTATTACGCTCACATTGTACATCCAAACTCAATCTCCACCGTTCAAAATGTACTTTACGGTGTTGAGAACTGACTGCCAAAATTCAGATTAATCCGACGGTTGTATTTCTGTAAGCTATGTCCGTAATATTGCTGCACGGGTGAATATCTTCACTCGTGAATTACAGTACAACTCTTCAAGAATCGAAATTAAAACCGAACGAAATTCTCTAGATGTTGATGGTAAGATAATATGAAGTACAACAAAAACTATATATGATAAATATTACCACATGACTGCTTCCATACGACGCGATTATATCGGATCGGATACGGGCCATGTCCGTTGACGGAACTAAATTTCTGCAGATAGTTTCCACTAATTCGACCATAACTTTCCGTCCGAACTCAGATTGACTCACCGTTTGAACCATCGGAAAGATAACTCGATGATGTCTCAAACTGTTATGTTTCATAATTTTTGAAATTTTCAAAAATTGGTTGTGATTTTCCAAAGTCAAACTTTGTGCACAACACTTTCCAAAAAATGTCCGATCTTATTTTCACTAATACTTTCGGTACTTTTTCGTAATTTAAACCATCCGAGAACATAATTGCATCTTCAATATATCTATGACAACTCAAGAATCCCTTACTTAATCCGGATAATTTCTCTAACCTTCGTCGAATAATTTATCGGAGAATATAACGTTGTACATGGCTGCATTCTACCAACGATTATTCGACGGAATTAGAAAATACCATCCGACATCTTAAATCTCATTCACATGAAATCACAAAAATAATTCACCATATCAATATTCCAATAAAATTATCGAAAAAAAATACTGCTTGAAAATTCAGGACATTACACAAATTTCATACAATATCTGGATTCTTTTATAAATTTATACTGGAACCAAATATAAAAATACATATAGTTTAATAGTGTTTAACATAATAGTAAGAAATATAAGTAACTGCAAATTATCCTTTAACTTTAGGCTAACTACATAAAATCATTATTATTTCTAAGTTTGCATGTATCTTCTTCAGATTTATATTCTCCTCCAGATTACAGACATTCCCTTGAGTATTATGGTGTAATTTATAAAAGTTGAAGTATATATCTTGGAGTGTAATTTCTTAAATTTGGAACATATGTCAATAGAGAGTATTCATATTTTAAAAAATATATGGGTTCTATTGTAAATAGGCTAAACCTCATGGATAGTTCTATTATGAATACACTTGCACACACACACACACACACACACACAAAACAGAGGCACACACCTGAAGACACACTCCACACACACCCCTTCAGAAAAAATAAAAGGAGATATAACAAAAAATATAAAAAAGTTTAATAGCTAATACAAAATCAACTAAACGGAGCCACTGAGAGAAGTACAACACAATTTAATATTTCTAAACACAACAACGAGAAATTTGGTTAAGTGCAAGGTTATCCATAAAGTTTAGGATAATTACACAAATATTCAATTATTTCTAAGTTTACAAATACACTCTTCAGATTTGTATTATCCTAAAAAATATGTAATATCCTTTTGGATCTTGGGGTATACTTTATAAAAGTTGAAATATATATCAATGGGGTATTCGTACTTAAAAGAATATATGGGTGTTGTATTTAGGCTATATCTCAGGCGTAGTTCTGCTATGCGGACACTTCAAAATCAAAATCAACCCCAGCATAGATTTTTTGTCGAACTGTATTATATGTTTTTTTATAAACTTATGAGTGTCACAGTAACTAATAAAGGATGGAGCTCGCAAAATAACTCTAGCCTTTACATGGGGCTTCCAATAACTAATAAAATAGGCGAAACATAGCAAAAAATTATAGACTGGAGTAGCTAAGTCGGATAATTCCACTAGTCTGCGTAACTTTGATTGCATGCCTTTACCAAACGAACAAAACTTATTATTTGGGACGAGGCGCCAATGGCGCACTACACTGCTTCAAAGTTTTTTATAGGAGATTAAGGGATGTTACGGGAGCACCCGACGAGGAACTGTCTACTATGAGGCTATGCCATTTGGGGGTATAATTGTAGTTCTTGGAAATAATTTCTGCACATCTTACCCGTCGTTCACAAAGGGAGCAGACATGATATTGTGCATGTTGTCATTGGTGCTTCTATGTTGTGGGATGAGTTTCGTATCCTTAAAATAACGAGGAACATGTGAGTTCTACATTATGCTTTTATTCCTATAATTGAGTTGATTATCGAACTTGATTCATTATGAATATAGAAAATTACACTTGGTCCCCCCTCACTCATCCATGTCCTTAACTGTTTAACAATAACATATTGGTGTATTTTTGCCATTTTTGGACCATTCTGTAATTAATTTGTGCATTTTTCGCATTTTTTGGACCATTATGTTATTATTGAAAAGTTAGGAACCCCGATGTTATTACGAAAGTTATTAGGGGACCAAATGAAATTTGCCCGAATGAACATAATATTATGTGATGTGTCTATTTTTAGGTCGGTGCTTCTCCGTTTGATGCAAATGAATCAGAGAGTTTGCTAACAGGATATTGTAGATAGGGGATGGGGTTGTTGGTGAGGAAATTAATAAGGATGCTCACATTATGTTATCTGACGATATTATTCTACGAGATGTTGCTGATCCTCTATATGCCATTAAAATTATGTATCCATCCTTTTTACACGGTATGTCTGATCAATCAATTTTTTGGGGATAGAGCCATACTCGCCCCGACTACTGACATTCTCGATAAGATTAATGATCGTGTGATGTCGAAGATGCCCGATGAACAGGTGAAGTATCTTAGTTCTGATAGCATTTGCAATATGGAGAGGGATGTGTTAGAATATGAAGATGTATTTTCGCCTAAATTTCTTACCACGATAAAATATTATGGGTTGTCAAATCATGTGATCAAGTTGAAGGTCGGTTGATTGATCCTGTTGCTAAGGAATACTGATCAGGCGTGAGGTATGTGAAATGAAACAGGAATGGTGGTTAATAGACACGAGAAGCAAGTAATCGAGGCATCATCGATTTTTGGAAAAGATAGAGGCCATAATGTGTTGATTTCCCGAGTGACATGAGCCCGTTGGATTTCACAAAGGTCTCCATCGGTTTTCAAAGAAGATAGTTCTCATTAGCCGCTTGCTTTGCCATGACCGTAAACAAAAGTCAATGGCAGTCTCTTTCCCATCTAGGTCTCTATCTTCCTTAACCTGTCTTCACCCATGGTCAGTTATATGTGGAAATGTCTAGGGTAGCCAGCAAGAAGGGCTTAAAAGTTATATCTGCGACATGGACACTGAGACATGTATACAACGAATAATGTTGTGTATAAATAAGCACTCGACAAACTTCGAGATACTTTGGAAGTAACAGTTTTGTTAGTGTAGAATATAGTTTAACTTCAAAAATTGATGTTTACATGTATTCTGTCGGTTAAAGTAATAAATTCTATTTTAACGATATCTTTTTTGGACAAGTAGCATTGAAGCTACGTCTTGCTTTACCGATATTTTATTGTGAACTGATCGCCTTTGTATCAATGCAGCTCGACGATTGTATTATTGTGAATATTTTTCATTAATCATTAAATAATATTTTTTTTTCATTTTTAAGTTTAGATTAAACCACCTATTTATATATCTGTTGTTTTTTATGGATTTCAATCAACAAATGATACGATCCCGTCAATTTTTGACGAGTTACTTGCTAGTTAATAAATAATTATTTGTTTCACTATTTATTTGGGCTGTCTCTACAAGTCTCCATGAGTATTTATCCAATAAAACGGAAACATGTCAGACCCAACTTGCAATTATAATTTTTATTTAAATGGTATGTGTTCTCCTTTTTACTTGTTTACTTTGAAAAAAAATACGGTCGTTACTATAAATTGGGGTTAATTATAGTTTTCGTCACTGTACTCAACTTTAATTTTCAAATATATCATTGAATGAAATTTTTTCCAATTAAATTATTAAATTGATTTTTTTAACAAAACATTGTGAAATCCATCGATTCTGACTAAAAAAGATTATATGTATATATTCATCATTGTAATCTGTCAAATCTCAAGTGCATGATTGAATTTTTTTTTTTAAGCTTATCACTGGATGAATTTTTTTAAAAAAATTACATCATTACAACTAACCGCGAACAAACAAAGATTCAAAATTACATTCTATTATACACTTGGGCACCGACATAATAACACATAAAAAAAGATGCTTAAAAATTAATGCTGGCCTTAGAGAAATACTTCTAATATATACTTAAATAGCGTATCAAAAGCATAAATATATAAACAAAATATCCACAAGAAAATTACCCAAATTTCGATAAATATTAGTATTTCATCGTGAAAAAACGGTTTAATGAGCATTTGAAATTTGAGGCCGAGTAAAAAAGATTCAGTGCACAGATGTATTTGAAATTTGAGATTGAGTAGAGTGATGAAATAACATATCTAACTCCTACAAATTGTGTATTCTACTGTAATAGCATTTGAGATATTAAATTTAGGAAGGAGATCCTCTTCAGCACAGCACGGTGCTGTGCTGCCTCTCAACCATCAGATTACACACACCCGCACGGGTGTGTGTGTGCGTGCCGGATCCAACGGTGTGTAGCAGCACAGCACCGTGCTGTGCTGCGGAGGATCCAGATCCTTAAATGTAAGGAGGATGGTCATCACTACAGTCCAATTGGCTTCTGCACTCTAATTCAAGTGAGTGACATGAAAATGAAGTTATGGAAACCACTCTCATCCAGAGCCATTGTGCCTTGTTTAATACCAAGAATCATAGCAATTCAATACTATACTGCAAATGTAGTCTATAATACTTCATTCATTCGTACACAAACTACTTATCCCTTTGATTTCGGCAAGAGTTTTAAAAATTTAATTGAGTGTCTTGTGATTGGAATAAGGATCCTTTTTTTTTTTTGTAATTTTAAAGTGATCAATTTAATTGAATGATTTTTCTTTAATTCTTGATTAGGAAAATAACAGGTAAAATCCTAAATTAGTTATACAATTTATCAAACCATTTATTTAAAAAAAAAACTAACAGAATTAAAACAATGATGATTTTCAAAAGTAAAACTGAACAGGAAATAAAAATACATTACATAGTCAATTGATATGACCAAATCGTTGGTGTAAATCCCTCAAGTGAAAAGGAAATGGGTAGCGAATTAATTTTGTTGGTTTTTTTTTTTAATTAAGCTAGTGTTAATAGATAGTTTAGCATATTTAATTAGGAATGGATTGAGTAATTAGATTTTTGATTCCCTAATAATGATGAAATCTATCTATAATACTATAAGATTCAGTCCCTAAATTTAATATGGAGTTATGATGATAAAGTTTTTAGAGTTAGAACCAAGTTGGAGTCGTTTAGTAGTTGCATAGAGTACAAGATAGCTAATGCTCGGAATTCAATGCAGCCTCATAATAACTATACAATCATGAAAGGAGATGAAGTGCAAGGGTTGCCCGAATTGATCAGATGGCATTTAGTATAGAATTAAAAGTCGGTTAGATGAAGTGCAAGGGTTGCGAAAGGTTGCAAGAATAATTAATGATTTAACCTAATTCATGCCTATATAAACCGGCCAAAATCACATTTAGTATGTACATTTGAAGATGATTCACACATCTTTTATATCTTTGATTGTTGGTAGCGGCATGTAAATTCTCTTTTGCAACATTTTGGAGATGATTCACACATCTTTTAGATCTTTGTAATTAACTTGGTCTTCTTTTTTTTTTCTTAATTTAGTTATCATACGCATGTACCATAAAAATCACACAAGATCATGCATGCTCACATAAATGGAACCAAAGATTGGGATACCAACTATTTTCTTTGTTTCTTACATATTTAGGTGATTGTTATAGATAAACATGTATATAGATATATGTATTATGTTAATGCATTTTCATATACAAGTAATTTATATGCGTTTTCTATTGATGTAGCTCACATGTGCGAATCGATTCAAGAAAATGTGCACGAGCATGTATGCAAAGTAATATTTAAATGGTTAAATGATACTTTTTAGCATGATTAGTTTATGTAAGTAGTTGCTTTCAAATGCTCTTTGAGAAATATTAGAATGAATTTATCGTGTGCAATTGAATTATTATTGAAAAGAAGATGTTAGGAATACTTGTTAGATTTTGATGATGTCATTAATTTAGAATCAAATGTTTATTAATTGGCAAAATGTAAGGAAGAACCAAATGAGTATCTTCCATAGGCCAAAATACGTTAAGTATAAAACTTGGCAAATTGTAAAGAAGAACCAAATGAGTATCTTCTGTAGGCCAAAGTTAGTTAGGCTGAATATCGGCTAAGTACTAAAGTGCAGTCTAGTCCATCAGAGAAGTACAGCCGACTCCAGTCAGAGTAGCTCTGGTCAACTAAAATTATCAGAGAAGTTTGACCAGACTGCAGCCGAGGAACATCAGGGAAGTCACCTGACCAGACAAGTCATGAACAGTGAACAGCCGAGTGAACCTACCTGCAGAGATGTAAGCTGCACATCATCCTACTCAACTACAGCCTAGTACTCCAAGTCCACGTCAGCATGCTTTGAAAAGTCAAATATTACGGAAAGCTCACATGCAACGTGAAGAGACAAATTGGAGTGATTCCCGCAAGAGATATGATTTAATTAAATCATCCTGACCCACCGTGAAGACTTTAATCCGTTTATATTCAAAAGATTCGGCGCTCACATGCAGAAGTCCTCACAACGGTCGGAAGATAAAATTAAATAATGGGAATCCAGCCTTGCAACGTTCAGAAAAGATTAAACAATGAAGTCTCCCTCCAACGGACGGATTTGTTCAGATTTGCAACGGCTACAAGGAAGAAGCTCAGAGATCGTGATCTATATATATCCAGAGATTTGAAACTGAGCAAACTACCGGTGCGAACATATACTCTAGCGATCAAAGCAAACAAAGCAATCTCAAGCAATCAAATAGCATCGTGAAAAAGAGCAGATCCAAAAAGTTCATATTCAAGGAAGCTCTTAAGTTGGAGAAGACAAACACTCTTGTCTATAAAACTTGAGTACGGGGTACTTCACTAGTTGAAGTAAGTGACTGTAAAGGCATCCAAGGATCGAGGATCAAGAGGTGCAAGGCAGTCAAGTGTGTGTACAACGGCACGGAATTCCACTGGTTGGAAGGTGTTGTAGTGTGTAGTGAATCACTGTAATATTTATCACTGGTTGAGAATTATAGTGAATTCATCTCCAACTGGTTTGGAGAAAAGTGGATTAGTAGAGGATTACCCCACCTCTGAGACCACTATAACTGCCTGTGTTATTTACTGTTTTACTGCATCATACTCTAACTGCTGCATACATTGTTAAAGTGTTTCATTAGATTAATTTATATTCGTCATCAGCTGACTTCCGCACTTATCCAAGAACAAACGACTCCAAGTCATTTGTTTGACTATCAGCTGAAGAAACTCACTCTTCGGAAAAAGAGTTCAAGAGTTTCTACAAGTCTATTCACCCCCCCCCCCTCTAGACTTGTACCTGGACGACTTGTGACCTACAAGTGGTATCGGAGAGGTTGGTTCATTTTTTCTCACGAACCAGATCTATACTAGATATATATCTTATCTCTCACGTTATAATGGAACACATGCACTCTAGACTACCTGTCTTTTCAGTTGACGAGTATGATCTCTGGAAGATAAGAATGCAGGCACACTTATCTTCAATTCATGACGACATGTGGTGCATCATTGAAGACGGTCCATTCATTTTCGAGAAGGACAACACGGTAGGAGATCGCACTGGGAGGCGAAAAGATTCCCAAGAAGAGAACGGAGCTGACCCCCGAAGAGAGAAAGCTGGCCAATCTTGACAACAGGGCCAGAGATGTGCTATACCAAACTCTTGACAAATCCACAATGGTCAAGATCAAAAATTGTAAGAATGCCAAAGAGATTTGGGACACATTAGCTCTAATGTGTGAAGGAACGGAGCTGATCAAGGAGAACAAGTTGTCAATAGCTATCCAAAAATTTGACAACTTTAAAATGAAGAATGGAGAATCAATAGACCAAGTGGACACAAGGTTCACTGAAATTATCAATGAAATCAACTCCCTGGGCAAAACTTATGGCAACAGGGAAATGGCACTCAAAGTCCTCAGATCGCTCAATCCCGAATGGAGCATGAAGGCTGTAGCTATGAGAGAGTCCAAAGACCTGAATAAGATAAAGATTCAGGAGCTGTTCTCTGATCTAAAGGCTTATGAGTTCGAGCTTCCAAGCTCATCCTCAACTGAGCCTGCAGAGAAGGGAATCGCATTTGCAGCCGAGTCCCCTGCTAAGAGCTTATCTGATGTGAAACCTCCAAATCCACTAGATTTTGAGGAGGAAATGGCTTTCATTATGCAAAGGTTCAGTAACTTCAGGAAGAACTACTCCAAGTATAAGAAAAACTACAAGGAGAATCCCAGAAGGAACCAGAAGGCTGGAAGCTGGAAAGTTGAATGTTACAACTGCCACAAAATAGGACACATCCAGATGGATTGTCCCGAGCTCAAGAAGGACGAAACCAAGAAGGAGGTGGGCAGAAAGGAAGACAGAAGAAAAGCTCTCATCGGAGAAGACCAGGAGCATGTCGAATCAAGCGGCGGTTTCTTTTCTGATGACGACGAGGAATATGATTGCCTGATGGCAAACTTGGCTGATGAAGAGGTAACCTCTAAACCTACCGGTTCAAATAATAGCTCAGCCATGTCGCAAGATATGGATTTACATGAATCGGTAAATCAATTATTCAAAGATTTTGAAACACTTAAATCTGCACACCAAGTATGACGTGAGAAGACTCAGCTGCAAGATGAGAATAGGCAGCTGAAAAATGATTTCGAAAAACTCAGCCTAGATTTAAATAAGGTTGAGACAACTACAGCTGATTTTAAAAACCAGGCAAGTGTCAATACAGCTGAGATAGACCGGCTAAATATTTTACTTAAAGAAAAGTCAGCTGCACTTGCTCATGCCAAAGCTGAGTTTACTAAGCTGGCACAGTTAAATAAAACTCAGGCGCAGGAAATAACCTCCCTGAAGGCGTCTTCAACTCTGGGCGAATTGTGTACTTATAAAAGGTCATTATATACCAAATCAGGCCTTGGATATGATTCTCACACTCCCTCTAGTTCTGAAACCAAGTTTATCAAGGGAGAAACAATGGTCTCGATCACGAGCACTGTATAAACCGACTTTCAAAAAGCAACAAATAAGTCAAGCGTCTAGGCTGCGGTCGAATGTTACACCAGATGACCACCTAGACAGCGACTAAGCGATGGCCTGCAAAAGCAACGGCGGCAAGACAACATGCCCACTATTACCAACAACTCCCTAAAAATCGATTTCATAATGGGAGGGGCAGATGGAAACCTCAAGGTTATCCTAATTACCAAAACGAACAAGTGTGGAGACCACAAAGGTTTAATAAATGGTCTCAGCCTAGATTTAGAACTGGCCCACACTATTTTGAGGAATATCCGGTATACAATCCAACCAGGAGATTTAGACCTCGACCACAGGCACCTTATAAGGGTTATAATAATAATAATAATAATTCCTATAATCCAAGGAGAAATCAATTCTCCAGGAAACCAACTAACCCCAAAGGACCCACACAAATTTGGGTACCTAAATCTCTGCTTGTTTAATTGCAGAAAAGGTGGAAGGACTACAACCACATCTCCTCAAGCTCAAATTTTGGAGGAGAAGAATGGTTTGTAGACTCTGGATGCTCAAGACATATGACCGGGAACAAGAAGATGCTGACCAAATACATCAAAGAAAGAGGTCCTGATGTAACATTTGGAGATAGCTCTAGAGGACAGACAAAAGGCTTTGGAGAGCTGCACCGAGGAAACATTGTAATATCCAAAGTTCATTATGTCAAAGGACTCAAATACAACCTCCTGAGCATAAGCCAGTTCTGCGACGAGAAGAATCTAGTAGTCTTCACCATCTTGAAGTGTATGGTGATAGACATCTTATCTGGAGAAATAAAGCTACAAGGTTTCCGAAGAAGAGATGTATACATGATTGATTGGAACACAGGAACACCTAACTCCTGTTTTCTATCCAAGACTGTAGCTGAGAATGGATGGCTGTGGCACAAAAGACTATGTCACCTGAACTTCAAAGCCATCAACAAGATTAGCTCTCAGAAGCTGGTCAGAGGACTTCCAAATGAAGCATTCAAGAAGGAAGCACTCTGTGATGCATGTCAGAAGGGAAAGCAGACCAAGGCATCGTTCAAGCCAGTTCAGCCTACAACGCTCACAACAAGGATCTTAGATCTACTCCACATGGATCTATTTGGTCCTATCAAGCCAAGGACTTTGAGCGGCAGAAAGCATGCTCTTGTGATTGTAGATGATTATTCAAGGTACACTTGGATCATTTTTCTATACAAGAAAAGTGAAACCTTGACCAAGTTACCTGAGCTGCTGAGAAGGATCCAGAATGAGAAATCTCTCTCCATAATCAAGATCAGATCAGATAGAGGAGGAGAGTTTCTCAACAAGGCGATAACTGATTACAGCGATCAGAATGGGATCCAGCACGAGCTCTCTGCAGCCAGGACGCCCCAGCAGAATGGTGTTGCTGAAAGAAGGAACAGAACCCTGAAAGAAGCAGCAAGGTCCATGATTGCAGAAGCAGACCTACCCAAGAGGTTCTGGGCTGAAGCTGTCAACACAGCCTGCCACACCCGAGCAGAGTATGATAGTAGGGAGACATGGCAAAACTCCCTATGAGGTTTGGAATAATAGAACTCCTACAGTTGTGTACTTTCATGTTTTTGGTTGTAAGTGTTTCATCCACAACAACGGTAAAACACAGCTAAATGCCTTTGATGCTAAAACTGATGATGGTCTATTTATGGGATATTCCCAAAGAAGCAAGGCATATAGAGTTTTCAACAAAAGAACCTTAGTTGTGGAGGAAACACCCCATGTTGTTTTTGATGAATCTACCGTTGAGTACAGGAAACAACTTGAGCAAATTGAGAACAAGCTCAAGTCAGCAACCCTTGAAGAAGTCATTGTACATGACCGGAATGGTGGACTCACTGCAGATCGGCTGATGACCCAACCGCGGTGATGAAGAGCCAACTGCAGATCGACAGATCATCAAACCTATCCGATCCGATTCTTTGCTTGAAGAAGACAGACGGAGGCAGACAAAGACTCATCTGCGATTCGTAACCAAGCTGCAGATGACAAGGCGGTAGCCGATCCGATTGGGCACTGAATCCAGTAGATGCGAGATAACCACCAGAGCAATCCAACAGGGGAACAAACCCGAGAAGAGGACGAGATCCCCAAATGGCTCAAGGATCATCCAATTCAGCAAATTATCGGAAAGTTGGTGATGGAGTCAAGACAAGACAGTCAACTCTACCGGCGGGAATGGCGATGTTCTCATGTTTCATGTCACAAATTGAACCCAAGACTACGAACAAGCCTTGGAAGATTATTCATGGATTAATGCCATGCAAGAGGAATTGGAGCAGATGGAGAGAAACAAAGTTTGGGAACTATGCATGCACTGATCACAAGAAAGTTATTGGCACCAAATGGGTGTATAAAAACAAGAGTGATGAAGACGGAGCTGTTGTTAGGAATAAAGCCAGACTCGTAGCAAAAGGATATGCACAGTGTGAGGGAATAGATTTTGATGAAACTTATGCACCTGTTGCAAGATTAGAAGCCATCAGACTATTCCTCGCATATGCTGCATTCAAGGATTTTGAAGTTTACCAGATGGATGTGAAAAGTGCGTTTCTAAATGGAGTCCTAGAAGAAGAAGTCTATATAGAGCAACCCCCAGGTTTTGTCAAAGGAGACAAAGTCTATAAGCTGTTGAAGGCTCTGTATGGACTCAATCAAGCACCGAGAGCATGGTATGAAACACTGTCTGTGTTTCTTGAGAAAAATGGATTTTGCAAGGGAAAAGTGGACAAGACCCTATTCAGAGTGGAGCACGAAGGCCACATACTAATAGTTCAGATTTATGTGGATGACATCATATTCGGGTCAACCAATCCAGAACTATGCGAGAAATTCTCTAACCTCATGCAAGAAGAATTTGAGATGAGTATGATGGGAAAGCTTAACTTCTTTCTCGGATTACAAGTTAAGCAGATGGAAAAAGGAATTTTCATCAACCAAGCAAAGTATACTAGGGATCTTATCAAGAGATATGGAATGGAATCAGCCAAACCCGCAAGAATTCCAATGAGCACAAGTACTCACCTGAATGCAGACGAGGCAGGCATATCAGTGGACTCAACCCACTACAGAGGACTCATCGGATCTCTTCTGTACCTCACTGCAAGCAGGCCAGACATATCATATGCAGTTGGAGTTTGTGCAAGATTCCAGTCCAAGCCGAAGCAATCACACCTAGATGCAGCTAAGAGAATAATTAAGTACCTAAAGTCTACAATTAATGTTGGACTGTGGTACCCCAAAGATGACAACTTCGATCTATCGGGATACTCGAGATGCGGATTTCGCGGATGCAAAATCAACGGGAAGAGCACTAGTGGAACGTGTCAATTCCTAGGAACCAGATCGATATCTGGTTTAGCAAGAAGCGGTGTTTCTAACTCTATCTCCACTACAGAGTCGAATACCTAGGTGCAGTAGTCATGTGCACAAATTCTATGGATCAGACAACAGTTAAGGGACTACAATATTATTGCCAACGAAGTTCCAATATGGTGTGACAACAATAGTGCTATTGCAATAACCAACAATCCGGTTTTGCACTCAAGGACGAAGCACATTGACGTTAAGCACCATTTCATTAGAGACCATGTGCTTAACAAAAGGGTTAGAGTTGAAAGAGTCAGCACAGACTACCAAATAGCTGACATCTTCACCAAACCCCTGCCAGAAGAAAGATTCCTAGAGCTGAGCAGAGACCTTGGATTACTAGATTGGGAATCTAGTTCTGAAGCAAGTTGAAGGAAGGACGGACCCCCTGCTTTAAGCCGATACAAAGCGAGAAGACGAAGGCCAGACGAAGCAACTTAGCTGTACAGAATACCAGGCGAGAAGTCAAACTAACCTGTTGCAGAGCGGTCAACAGTCAACAAAATCAGACCAGCTAAGTTCTCTAAACTGATCTCTAATTTTTAATTATTATCTGTCATATTTATAATATTATTTTGGCTTAAGAAATAACATTTAAAAATACATTTTATAAGCCAAGTGGCAATTTTAAATACACGCGTCACACGCCTATTTAATTAACCTCTACGGTGGCCAATCAGAATCAACCGTCAATTTTTTAAATGGGGCCACCGATTCAAATTTGAAATTCAAAAGAATATGAAAAGGCGTACCACCGTTTAAATTTATAATAAACTAATCCAAACGTCCTTTCATCTTCTTTATAAGGAAGAAAACCTTTTCACTTTACTCTTTACGCGTTCAGAAACCCTAAAAATTTACAGAGCAAAATATACACTAAATCCTAAAATTCTCTTTGCAGAAATGGCATCTCTTGAAGGAGCAAACTTGAAGGCGATGAAGGACCAGGTCATCTTCTCCATGGTCGTCGATTTCGAAGGATTATTAGAAGCAAATCTAGAGGACTTCGATATGCTCGACTTAATCCGGGCGATGAAGCTAAACGGAATCTACCCGTTTCTCGACATCAACCCTCAACATTTGTTCAAGGAAGACGTGGTTGAATTTTATCGCAATGCTTACCTGATTCAGCACGGGATTCAGAGCAAAGTTGGTGGAGTACCAGTCACCATAGATACAGAGAAGATTCGCTCTGTATTCGGGATGAAACATCGCGGTTTGGCGGTCGAAGCTCTTAAACAATCACCCGCCGAAACGTGGAAGACGATTAAGCTCGAAAATATCCCTGAGAAATTGAAGTTTACAGCGAAGAGAAATGAGTTGAAAAGGGTTTATCGAGTTGCTTTGGACATCACAAACAAGATAGTCATGGGAATGGCAGGAAGCTATGACCAACTGTCATCTTCAAAATTCATGGTGTTGGGTGCGTTAATTCAACGAGAGGAAGTTGATTGGGCGGATTATATTTTTAGGCAACTTGTTCGCGAGGTGAACAAGGTCGAATGGCTCGAAGGAGAGAAGAAGTTCAAGACTAAGTTGGCGTTCGGAACGCATCTTAGTTGGTTCTTGGAGCAGACTGGAGTGGCCAAGGGAAGCATTGACCCCTTCCACCCAAACAAGAGGCTAGGTCACATGGACCATGACAAGAAGAAGGTTGGAGTCACTGGGAGGGCAGCCCAGTTGTTGAAGGATTTGCCAGACTCAAGCTATTGCCCAAGATACGATTTATCAGACTCGGACCAACCTGCAGCTGAGATCAAAACTGCAGTCGAGTCCGAGAATGAGTCTGACGATACACCAATCGCCATCCGATTCAAGAGAAGGGGACCAGCCCCAGAAGGACCTTCCAACCTGCAGTCATCACCTGAACCCTCACCAAAGAGGCCAAGGAAGCTGCAGTTCAGCGAAGGAGAGCAGTCTGAACACCATGCCAGCCCATCAGTTCAGTCACCAGCTCATCCGGACCAGCCTGCACCAGATACCGAAACTCGCATTGTACCTGTTATTACTCCTCCAGTGTACATGACCGAAGAAGAGGAAGCAGGTCTTGTTATATCTATTCCTGAAGCAGATTACACTTTAAATCTTTTAGAAAATAATACTTTTAATCTCTCCATTGAACAACTTCAGCTTGTCAAGCCACAAGCAGAAAAACACTCTTTCGTAAATATTTTTAAAGAGTGGAAGACTCTCAAAACCATGTCTTTTACAAATTTTCAAATTTTTGTTGAAACTAGTGGTTGGGAATACCCCCAAGCCACGGAGGATGTTCTGACTGATTTTTGCAAAGAGTCAGATTTAGCTTTACTCCTCCAGGATAACTGGTTCATGTCACATTTTGAGACAAACATGGACCATTTTATCCACTCTATAATGTTAAGTATTTTTAATGGTACTTTTGGAGAGGAGGAGGAAGAGGAAGTAGAGAAGGAGATTAGAATTGAAGAAATTAATGGAGACAATGAAGTTATCAATTTGGTTGAAGAGGATGAAGAAGAAAAAGAATCTGAAGAAAACATACCAGTTGAAAAGGAGACAGAGGAGATTGAGAAAACAGAAGAAGTAGCTGATGAAGGAGATGAAGAAGGAGAAGAAGTTGATCAGGAAGAAGAAGAAGTAGATAAGTAGGATGATGATGATGATGAAGGAGAGAAGGAAAAAGATGATGCTAAGGATGATGATGATGATGATGAAGGAGAGAAGGAAAAAGTTGATGCTAAGGATGATGATGATGATGATGATCATGATGATGGAGGTGAAGGAGGAGCAGAAAAAGAAAAAGAAAAATCTGGAGAAGAAGAAAAAGAAGAAGAAGAAGGGAAAGAGGAAGAAAGAGAAAAGGAGCCAGAGCAGGAGCCAGAGCCTACCAACGAAGCTGCAGATAGGATTGTTGTACCTCCCCGGTACACCAGCCTAGACGCAGAGCTGGCAGAGGACTCCAGGTCAGGGACCCCGGAGAAGACCCAATCTGACCTACCTGCTGCAGCCAGGAGCCTGCAGTCTAGTGGTTCCATTGCTGAAGGATCAGGAGAGCACTCCCCACCAGCTCAGTTATCACCTACCATGACTGAACTGATAAAGCAAATTGTCAGAGACACCATTGGGGAGCTGCTATCAACTCAGGTCACTCCTGACCTTCAGACCATTAATGCCAAGATTGACACCCTGCTTCAGAGAGAGATCCCTCAGCCTCCTCCTCCTACAAACAACAGAATGCCTTTTGGCATGTCTGATTGGATGAGCCGCATGGAGCAACAGTTGACAACCCTCATTGATGCTGGCAAAAAGGGGGAAGAGAGGATTCAGGGGGAAGAGAGAGAAATCAGAAGTAAGAAAAAGCAGGATGTCCCTCAGATTGAAGGACCCTCTAGCGTAAAGAGAAAGGAACCTGTAGACCCAGAAGACCAGGCTGTCCAGCCTGAAGGAAAAAGAAGAAGGACCAGAAGCAGCTTTGAACCTACTCTTGAATGGGAAGGGCTGGAGCTATGGTTTGTTGAAGATTTCTGCCCATTTGAAGCTCTTGAAATGTGGGGAGCTGCTAGGAAGAAGTTCATCAGAGATTTTTATGTCTGGGAACTACTTCAAGATGACAAACTCTCCCCACAAGAGATTTTCATAAACTGGATGGAAGAAGTTCATCCTAAGCTTTGGGCTGTTCTAAAGAAGCACGCTAAGGAGCAAAAAGCTTTTCCCATGATCCCTTCATTCAGAGCTGAAGAAGCACCAATCCGCATGGATGGTGAACTTGATGAGCTACAACTTCAGGAGGAAATCAAGCTAGTCTGCCTGGAGAACAAATTCAGATCTCAACAGGAGTAGGATTTCGCAGCACTTGTGGTAAAAAGAAAATATGGCCTTGCTCCAGTCAAGGTAAGACCTATCGGAGCCAAACCATTCAGGCCTGCCAAGCAGCCTATTAGAAGAGGCAGATGATCTTTTAATTATTTTTCTTACTTGTAATTTATTTTCTGTACTTAAAACATTCTTGTAAAATTTCAATGATAAGTCAGAAAATTTTATGAACAGTCTGTTGAATGACAATTTTCCAGTTGTCTCAATATTAGACTGATTTCAGTTTTGTCTTGCACTTAAGTGCAGACTTGGCCATTTGATTTCTTACTTAGTTTTGCCATCATCAAAATAGGGGGAATTTGTTAGGAATACTTGTTAGATTTTGATGATGTCATTAATTTAGAATCAAATGTTTATTAATTGGCAAAATGTAAGGAAGAACCAAATGAGTATCTTCCATAGGCCAAAATACGTTAAGTATAAAACTTGGCAAATTGTAAAGAAGAACCAAATGAGTATCTTCTGTAGGCCAAAGTTAGTTAGGCTGAATATCGGCTAAGTACTAAAGTGCAGTCTAGTCCATCAGAGAAGTACAGCCGACTCCAGTCAGAGTAGCTCTGGTCAACTAAAATTATCAGAGAAGTTTGACCAGACTGCAGCCGAGGAACATCAGGGAAGTCACCTGACCAGACAAGTCATGAACAGTGAACAGCCGAGTGAACCTACCTGCAGAGATGTAAGCTGCACATCAGCCTACTCAACTACAGCCTAGTACTCCAAGTCCACGTCAGCATGCTTTGAAAAGTCAAATATTACGGAAAGCTCACATGCAACGTGAAGAGACAAATTGGAGTGATTCCCGCAAGAGATATGATTTAATTAAATCATCCTGACCCACCGTGAAGACTTTAATCCGTTTATATTCAAAAGATTCGGCGCTCACATGCAGAAGTCCTCACAACGGTCGGAAGATAAAATTAAATAATGGGAATCCAGCCTTGCAACGTTCAGAAAAGATTAAACAATGAAGTCTCCCTCCAACGGACGGATTTGTTCAGATTTGCAACGGCTACAAGGAAGAAGCTCAGAGATCGTGATCTATATATATCCAGAGATTTGAAACTGAGCAAACTACCGGTGCGAACATATACTCTAGCGATCAAAGCAAATAAAGCAATCTCAAGCAATCAAATAGCATCGTGAAAAAGAGCAGATCCAAAAAGTTCATATTCAAGGAAGCTCTTAAGTTGGAGAAGACAAACACTCTTGTCTATAAAACTTGAGTACGGGGTACTTCACTGGTTGAAGTAAGTGACTGTAAAGGCATCCAAGGATCGAGGATCAAGAGGTGCAAGGCAGTCAAGTGTGTGTACAACGGCACGGAATTCCACTGGTTGGAAGCTGTTGTAGTGTGTAGCGAATCACTGTAATATTTATCCTTTGGTTGAGAATTATAGTGAATTCATCTCCAAGTAGTTTGGAGAAAAGTGGATTAGTAGAGGATTACCCCACCTCGAGACCACTATAAGCACTGTGTTATTCTTGTTTTTCTTGCATCATACTCTAACTGCTGCATACATTGTTAAAGTGTTTCATTAGATTAATTTATATTCGTCATCAGCTGACTTCCGCACTTATCCAAGAACAAACGACTCCAAGTCATTTGTTTGACTATCAGCTGAAGAAACTCACTCTTCGGAAAAAGAGTTCAAGAGTTTCTAAAAGTCTATTCACCCCCCCCCTCTAGACTTGTACCTGGACGACTTGTGACCTACAGAAGAAGGTCCACGCATCGCAAAGTGTTTTTTTTCTATATGTAGAATCATTAGTGAGAAACCAATATTTACGCCCATTAAATGAGTTTGCCATAATAGCAAAATATGACATATTAAAAATATCACATTGAGTAATGAATAAAAAGGAAAAAATACATAATTTTGACTTAAATCTGTTTGTAAATTATAATATCAAATAACAAAGTTGAGTTTTAAACATAAGCAAAAGTTCAAACTTTTATCGAAAAACAAAACCGGTGCATTTAATGTGAAGTATATACAACATCGAGATGGAAGTGCAAGGCTTGCCGGAATTTATCACATGATATTTAGTAATTAGTATAGAATTAAAAGTCGGTTATGGAATGAGATGAAGTTGAAAAGGTTGCAAGAATAATTGATGATTTAACCTAATGCAATATATATATATATAGATATATGTACGAGAGAAGACATGGACTAGCCAAATAGCTTAGTAAATTTTAATATTTGTCATGCACCTTAGTTTGTACAAATTATAGCCAAAAAGAGAAAATTCGGACTAATTTACCCTCACCCCCTTATTTCTTTCTCCCCCTGCCTCTCTCTCTCTCTCATTCCCCCCCACTATATTTCTCTCTCTCTCTTTCTTTCTCTCCCCCTGTCTCTCTCATTCCCCCCCACCCCCCATTCTCTCTCATTCCCCCCACCCCCACCCCCCACGTCTCTCTCTTCTCTGTCCTCTCTCCTCTCTCTCAATCCCTCCCTTCCCATCGAATGGCCGCGCCACCCATCACCGTTGTCGGCCATGTTCTCAGATGACTACCATGGCTCTCACAACCATCTTCATATCTCGCCGGAATCTAGCTATTTCCGGAGCCGACTTCGCCGGAGTTCCAGTTCTTTCCGAATCTTCCCTACTCTGAATCTTCCCTACGACCGCCAGCTCCGACGACGCCTTGACTCGAATCTTCCCTACTCTCTCATTCGATTTTATTTCTCTTTCTCCAACTTTCTCTGTCTAGAAAAATCCTAGATCTATCTTGAAATAATGTTATTTTTGTATTTGTTTTTGATGATTTACAAGTTTTCATATGATTTCTGGTGATTTGTGGTATATTTGGAGTGATTCAGATCGATTTGTATGTATTGGTGTTTTAAATCTAGTTTTTGGCAAGTTTGCATACGTGGTTACGAATTTACAGTTGGTACGATTTATTCATTTCGTACTGGGTTACCATGTTACAATATTGCCATTTCGTATCACTATGCCTTGATTTTCTGTTATGATTTTATCATTTCATATCAGTATGAAGTTACGAAATTCGAATTTCATAACACATTTATGCTGATTTGAAATTTTCGTATTGGAGATTTGGTATACATGTTACGAATTCGTAACTGTTACGACTGGTAAGAAATTGTAACTTCTTACCAAGTGTAACTAGTACGAAGTTACGAATTAATGACTTCGTATTAGTGTAACCGTAACTATTTCCAGCTACGAATTAGTAAGGGTGTCACTGTTTACACTCTGGTATATTGGTAAGAAATTGTAACTTCTTACCAAGTGTAACTAGTACGAAGTTACGAATTAATGACTTCGTATTAGTGTAACCGTAACTATTTCCAGCTACGAATTTGTAAGGGTGTCACTGTTTACACTCTGGTATATTGGTAAGAAATTGTAACTTCTTACCAAGTGTAACTAATACGAAGTTACGAATTAATGACTTCGTATTAGTGTAACCGTAACTATTTCCAGCTACGAATTTGTAAGGGTGTCACTGTTTACACTCTGGTATATTGGTAAGAAATTGTAACTTCTTACCAAGTGTAACTAGTACGAAGTTACGAATTAATGACTTCGTATTAGTGTAACCGTAACTATTTCCGGCTACGAATTTGTAAGGGTGTCACTGTTTACACTCTGGTATATTGGTAAGAAATTGTAACTTCTTACCGAGTGTACCATTTAAACTTAACATGTTACTATATTGGTAACGAACGTAACGAAACGTAATGAAAAACAAATAATAAATGATCAATTATTAATCGGGTAATGTAACGAAAAACAAATATCGTATCCGCTTACTGGTACCTCGTGTGCAATATTCCGACATGGTAAATAAGATACGAAGTTACGATACAATAACACAAAAGGTAAACAACACATGGTAACGAGACGGTACGAAATACATACATCGTAACCCAGAAACTCAGAAAAGATAAGGAGAGATATAAAATGGGTTAGTTTTATTGAAAAGTAAGGGTATATTGGTCAAACCATGTCATTTTTTGCTAGAATTTGTACAAACTAAGTCTCTTGACAAATATTGTCATTGACTATGGCAAAGTGGCTAAAGTAGTGTATTACCTCTATATGTATTGTGTTAATGCATTTTCATATACAAGTAATTTATGTGTGTTTTCTATTGATGTAACTCACATATGCGAATTGATTAAAGAAACTGTGCACGAGCATGTATGTAAAGCAACATTTAAATGGTTAAATTATACTTTTTAGCATGATTAGTTTATATGTAAGCATGCAACTTGAATAATGAATATAAAAGAAAAAGTACATAATTTTTGCTCAAAACCATTTGTAAATTAAAAAAATTAAGTGTAAGACATAATAGTGGAGTGCAAAGGTTTTAGGAATTATTAATAGTGTGTTAATTAATATTCATTTAGTTGGCTATTTAGAATTGAGTTTATTGATAAATTTATTAATATTAGTTAGACTTCAATGTTAATTTTCAATGAAATTAGTTGTACAATAAAATGAGATGAAGCTAAAAAGGTTTGTAACGATTTTTATACAGTTTATGTGGCATTATTATATATACATTATTACACAAACTTTAACTTACAAACTTAATAAAGAAAATATTTAACACACATTAAACTATAATCAATTAGATAGACCCCGTATGCTTCATATTACCATGCAAAAACCATCTAATGGACAAGTATTGTAGGGCTAAGTAATAGACCAAAAGAAATAAAACCATTTTTTTTATCATGCAAATAAGTAATAGACCAAAAGAAACAAAGCCATCACAACTTAATAACCAAAAGCCCATATATAAAATACAACACCACAAAACCAAAACAACATCAAACACTTTTAAATTTTTATACAAGAAAGTTAAAACATTTCATACAACATACTAAACAATAATTAAGTATACACTCGCCAATATACAGAAAGAATACACGATTAACAATTAGATTCTTAGCCCGTGCGTAGCACGGGTTCTGCATGTCTCGTTGATAAATAAGTGAGAGTATCGAGGGTAATAATTAAGTGAAATGTGTGGTCTACTTATTAAAAATAAAAAAATAGATTTTTATGGACGAATCAGAATAGCGAAAGAAATAGGTAATTTATGGACGGATGGAATATATAATTAAACCATAGTGATTGGTGCCCCAATCATTTTATCGCGCCTGAATAGCTTAATATTTTTAATAATTTCACTATAATACTTTATTAATTAAGCCTAGAGATGGGAAAATGTAACGAACTTGATGGAGAAATCCGATCCTATCCCGAAGTCGATGGAGAATCTTTACCCTTATTATGTCAATTAGATGTCCTCCCGTGCGATACACGGCGTAAAATGTTAAATATTTTATTATATTAAAAATTTTGATCGAATTTCAATAATATTATAAAATTATTATAAAATATACATGAGTCAGTGTACACACACATATACATGTGCTATTATTTGATTTAGTTTCATTTATAAACTCTTATCGTGTGATCTAAGGGCACATGATAGGAAACCGTAAATTAATTAAGCACCGGCATTTATTTTTTCATATAGGACAATATGAGTCTTATATCTAATTTTATAAATAAGAAATTAAATTATGTTTATTATTATCAATTTTTATTATAGCCGACCCCGACCCCAAAGCATTTTGGGACTAAGGCTCTGATGATGATGTTGGTGGTGTTGTATTATCAACTTTCATTAAAAGTATACAACGGATATTCTTGCTAATATAATTTTTTTATATGATTTGACATTAATTTAATATATTTTATTATTTTATAATCAGAACACAATAATTCTTAAAAAGCAAATAATTGTTAAAAAGCTATGAAAATAAACTAAAAATATATCTTTCTTCAATAGTCTTATATTGTTATACTGAAATATTTTAATCATATAAATATATTATAATTATATTTATATTACTTTATATATACTATATGGATGTCAAATTAAAGAGCACGAAATAAAAATTAATTTGATATATTTTTTTCAAAAATAAAATTGATACATAAAAGTTATAATTGTTTAAACTATTAGGTTAAAAATAAAAGGAATAAAATGAGAGGAAGTTTTTAATTGGTAGATAGTATATAATGGATAATCCTCTAACCCCCTCAGGATTAACGTGGAGATGACACATGTTTCCTTAGATTTTTTTGCGATTCTCTTTTAATATTAAGTATAGATGTATAAAAGTTCGATATAAAATACATAAACATGACAAAAATCTATATGATCATTGTATATTTGTAATATTTATATTAATATACTAATATAATTACATATCAGTATACAAGTGAAAGAGCATCATATATTTTTGATAAATATTAGATTAAAGTCACACATTTTATACTTAATAATGATGTTAAATCATTAGGCATAGGGTGATAAAGTATATTATTGTGACGACTTATTATATTTGTTTATATAATTTTTTTTTCATAAAAATAAGAATTAATCAAAAAATATTTTAACTAATAATATATCTTTCTACTGGGAATTGTAAGTCTAATATGTATAATTCTTTTCCCAAATATTTTTAAAATAAAGTAACTCAGTAATCTAAAATTATTATAAGAAGGTGAAAACTGAAGTAAAAATATTGATCTTCTAAAAAAATAGATTTACTTCAATGAAATTATTTGGAAATTATCTGATTTTTGTATTTTATATACAAATAATTTAAAATCGAGATATAATATAATAATTATTCAAAAACAACTTATATTCAAAAAAGAATATTTTAATTATATATATGCCTAATGAATGTTAAATCAAATATCGTAAAAAGAAGATTAATTTAAAATATTAATAATAGAAAATAGAGTTGAGACGATAAAACTATTAACTTCTAAACATTGAGAGAAAAATAAAAAGAAAAAAAATGGTTCCCATTAACTCTCATTCAAATGGTAGGAGTTAGTGTAGTTTTAAAAGAAAAAAAAAAGATAATTAATTCAAAAAATCCACCTAAAGACACGTGTTTTGTAAACTCTCTTTTAATAGTAAAGTAGATAAGGTGGGGACATATTTAGGTTCCCCTGCACATATGTGTGTGTATATATATATATATATATATATATATATAGATCAAGAGCGAACTTGGTCCTGGTGTGAGAACTAAAAATCACTTTTATCCATTGGATCAACCAATAAGAAAGGTCCAAATTTTGTCACATCATCACTTTCAAATGGCATGTGAATGACATTAATTAAGTAGAAGTGTAATTTCGTCCCTTCATACATAAAAATTGTCTCCATTTAAAATACAACTTATTCATTTATTATCCATTTAACAATAAATATTTCAAATTAATCGTCTTTTCGTGATCTATAATTTAACATCCATATTACATACCTAAAAATATAAAAAAATAAAAAAATTAGTGTATTTGTACACAATGAAGCAGTGCATTTGTATATTTTTATAAAACAAGCATTGTGAGAGTTTGCATTCAAAGTATCATAACTCTCCACATACTTAATATTTTTCAGTGTCCTTTTTTTGTTGGAAACTAGACTCTCATTGTAACACCCCCAGGATATCCGAGGTATATTACAGCGCCGTGAAGCCCTACATGGGACCCACCAGGCTGAACAAGCATCATACTCATCGACTCACAGAAACAACAGAAAAATACCTCGTCATAAAGACGCCCAACAAAATAATTCATCCGGTTCAACCGGTCAAACATGACGCCATAATCCATCGCAACATAATAAACAACAATACAATCCCGACAAGTAAAACTTCTTAAGTACTCGAGTACTTCTATTAGTTTAAAGACCACAAAGATAAAAGATAGAAAGCAACAAGACACCACTCGTGCACAATCATCACGCACGGCCATCATCCGCATACTGGTCCAGCACCTGCTCGTCTCGATGAACCTGACCTGAAATTCATAAAACGAATTTTCCCAAAACGGGTCCCCAGAGGGGTTAGCAATTACGCTAGTACAAGTAACCAAATGAACGACTTACATCTTACACATATAGTAATGCATGCAATTCAAGAAAACATAGTTCCAAATCACTCATTTCCAGAAATGCCATAGTCAAATCACATTTGTAAAAATGCACCACAATTAACCGTGGATCCACCCCTCCGTGGGCCCCTACCGAGACCCCGTCGGATCTAACCCATAGTGGTTAAAAGCAAGCTCGCGGATCCACCCCTCCGTGGACCCCTACCGAGACCCCGTCGGGTCTAACCCATAGTGAGCATACACACACACACAATTCTCATGCAATACCAATACATTAAGATTGTAAGTTCATAAGGGTACTTGCCTCGGTTAATAGACGTTGATACGAACGGAAAGGAAGGATCGAACACGACCGCGAGGAACCGGCGGAAATGAACCTAACGATTCGAATAACACAATCACAACCAACTCTAGACGATTACGGAAATGGAATACACCCGGAAACCCGCCTACGATTCATGTATATTCGTACCAAAAATAACAACGAGGGCGGACCACAACCAAACCCTCTCGATTCTGTAAAAATCCACAAAATATCCATGAATCCGTAGGAAAACGAAAGATACTAACAATATTAATCGTATACATCATGAATCCACCAACAAAACGGAACGAATCGGAAGAAAATCCCAAAACCCCCAAATTAATCGAAAATAGGGTTCTAGAAATATTACCTTTGGAGATTCAAGTACTAAGATCCGTAGAACACGCGTTAGATTGATTATCCGGGCCTCACAACCGAAGGAAAATGATGAAAATCGACCCCCGAATGAAGAATGCTTGAGAAGTTCTCCCCCTTAGACCTCTCTCTCGCGAGTGAAATGAAGGAGAAAAATGGCCGATCTCGTCTAATAAGGACGAGATTGCACGATTGACCGCTTTGTGTGCCGCGGCACAGCCGGAAATTCGCTCCCGGGGTTCGGCGGTGTGCCGCGGCACGGCTGCGTGTGCCGCGACACCCGGTCTGATCGGGTTTTGGTCGCAGATGACATACGAGTGTGCCGCGGCAACGGACGGGTGTGCCGCGGGGCCCGGCTTCGGCTGCTTGCGCGGATGGGTGTGCCGCGGCACACAGTACAGTTTGCTCGACCAACAATTGGAGAAATTTGTGTGCCGCGGCACACACACCTTGTGCCGCGGCCCACACCCTTTTGGGTCCCAAAATGATAAAAATGATCCGGAAAGAGAATAAAAACGATAGGAATCAATATTTGGGAACCAATAACACGAAATGGATCCACGGCAACTCCGAAACGGCGGTTCCGCACAACAATAACGAGAATACAGTTCAACGGTTGTGAAGTATACCTTTGAAAGGTACACGAGGGTCACTACGATCGAGAAATACACAAAAATAAAAAATACAAGGGAAAGAAAAATGCGGATATTACATTCTACCCCTCTAAAAATAAGTTTCGTCCCGAAACTTAAGAAACAAACAACTCAGGGTACCTAGCACGCATGCTATCCTCGGTTTCCCAAGTTGCCTCCTCGACACCGTGTCTCGACCACTGCACTTTGACCAAAGGGATGGTCTTATGCCTCAGTCGTTTCTCACGATGCTCCAAAATCTTCAAAGGACGCTCCTCAAAAGTAATATCTTCAGCGATATCAATCTCGCCATAATCGATGACGTGACTAGGATCAGGACATATTTCCTCAATCGGGAAACATGAAAACGCTATGAACATGACTCAAGGTCGGAGGTAACGCCAAAGCGGTATGCCAACCCACCGACTCGCTCGAGGATCTCAAAGGGCCGATAAATCTCGGACTCAACTTCCCTTTCTTCCGAAACGAAAAACTCCCTTCGTCGGCGACACCTTTAGCAAAGCGTGGTCTCCCACCTCGAATTCCAAAGGTCGGCGACGGACGTCGGCATACGACTTCATCGACTACGGGCCGATCGACATCCGTTCCCGAATTAATTCTATCTTCCGCCTCGTCTCTAAAGCGACATCCGGCTCGGTTCCGACCAAATCGGACGCCTCATTCCAACAAATCGGTGATCGACATCGCCGCCCATAAAGTGCATCAAGCGGTTCCATTCGAATCGACGCGTGCCATTGTTGTTGTCGTGAATTCGATCAATGGCAAATGTTCCTCCGATCACTACTCGATCGAGAGCACGGGCACGCAACAAGTCCTCGAGCGTCTGGATAGTGCGTTCCGGTATCCATCATTTGGGGAAGAAAAGAGGTAATCAAACGCAACCGGGTACCCAACGCCTTATGCACTTTGCGAAGTGCGATACAAAACGGCCATCACGATCCGAAACAATAGACTTCGGGGTACCGTGAAGTCTCACGATCTGCGCGATAAACACACGAGCTAACTTCTCCGGGCCCCAAGTGTCCTTGATGCCCATAAAATATGCCGACTTGGTCAGACAATCGACAATCACCCATACCATATTCATGCCCGACCTCGATCTCGGCAAACTCGTAATGAAATCCATTGATATATCTTCCCATTTCCATTAGGAGCGAAGTGATGCAAAAGCCCAGTAGGTCGATGCTCGATTTTGACTTCTTTGGCAAGTCAAACACCTTGCTACAAACTGCGCGACCTCCTCCTTCATGTCATTCCACCAGAAGTTCCTTCTCAAGTCCTTATACATCTTACTCGAACCAGGATGAACGGAATAAGGTGTAGCATGGGCCTCACGCAGAATACTCTGTCTCATCTCTGAGTTGTTCGGCACACAAAGCCGACCCCGAAACCTCAAAACACCGTCTTCGTGAATCACAAATCCAGGAGACTTTCCTTTAAGAACGTTCTCTCGGATTTGAGTAATCATCGGGTCCTCTAACTGTTTCAGCTTAATCTCATCGATCAAGGACGACGAAATTTCCAAAGCACAAAGCGCCCGATTCCGGCAACAGAACCTCAACATCTAACTCGATCAAAGCTCGCCGAAGCTCGGACTGAGACGTAAGGATCTCAAGCGATCGCAATGCAATCGGTTTCCGACTCAAGGCGTCGGCCACGACGTTCGCCTTGCCCGGATGATAAAGGATTTCGAGGTCATAATCCTTAATCAGCTCTAACCACCTCCTCTGCCTCATATTCAACTCCCGCTGAGTAAATATGTATTTCAGACTTTTATGATCGGTAAAAATCTGACATGCAGAGCCGAAAAGATAGTGACGCCAAATCTTGAGCGCGAATACGACTGCCGCTAACTCCAAATCATGGGTAGGGTAGTTAAGCTCATACGGCCTCAACTGTCTCGACGCAAAGGCAATGGTCTTGCCGTGCTACATTAATACACACCCAAGACCCTGACCCGAAGCATCACTATAAACGGCGAATCCCTCGTTGCCACATGGCAGCGCCAAAACCGGGGCTGAAGTCAAACGCTTCTTCAGTTCCTCAAAACTGAACTGCCTCTCGTCATTCCAGATGAACTTCTCGGATTTCTGGAGCAACTGTGTAAGTGGTCGAGCCAGTTTTGAGAAACCCTCGACGAACCTACGGTAGTAGCCAGCCAAACCCAAGAAACTTCGGAGCTCTCTCACGTTTTTGGGCGGTGCCCAATCCAATACCGCCTCGATCTTCTGCGGATCTACACGAATCCCCTCGGCTGAAATCACGTGACCCAAAAACATCACTTCCTTCAGCCAGAACTCACATTTCGAGAACTTCGCATAGAGTTGCTCGGCCCTCAAAATGTCTAACACTATCCACAAATGATGGGCATGCTCTTCCTCGTTCCTCGAATAAATAAGAATATCGTCAATGAAGACGACGACACACTTATCTAAATACTCGATAAAGACTTTGTTCATCAACTGCATGAACACCGCCGGCGCATTAGTTAACCCGAAAGGCATAACTACAAACTCATAATGTCCGTATCTCGTCCGAAAAGCTGTCTTCGGCACATCGGACTCTCTCACTGAGTGATAGTACCCGATTTCAAATCAATCTTTGAGAATACCATGACTCCACCGCAATCGGTCGAACAAGTCGTCAATTCTCGGCAAAGGATACTTGTTTTTTATGGTCACCTTGTTTAGTTCGCGATAGTCGATACACAAACGTAGTGAACCATCCTTCTTCCGCACCAATAGGACCGGTGCGCCCCAAGGCGAGGCGCTCGGTCGAACATACCCCGACTCAAGAAGCTCACTCAACTGCTTCTTCAACTCGGACATCTCTGAAGGTGCCATGCGGTAGGGCGCCTTCGAAATAGGATCCGCACCCGGCTCTAACTCTATAGCGAACTCGACCTCACGATCCGGTGGCAATCCCGGTAACTCGTCAGGAAAAACATCAGAAAACTCATTAACGATTGGAATCGACGAAAGCTCGACTCCACCACTCTCCGCCTTCAAGGTGTAGCACCAATAGCCGGTACACCCCTTTCGCAGGAGTCTCATCGCCTTCAAGGCGTTAATAGCAATTTCTGGTTCCCCTATTTCTCCCGTGAAAGAGTGCTCGGTGCCATCATCGGCTAACATGGTGATGATTCTCGTGCGGTAGTTCATGATTGCACCATGCCGCTCGAGCCAATCATCCCCGAGAATTAAGTCCTCACCCTCAATACCCACAACAATAAGATTAGAGGGCCAAGCCCTCTCACAAATAAACACAGAACAGTCTCGAACCTCCTGATCACCAACGATCCTATCACCGCTAGGAAGCTAAACGATGAAGGGCTCACAAGGCGTCAAGCGGTCGAGACTCAAGCGGCGTACACAATCCGGAGATATGAGCGAATGCGTAGCACGGAATCGAAAAACACACTGACAGGATGAGAAAGAATATGCACGGTACCTGTCGCTACGGTAGCCGCTGGATCATCGGCTCTCCGCATCTCATAGACACGCGGGTGGGCTGAGCCGACGCTGGAAGCTCCCCCCTTGGAGGGCTGACCCCGACCTCTCCCCCGACTAGCACTCGGCGAAGATTGAGTAGCAAACGATCCCTGATTCACACTTGGTTCCCTAGGCGCTGGAATGGAAGCCCGGGCACCAAAGATTTTCTCCCTCTCGGCCTGACGGCCTTGTGACCCGGTAGCCCTGCGATTACATGTCGGCAAAGGACTCGGACAATTACGGCCCGATGTGGCACAGGCGCCCAGTTGAAACACTTCACCTCTCGAGAAGGGAGCCTTTGGATGCCTGTAGGCCCGATAAGTGGTAATTTTACCACATTTTCTAGGATTTTATACTAGGTTTTTATCTCGTTTCGTGATTAATGTGCTCGTATTTGGCTTAATTATGATTAGTCGAGCCGTATTACGCGTTTGGGTTGGTTTTAGTGTGTTTGCGGGTTTTAGAGCCAAAAGGACCCAAAAGCGAGACAAAGGACCGAGAGTCGAGTCAAGCGGACGGAAGAAAGCGGATTTTTGCAAAAGTCGGACCACCTATCGGGCGGCTATCGGCTATAGGTGCGTCAGAAAGGTGTCCAAGCCCTATCAAGTGAAGTCGACGGCGAACCAACTATCGGGCCAGCCTATCGGCCGATAGGTGCGTCCGATAGGCTGCTCCGCGGGATCTCGAATTTTGACGGATTGTGACTCTTTTGGATAGATTTTGTTTCCTAGATTAGGGCTAATCGGGAGTTTAACCCCCATAGGCTATAAAAACCTCCTTCTAGACCTAGTTTAGAATCCTTCATCATCTCTTACCATCTTTCATCATCCTTCACCATCTTCTACCATCTTTCACCATCCTTTTTCATCTTTTATCATCTCTAGCAGATTTTTACATTTTTTTAGCAAGATTAATTCCTTGGAGACTAGAACTTAGTGGAGAGCAGCAATTATTATTGTTTTTCTACTTTTCGGAGATTGAAGACTCGAGTTCATCCGGACGGGTTGTAATCTCTCTTTTCATAATAATAATATGCATTCTCCATCTATTTCTTGTTTGATTTCAATTATGTCTGGCTAAATCCATTGATTGATTCTAGGGTTAGTAATTTTAATTGATGTTCACATGATGTTCCTTTGATTACCTTTTTACCTTTCATCCTAGGCTTGTGATCAAGATGTGTTAAATCTCATGCTAGATTAAAGGGCCCTTAATCGATGCATGTTAGCTAATTGATTTTGCCCGGAAGGATTAATTAATTAGTGGAAATACTTGATGCACAATATGATTTGTTCTTAAGACCTAAGTGGAGTAAGATAAATCATAGATAAATAAGTTGACGCTTTTTAAGTGATTTAAATTCTTTGAGCCCTGACGGGAAAAAGGGTTTAAATTAACTATCTTTCTAGGTTGCCTTGATCGGAATTCTAGATCGGCTGAGTGATTATTTCTAGGATTGAATTAAAATTTGGGGAAAAGGAATCAAGTGAATGGATTGTGTGAACTCAATTAGATGATACTACCCTAGGATCAATTAGCTTTCAACTTGTGATTTTATCTTGCTAATTTGCTTTATTTGCTTGATTTAGATAATTCATCTTTTATTTAATTTTTATTTTTCGATTTTTAAAGTTAGATAATTAGAAACAAACCAAATTTTCGGATTCCTAAATAGCAGTCAAATTTTGAGTAGAGTTACTTCCTTTATTTTCGACATATTAATTCCCTTGGGTTCGATACCTTAGAAATACTTCGAGGTTTTACAAATTTTAAAATTGATCGGATTTGAAAACCATACTACGCGAATTCTAGCGATCAATTTTTGGCGCCGTTGCTTAGAGTTGATAGAAAACTTAAAGGGATAATTCGAAAAAGAAGAGATTGTTACTTTAGGTTGTATACTATTATTATTAATATTCGATCTCGTTTCCTCACATTTTGTTTTCTCTTCCTTGTAGGCGGTGCATGATCACAAGATCCCAAGGAAAGGACTTATTTCCTTTGGATCCGGAAATCGAGAAGTCTTTGAGGAGGAAGAAGCAAGAAGCGAGAACCGAGACTATTTCTATACCTATCGTTGATACCATGGCCGGCATTGTTGACCCACCACGAGAACTCGCTCGTCCCGAGAAGATCCCTTTGAATGCCCGCTTTCGACCTAAGCTGGACGATTATCAAGAAGGAGGTTGGGGGAAGATTGATGCCAACAACTTCGAGCTTAAGCCGTCCCTCATCGCTACGGTGAAGTCTCAAACATACGGAGGAGGAGTTAATGAAGATCCAAACGCTCATCGTGAGTCGTTTTTGGACATATGTGCCACCATCAAGCAAAACGGAGTGCCTCCGGATGTCATTAAGCTCCGCCTATTCCGGTTCTCCTTAGAAGACGATGCGCTAGATTGGTACAAGAGCCTAGATCGGAAGGAAATTGGTACTTGGAGAGAGATGACTCGGTTGTTCTTAGCACAGTTCTATCCTCCCTCGAAGGTGCAAAAACAAATCAATGATATCTTGCAATTCGAGCAATATGAGGATGAATACTTATACGAGGCATGGATCCTATTTAGAAGCTACTTCGCAAATGCCTGACATGGAATTGACAAGGAGGAAATCTACATTCGGTTTTATCGGGGTTTGACGAGGAAGGCTAGAAGAGAGTTGGACTATTCCTCGAAGGGGATTTCTTGCTAACGATTATGAAGTGGCCAAGAATCTAATCGAGCTAGATTTCAACAATGATTACGAGGAGGTGATCGATAGGAATATGACGAGAAGAAAGGTCCCATCCGGTGACGAGGACGACTACGGTGATTTGAAGGCGAAATTTGAAAGACAACAAAAAGAGCTTGAGATGCTTAAAAAGAAGACTTTGGGAGTCAATGCGGTTTTGAAGAGCTAAACGAGCCTATTGCAATTGAGGAGGATGTAAATTACGTGCAAGGAGGAAACTTCGGCAAGGGAAATAGGGGAACTATTATCCGAACAATCGAAACCACCTAATTTCTCCTATGCCAACCCGAACAATGCTCTTCACCACCAAGGATTTAACGTGAAAAAGCGGGGTTATTCAAGAGCCGATTGCTAAGACAGATGGAAGAGATGTTGGAGCAGTTAGAGGCGAGTCAAAAAGATTTTATTTATAAAGCGAGACAAGAGGTTCGGGGCTCTCGAGCATAGTGTGACATCTATTGGAAACTCGGTGATAGCCTTGACAAAGCGGATGTCGATGGTGGAGACCCAAATGGGTCAAATGGCGAACGCATGGCCGAATTCATAAGCGGGCCATTTTCCGAGCGATCTGAGACCAACCCGAAGACGCAACAATGCAACGCAATCGAGCCGGAGTGGGACAAGGTACGATAATCATGGGGCTGAAGTTGAGGAATGCGGAAGCGAGGATGTACTAGAAGCGGGAGCCAAGAACGAGAAGAAAGATGAAACGCGGCGGGCCTCTCTGCCAAGACTATCGGCCGATAGACCCACCCGATACCCAGACGAATTCCAGAAATTGAGCCTATCGACCCCCTATCGGTCGAAAGGCTCCTGTAGGTTCGAATGTGAAGGATTTTGAGGTAAAAGCTCCATTTCCACAATGATTGGCCAAGTCGAAATATGATGAAAAGCTTCAACGGTTTATTGACATGTTTCAAAGGTGAATATCAACATTCCACTTCTAGACGCTTTGAGAGACATGCCGGAGTACGTTAAATTCTTGAAAGACATTGTGGCAAGCAAGAGGAAGTTGGCGAAGTTTGAAACAATAAATTTCACGAGAGGAGTGTAGCGCTATCATTCAAAACAAGCTCCGCTCAAGCGAAGGATCGGGACGTTTTACTTTAACATGTATGATTGGCGACCAAGCGTTCGATAATGTGTTGTGTGATCTCGGGGCAAGCATCAATCTTATGCCTCTATCCATCTTTAAGAGGTTGAAGATTGGGGAGATGAAGCCGACTACCATTTCTCTACTCATGGCGGACGGTCGATCTCTTATCAGGGGAGTTGTGGAGGATGTGTTCGTTAGAGTCCAACACTTAGTATTCCGGCCGATTTCGTAGTTCTTGATATGCCCGAGGGCGAGAATCAACCAGCGATCTTTGGGAGACCGTTTCTAGCGGCGGGAGAGCACTTATCGGCGTCCAAGAGGGTGATCTTACCTTAGGGTTAATGATCAAAATCGAAAATTTCCATCTATGGCCAATGAAGAAGCCCGAGGATGCGCCCGAGGAATGTTATGAAATTGAGTCTATTATGCCGCCCCGGACCGACTTGTTGGAGCATTGCATTTCACAATCCATTTACTCACATTCCGATGTTGAAGAAATTTACGAGGATTTGCCAAAGTATGTTCGAATGTTGGAGGCGAACGAGTTTCGATCTAATGAGAGGGACGAATGCTATCTTGATGTCAACAAACCCGTTCAAGGGGGAGTTGTCGCTGAAGACCCGGAATAAATGAGGTATCGTCTAGCTAAAGACGTTAAACGTAGCACTTGTTGGGAGGTAACCCAACGTATGTATATTAGTTCGTTTTATTCGTTTGTTTTCGATTTTTCGTTTGCGTGATTTTTGTAGTTTCTAGTTTCGTAGTAGCTTTGTTAGTTTTGTTAAGTTCTAATCCATGCACGCCGAGTTTTGGATACTTGCAGGTCTTTAATCGCCA